>OU426880.1:27527965-28127965 GCA_911387805.1 Cantharis rustica
AATTAAGCCATATTCTTTCCCCCTCGCTATCATACAACTTTTGTCGGAATCATTTTTTCATCTAACTTTTGGTCTTTGAGATATTAATTGCTGGAAGTTTTAAAACGAACACCCGGTATATTGTGGTGTTTCAAAATGATTGCGACCTACCCTGTGCATTTTAATGAAAATTTATTTAAATGGTTTTAAGTTGTAAGACTGGAGAATTGGACAGGTGGGAGCGAATCGAAGAGGAAAGTGGCTTTTGCCGAGAGCGCGTCGCCCGAGTAAGCTTAAACTCGAGGCGAACATTGAAAAATTTGATTTTTGGTTAATTAATTAACTCAAGTGAGTTAATTTTGAGATTTGTATTATTTTTGAAGTTGTGAGTATTATTTTTTTGATTAAATAAAGTGAATTATATGCGATTACAATTATTTTTGAAATTTGGAATTAACTATTGGATAATTTTTGAGAATTCGCTACCGAGCGATTAAATTTGGTTGTTAAATTAGAAGAAAAGTGATTAAAATCAAAAATTGAATTTGGATACTTAAAATTGGAAAATTAAATTTGCTAGAGCGAATGTGTGAAATTGATAAGCCGGCGATTTGATTAAGGTAAAATTTGCAACATTCGTTCCCATCGAATAGAAGTAAAATTTTATTTTACATTTACTTGGAAATATTTTGGTATAATGAAGAGTCTCTTGTTATAAAAAAATGGATGCCCAGTTATAGAATTGATTTATGGTTGAAGAAAAGTTTTTTTTAAGATTTGTATAGTTGGGGGCATTGCAATATATTATAATTAAGTATAAACTTATAACGATAAAATACAATACAATATTACGAGTTTGTTTTGAAGGTTATGATGGTTATGATTCTAATGCGCACGAGTAATGGATTTTTCCATCGATCGCAGCGCTTCTCGGGCCCTTCGAGGCTAACGAAAAGTATTCCATCGATCAATAGCATTCAATTCAACCGAGGCTCTCACTAAATACGAATTTGGACACTTATCGATCGATCGTTAACTTAGCTAAGGCCTGTTAATCTTGTATTTGTTCGTGAAATATTATTTAACAAAATATGCCAAAAATTAGAAATATCTTTGTAACTTCTTCAAATAGTTTTAAAACTTCTTTGCATGGTCACCCGGTATATTTTGAATTTTTAAAAGTAATAAAGATGGACCGTTTCAAAATTTTTGGAAAAATAAATAAATTTCCTTCACTGGACAAGAATCTCTATCCCAAAGTATTTATATGTCTCTGTTGTATTTGTACTGATATTGTTAAAAACAAGAAACCTGTGGGATTATTTCAGTAGAACTAAAATATTATGAAAAATTTGTTGATTAAAACAATAAATTATGACTGTATTATAAATATGTTTATTTATTATATTTTAATATGAATATGTGCTTTACAAATAAAGAAACCTATTGGTCCAAGATTTTTTAGACAGAATTTTTGTAGAGAAAAAAATTCTTTTCCAAAATTACGGATTATACTGACGTGGTAATAAGATAAGAAATTAGGTATATTTAATATTTTCAGGAACTTAGAATATCTTGTTTGATTTATATTTTGCAAGACAAAATACGAAGATACAAAGTAAAAGAACACATTTATGGTCGTTTGCACGAGTTACAGTTAAAATTTATACTTTTGCTTATAATTATGATTTCGGCCAATAGGAATACGGAATAATAACTGGTAGTTTCTCTTTGTCTTTATATTGTTTGGAATAATATTTAAAGTTTAAATTATAACTGTATAGGTAGTACGAATGAGCATTATAAAATTGTTCTTAATTAATAGAAAAACTAAGAAAAAACGATAAAATAATTACATACGTTTGTAGAATAATATTTATTAAAACAAAAAATAATATTGATATTGATTTACTTATAACAGGTTTAAAAAATATTTAAAAAAATTATTAATAATCATATAGCAATTTTTATTATTTCGTGTTTATTTCTGAACTAACCTGTTAAATGTAAATGTCTTTTTTATTGTGTTTTTAAATAATATTTTTCTACATACGTAAATATTTTTTATTTTACGGTTAAAAGTCATTATTTGAGAGAATATATTATTTAGTATTGTTTAGATATTAATGCAGTTTTTAATCATTATTGTTCCAACATAGATACACAATATTGCCCAATATGGGTAAACAAATTTGCACCAATGATGTCAGCCAATATTGCCGCAATAATGATAATCAATATTGCTAGACAATATTGTACCAATATAGCTTCGCAATAATTGCGCAATATTGGTACGCAATCGTGGCCCAATATTAAATATCAATAAAATATGAATATGATAGCTACATGTGAGCAATGCATTTTTCAATGATAAAAATGACAGATAATAATTAACTTGGAAGATATTTGAAAGAATATAATCAGTATTGTTTTTGCAGTTTTTAATCATTATTGTACCAACATGGATATACAATAATGCCCACTATGTGTAAGCAATATTGAACCAATAATGTCAGCAAATATTGCCGCATAAATGTTAATCAATATTACTCCATTATTGCTAGACAATATTGTACCAATATAGCTTCGCAATAATTGCGCAATATTGGTACGCAATCATGGCCCAATATTGAATATCAATAAAATATGAATATGTTAGCTACATGTGAGCAATGCATTTTTCAATGATACAAGGGAACTGTCAGAAAAACCTCATCACGAATTTCAAAATTTCAACTACACTATAGTAAAGAGGACACTTTTCTGAGCATACTAGAACAAAAATTTTGTTGGATTATAAATTAGTTCTCGAAAAAATCGAATTTGAAAAATTTAAATTTACATGTATTTTAGATACACCTTTTAACACGGCTGCATGATTAGCCATTTTTGTGTAAGGCAAAATAATTTAAAAATATCCCTGAAAAATGACAGAACTCGCCAAGGGTGGAACTTGAAGCCATAGAACTCGTCCGGGTGTCGACCGCGACTGACAATAACATTAAGAGTATATCAAAACACGCATACCGTCAACAAAATGAAGAATAGGAACGGAACGTGCGAGTGGACCGTGACTCGACACGTTGCAACGGGGTGTATCGGGTTACAACCGCCTGCTTTTAATAACTTTAAAATGCTATTTTTTCGAAAACTAGTGGATAATCCAAAAAAATTTTTGTTGCATTATACACAGAAAATTGTCCACTTTCCTATAGTGCCACTTTCCTTTCGTTAAATTGAACTTGAAGTCGGCATCGATAAAGAAATAAACGGACCGTAAAAGTAAAATTTTGCATCTGGTAGCAATACAATAGGTAATAAAAAAATAAACTCTCATCCTTAGCCCTTAGCAGATTCCGAAAAAATCCTTTAACAGTATATATTGTCGTGTAATAACATGAAATTTTAAAAATTTGTTTGCTTTTGCTCATTTTTTATAGTCAACTGCTGCGGGTCGGAAAGTAAAAATAATACCCATAACTTTTACTAACACCTTGGAAATCTTTAGGGGTGGATAAACTTAATACAAAAGTAAATTGAAATTAAACAATAATAACAAAATTTTGAGACAACAACAAAATACTTAACAAACAGGTGAAATTTATAAAATAACTGAAACACAAACACTAAAAGCACAAAAATTTGTTAAAAATTTGAATAGAAAAGTTGCCGTGATAGGTAACGCACTAAAGCATAGGACTGCTATAATGAAGTCGAAGGTTCGAACCTCAACAAGGTGTAAAAATTTGTAATTGTATAATTAAATAATAAGAAAAAAGGTAGTGTGTCGACGACCATCGTAGAGAGTGGTCAAGCGTTCTACGCCATCGGCGCCTTTTTGAGTAATTTTTGATTTGTGACGACAACCATCGTAGAGGGTTGTCCAGCGTTCTACGCCATCGACGTCTTTTTTAATATTTTTGATTTGTGTCGACGACCATCGTTGAAAGCGTCAAGCGTACTACGCCATCGACGCAATTTTTTTGAGTTTGATTTTTATTTGTGACGACGACAATTGTAGACTGGTCCAGCATCTTACGTTATCGATGCCTTTTGTTTGAATTTAGAGAAGGAATTGTGGTCCATAATACGAAAAGAGAAGCCGACATTTGGGAGCTGAAAAAGAAAGAAGATCTTCGCTACAAGCAGCTGTGAGTAAGAATCATAAACTTTTATACAATTAAACTTTGCGCGGGTGTAAAATTAACAATTAAACTACAAAAAGACATTAAAATAATTAAAATTTTATAAATTGTAGACATATTTACACACGTAAACATTAAGACACAACACCTGACAGAAATTTGTCTGCTACAAAGTAGTTTGTTGTTCATTACCATTTATGATTTTGAAAATTAAACAAAACTTTTAGTTTTTGAAATTTTGATTATTTCGAAGGAATAAAATTAGAATCTACTCCCCGGACGACATCATCTCGATTGGTAAAGTTAGCCGAGATTTTTTTATGAAAGGTTTTGAAAAAAAATTTCATGACAATATTTTAATTATATTTCTTTTATTTTTATTTACATCACATTGCAGTTCGTTACAGTCGTTACAGTATTTATGATAAGAATCAGTTGTTTTGTTTTTATAAATTATTTTAAGTTTTAAATAGTGAAGTTTAAGTTCAATTGTTTATTTTGGAAAATAATTTATTAAAACCGTCAGGTATGTTATGAATAAAATTGTTGATTTTTTGTTAACTGTGATTTAAATAAAACTAATTAATAATATTTATTATATTTTTTTTTTCATAAAAATTTATTTAAAACAATCGTTCCGCTTATAAAAGTCTGTTTACATTATAAAATTTTGCTTAAAATTTTCGTTAACATTTCCATAAAATTTCTTAAAATTTGTAGATTTTGCAGATTTGTGTTTACACCTTTATCATTAAACACACCTTAAAACTCACTATATTTTACGTAAAATTTTAAGGAAATAGGTGCTGATCTATTCCTTAAAATTTCTCTTAAAAGTTATTTTATATTAAATTTTAAGGTGGAAACAGTGAAATTTTCGTCTTATAAAAATTTTATAATGTAAACAGGCTTTAAAATTATTTTTAAAAAATTCCACGTTAATTGAATATCCATTTAGGGGCCCGATTTTAGGGCCCGACAGTCGGAAACACAGGCCCGTAGCTGCCTTATTACGCCACGGACTGCATGTTACCTACCTTAAATTAAAGTGAGTATTAAAATACGGCAAATCCAAAATAACTCAGGGCAAAAGATTTATTATTGATTTGTGTTGCCAATCTCTTTATTGTAATATACCTATCCTTATTTACAATAAATAGCAGTCATTAAGATTAAGAATTGAAACTGATTGCTAATTATCCATAGTAAAGTTATTTTGTATTTGAAATTTCAGTAAACACTAAAAATCCGTTAACCATGCCCCTACCTGCGCCCCCTCCCCTTTGTGCCGGACCACCCTTGTTAGCCCTTAAGTATAACAGGAGTGGCATCTCAAAGTAGTGCCCATAGGTGACAATTTGGTAAATCCGCCCTTAGGGGCCCGAGGATGCCAGACCTAAATTAACTGGCTTAGCTGATTAGCTACCAACAAGCAACAAGTGCTACTCTAAAAACAGTACCTAACTACAATCATATCGAACAGTGGAACACAACCATTTTTTTTGTTTTTTTTTATTGCACCGGTAAAAAAGCGGCTATGGCCATTAAAAAAAGAAAGAGTGTCTGGGGGGGGGAGCTATAGCCCCCCCCCCTTGGCTGCGCCACTGATTACATCTCTCTATTGTCTCTAAAGATTTTGAAGCATGATGCTAGATTCGAGCTAATGTTTGCAACTCAAGTTTTCTCAATTCTTAAGACCGGACGCCCTGTTTATCTAGGTAATGCCTTGGTGCGAAGAACAGATTGCCATAGTCGCAATCACGCAATGCTGATCATCTGTCAATCCAATCTCATAGGACTACGAAATTTAAGACTTCATTTCAATACTTGACTTGTCACATCTTCAACAAGCACTCTGACCTGTTTTTCTAAGTTGTTTGATTTTCATCTTCAAGGCGAAGCTGACTAATCGTCTGCTCGGTTTGCAACAGATAAAATAAACGGGTTATGTTAAAAAACAGCTTTGCTGAACGTACACTCTTTAATAATAATGTATTTCTGTATTTGTAATTTATATTTTAGTATTAATAAAATTTATTATTATTATTATTATTATTATATATCCACTCCGTATATTTTTTCTCTTTTCTCTCTCTTCTCTTGTAATTTTCCTTTTCTCTGCTTGTATCCTCCTCTCTTGTACAGTGAAATCATCGTCTATGAAGATTCGGTTACCTTTCAGTCTAATCTTATTCTTCATAGTTTTAATTTTGTCTTTGAGATTTTCGATTTCTACCAGCCATTTCTATTCCCCTCTACGCCAAGTCTTTCTCTCATAAATTCCATGATTTGTTTTTTCGTATAGTCTTTTTCTGTCATAAAATTGGCTACTCTTAATATCACCACATTTTTCCTTTTCGACTTCTTCTCCGTACCTTCCAAACTTTTTTCAATTATGTTCAGGCGTTTATAGGCTACAATTATGTTTAATTAAAAATTCTATTATTTTTGCGAAATTAAACCCTTCAAATCCAGGGTACACTATAGTGAACTCGTACTCGCATTTTATTCAATTATTTTGAAATTTGTGACAAACTTATATGCTAGATAGCAATTATTTTTTGAAAGAAAAAATTATTGCATTCCTCGTGGTACTTTGATTAAAAAAAAGTTAATAAAATTATTTAATAAAAGCTACACTATAGTCTACCCTGGGTGCCTGGGTCTGAAAGAGTTAAATTTATTACATCCGTCAATAATTATGCAATATTCAACTATCAAAAATAAATTTAGATTTAACTAATTTAAAATTGTCTTATTATATTTGGAAGAAGAGAACCTTATCAATATTAAAGGATAATTATTATATACACAAAGAACAAATATTTTATTTTTAATTTTCGAAATATATGTATAACCTTAAATTAACAGTTATGTACCCAATTAAAAATATTACAAAATTATCTTTTGTCGGAAGTCATTCAGATCCATTTACTCAAATTTATCTTTTTAATGACGTCACACTTTACAATTTTGTTACTAAAATTATAATAAATTACTTTTACTGCTATTAATAATTATATTATTTTACCTCTTTGAAGCTATCACGAACACATTTTTTGTTATTTTGGTTATATTATCGCCGTTATCGCATAGTAATCGTGCTAGTGTTACTTTTTTAATTTCCACCATTTGAGCTAAAATTCAACATGTTATATATTTTAATATTTAAATAATAGGCGCATTTCTAACCGAAAGAAAGCGAATGAGGCTGGTTTTCATTTTCGTACCAAAAACGATCGCCCCATTTTAAACGATAAAACTGTTCCAAAGTAATGCACAAATTCGTGGGGCCCATTCTAGCCGAAGACGCTATGTTTTCTAAGGCCGCTCCAACAAACAAATCAATATCATTGACATTTTTATAAACTTTTTTTAATTTGACAATTTTCTATAAATTTAAAATTGTAAAATAATTAATTAAAAATTCAAAACGTACCGATTCTTCAATGTACTTTTTTAAATCATCAAAATTGTTAACTTTATGACCAGTACACATTTGAAGATAATGAATGTATGGTGCCAAACCGTGATCTCTTCCCCGCATTATATCGTTACTTGCTAAATCTTGTCCATAAAGAGCAGGAAACTTTAACAATTTCGTAGTCATCTAAAGTTATAATAACAACGTAATTCTTTTAAAAGTTCTTAATTGAAATGTTACCCTTTTTGAAAAATGATCTCCGAAATTCTGCATAGGCTGATAGACTAAGCCAAATAAAAATCGATCGAAATGATTATATCGAGATAAAATGCACGGTCTATTTAGCCATTCGGTTATTTCCTCGCGATCTTCTACTTCGCCATCATTGTTTACCAAACTGAAAAATTAAACACCGTAAGTACAGTTAGAATGTATAATTTAATTAACAAACCTAAGAAGACCTTGTATTCCCGAGTGTGGAAAACGATACGCTGCAGCTGAAAAGCTGTTTATGATTATTGGTTTGACTTGATTCATGTACTTTGTATGAGATCCTGCTGTCGGTTTTAATTTGTATTTTTTCATGTTCGATTCACCAATATATAAAGGTAGCCATTCATTGTAAGTGATGTGCTGCAAAATTGCGCCGATGATGGCTCTGGTCTCTTGGTATAATTTTTCGTCGTTCCACGTAGGATTGAGTTTATGAAGTTCACTAGCAATTCGATTATGTTCGCGAAGTAACAACGTTTGTAAAGCTGTTAATTGTGGATTTTGATTTACCCTAACATCACCTAAAGCAGATCAACATAGCATTTAAATTTTAATAGTATATTGTTCTACAAGAGATCTAGGTCGGTTTTATAGTATCTCCTGGGTCAAAGTGAATAATTTGGTTCACTTCTGATCAAGTAATATAACATTGAAATTTTCTATATAAAACAAATACAGTTATTTCATACAGGCACTCAAATAAGTCTCCGTACGATAATCAATTAGCAATTTAAATTAGGATTACTAAAAGTACGTGAACTTGGTTTGCTTTTTTTTCAAAAACTTATTTTTTTTTGTTGTTTTCGGTTGTTCTCAATTTGTTTTCAATTGTTCAGATCTTTTTTTTATTTTACAAAAATTTATCAAAAAATCGCCAAAAAAACATTTTTTTTGCCAGTTCCCCCTTTTTTAAATTTTAAAATTTTTTTGATCGTTCTCGATAGTTCTTGATTTGTTCTCAAATATTCCGTTAAAATAAAATTAAAAAATTTTGTAATAACTGCAAAAATCTCGAAACAATTTAAACATTAAAACACTAAAAAGGTACGGTTTGAATTGAAGTATGCAGGGCCGTTCTAAGAAATTTAAGCGTTCTAAGCTAATCAAATTCTGTTGCCAATGATCATTTTTTTTCGTTTTCACTTTGGTTTTCTTAATAATTTCATCCATCAGTGTAATAATCAAAAGGCCTATCTCAGGCCTTTCAGTGTTTTAAACTCATCGTAAACCCAATTTACCGTTCTTACATAGCTACGAGTTTTTCTATAAATGTTTTTGAGTGCTTATATCAGCTTCTTGCCAACTTTTCTTTGTTCCAAAATGTTCCATATTTGCTGTCTCGATACTCTATCAAAAGTGTTTTCCAAGTCTATGAAGCACGTATATGTGCAATTGTGTGCATTATGTTTTTCTACGATTTGTCTTGTTGAAAATATAATATAGTCTTGTATACTCTGTTCTCTTCTGAATCTACTTTTTACTTCATCCAAAGTTGGTTCAAGAATTACCTGAAGTTTCATTTCCAATATTGCTTGATACAACTTTTCCACGATGCACAGCAATAATATGCTTCCATAATCGCTACACTCTCTATTATCACCTTTCTTACGAATAGGCATAATTTTATACAGTTTTTCAACTCTTTTTTCTCCCATATACTTCAACATTTCTGGCTTCAACCCAACGTGTCCTGCCGACATTCCTAATTTTAGTTTTTGCATTACCACATCTATTTCATTTAGCAAAATTTCTAATTCATCTTCTTGAAATACCGCCTTTTTCTTCATATTCGCCACATCATCTAGCAGAAGTTCATCAAAATATTCTTTCCATCTGTTCATTATTTCTTTTCTGCCAATCAATATTTCTCCCCTACTATTTCTAATCTGTTTTAAAAAAAACTTGTTTGGGTCTTATCAAGCCTTTTATCACTCTATAGAACTGCTTTTGGTTTTGGTTTTTATTCTTTTCCATCTTATTACCGTAATCTTCCCACGCTTTTCATTTTGCTTCAGTTACTAGTTGTTTAGTTATTAATCTCTGTTTTTTATACTCTTTATACGACTCTTCGGGTTTTTGTTGCATATATTTCAGCTACTTAACTTTCTTTTCCTTAACCTCATTCTTGATTTGCTGGTTTCACCATGTTGTTTGTCTTTTATTTATTTGATTTTTTATTGTACCACATACTTGCTTGGCAGCCATTTGTAACGTTCTCTTTAATGTCTTCCATTGTAAATCTATATCCATACCATCATCGTTTTTACCATCATCAACTTTTTCCAATTCTACTCTTACTATCTCCTGGTATGTATTTCGAATTGTTTCTTTTTTTAGTTTGTAGATCTTGATTCTTTCCGAGCAATTTACTTCAATTTTCTTCATATTTTTTGTTTCTTCAACCGAATTTCTTGTAATTCTTCCTACCAGAAGGTAGTGATCGCTTCCGATTTTGTATCTTCTGTATACCCTGACATCCAGCAGATTCTTTCTGAATTTCTTTTCGTTCAATATATAGTCTATTGAGACGGTCATTAGCTTAGTTTGTTAGCTGAATAACTGCAGCCATTTGTAACGTTCTCTTTAATGTCTTCCATTGTAAATCTATATCCATACCATCATCGTTTTTACCATCATCAACTTTTTCCAATTCTACTCTTACTATCTCCTGGTATGTATTTCGAATTGTTTCTTTTTTTAGTTTGTAGATCTTGATTCTTTCCAAGCAATTTACTTCAATTTTCTTCATATTTTTTGTTTCTTCAACCGAATTTCTTGTAATTCTTCCTACCAGAAGGTAGTGATCGCTTCCGATTTTGTATCTTCTGTATACCCTGACATCCAGCAGATTCTTTCTGAATTTCTTTTCGTTCAATATATAGTCTATTGAGACGGTCATTAGCTTAGTTTGTTAGCTGAATAACTGCTGACATTAAGGTACTCGGTTCGAACCCGGGGAGAGTCTAAAATTTCTTATGATCGTCTCCGTGCTTCGGAGGGCACGTAAAGCCAGCGGTCCTTCTGGGTTGATGCCTTGCCTTCATCAACAACAAAAACCAGAGTTACTGGCACATCTGAGATAAGCCTAGCAAGCTACCTTGGATGTAAAACAATAAATATGCTCATAGCACTAATAGTAACTTCGGAACATTACCGAGGCTGCTGTTAAGTAAAAACAGGTCGCAGACCTAATTAAAGAAAGAAAAAGATATAGTCTATAATGGGCTTTTCCATTTACTTAGTTCTTCTAACGTGTATTTATGTTACGTTCTTGTGTTCAAATATTTAATTGTGAATCATAATTCTATTGAAAATACAAAAATCAATTAATCGTTCACCGTTTTCATTTACTTTAATTTCTCCAAAGGGTCCCATAATCACATAATGTGGTCCATACATAACTATGATATAGGTTGTTAGTTGATCTATATTCAATGTATAACTGTCAATATTCTTTCTGAAACAAAAACCTAGCTATGAAGTTTGTTTATTAATATATTTCCAATTAGACAACCCACTCCAGCCGCTGCTCTGTTAATAATCGGTAGTTCCCTGTAAATCAATATTTATCAATTTTCAATTTTTGTCATACCCGGATCTTTCTGTTTGGTTTCGGAAAGAACACGAAATGATTGAAAAGTGGCGGTGATTATGCCTATTCATAAGAAGGGTGATAACAGAGAGTGTAGCGATTACGGGAGCATATTATTGCTGTGCATCGTGGAAAAATTGTATGAAGCAATATTGGAAATGAAACTTCAGGTAATCCTCTTCGCCACCACTCTTCGCAAATTCCTTTGTCAGCTCCGGCTTTTTATCGTTTATACTTCTGAAATTCCATGTTTCTATCTTCTATTGTAATAAACCTCTCTTAGTTTTTCTCTTCTCACATTCTAGTTTGTTATTATTATCCTGTTTCTTTGCATTTTTCGTCATATTTGTTTTCCGTCAGTGAGAATTTTCTGTTAGTTTTTTGATGTGCAAGGTGTCTCATTTCTTTTTATTTCGCAGGTTCGATGGTCCCAATCCCAATGTTCTCGAATCGATTTATAAAGACTTTTCCGTAGCCTACCTTTGCATCCTTTCTCTTTTCTCTTTCAATTTTAGTAATTTCTCTCAATCTTGCTTGCATTTTTTGCTCTTCCTGAGTCAAATCATCATCAATGTATTTTCTTGTGCCCTTCAATTTAGTTTTTGCTGTCATCACAGTTACTTAATCTTTCCATAAGTCTAATTTTGCTAACACAAAGAAAATGCCAGATCTCGGTTTTATTAGTTCTGCTGTTTTGATTGTTACTTTAAGATTCAATTTATTCTTCAATAATGTTTGTACCTCCCCAGAACAAGAATTACCTCAATTTTCCTCTAGGTCCACTACATTCTTTCTAACTCTTAGACCGGGCACGGATGCTTTAACGCATACCTCCACCGTTTCGCCAGAAGAGCGGTCCCTACGTGTGACTACTGCGCTAAAGACAGTAAAGACTAAAGACACCGCCGAGCACACCTCCTTTGAATGTCCGAGATGGGAACCGGCAAGGGTCTCCGCAGAGTTGGGCACAGGTTTGCAACTGACGCCCAACAACGTAGTAGACGAAATGCTGAGGAGTCCGGAGGACTGGCGTTGCATAGAACATCTTCTGAAAAGAAGAGGGGGAACGACAGCAACAGGCAGCAAATAACATTACAAATACACCAAGTGACGAAGAACACACGTAACAACGGAACGGAACAACATCACATAAACGGCGACAAATGTAACATCACAGTGGAAGAGCACTCACTCGACTGAAAGTAATGCCTAACGGCGGTTTCTCGGGCGAGTGGGGCTGGAGAGAGGTTTTAGTTCAGTGCATGATGTAAGGATATTATGGTGTGCTACGTAGGAAACCAATTTATGGCCACTTCGCGCAATACGTCACGTTAGGAACACAATCGGAACTACCATGAAATCCTTATGGAATTCTTTATGGTTTAGTCCGATCTAGAACGAATTATACAACTTAAATTAAATAAAAGATATTATTTTTTTAAATTGTAAATGTAGGTTAAAGAAGGAATGTCAGATTTTATTATATTATACTTATTAAATAATAGGTAGATATTTTTATAAATTGTACGCTGGTGGTTCCTATAATAAATTAACTTTATTGTTTTTATTTTTTCTAAAATAATACATTTCAATAGAACATGGTTTATAAATTTTTTTATTTAAAATGTTTCTACTGTGCTTGAAGTGCACTATCGATGCTTATTTTGTTGAATTGCAAGAAATCTTTCATACGATAACAGTAAAATGTTTAGTACTATGCAGATTTTTTTGTTCTTAATTTACAATTAATATTTTTGCTTATTTACTGGTCGGTGTTCATTCTTTGTGCAATCCTGCCTTTAAATTAGAATTATTTTGTGATTTATGTTGGATTTCTTGTTTTTTAAACTTCAATGCACGATGGGTGCAATATTTTTACATTTCATATTTATTTATATATTTTTTATTTTAATTTAACCCTACAGTGCGTAATGACGCATATATGCATCAACCAATTTTTTCGATAAAATCTTTGTAAAATAATTGTTAAATTTAGTAAACTTCACGTGCAGTGATGCATTTATGCAAATATGCATCATATGATTTTAATCAATAAAATATAAAAATTTCAGTATAAATTTTTTTTAAATAATTTACCCACACTTCTAAGCATGTTTATGAGTTATTTCCATTTTCTAACTTTAAGAAAAAGTTGCTAACTGTAGGATTAATATTTAGTAACTTTGTTTATGGCTTGTTTGGCTTTGTTTATATAGATGAGTATTTAATACACTAATAGGGTATAATAAAAATATAAAATGTTTATCATCGCTTTTTGTTTTATATAAAAGAAATGCAGAAAATTTTAACACTTTTATAGTTTGATAGTTGGTTATCGCCGAGCACTCCAAAATGTTTATAGTTAAAAAGTGTTGATGATCTATAATTAATTCATAATGCGAAAAGTTAACGAGTGGATAAGAGATCATCCAGAATTAAAATATGAAAACAATCGATTGATTTGCAAACATGTGAAAGATGATAAGTTGTCATTTTTAGTAATATTGCTTATTTAGTAGTAAGTATACTATATTTTAGAATATTTACTTATATTGAATTTACACAATAATAAAAAATAATAATAATAATAGAAAGTTATAGAAATTTAAGTTAAAAAAATTAAACATTTTGTAAAGTTACTTTCGTTCATAAGTTCTTGACATGTTTTTTTTATTGTGTTACTAAACAAAAATTTTAAAAATATTTCTTTAATGTTTATTAATTATTATATATTTAAGCTTAATGCAAATTTTTATGCATACAATGGCAATTTTTTGAGCTATTTTAAGCGATATTTTCTCGATTTTGTATGCTTAGAAGTGCATTCGTTCCGAAGTGTGTTCCTAAACTGACGTCACACGGTGGGAGAGAGAATGACTTATCTCACTTACTCGCTGCGCGGTAGCACACCATACTCTTCTTACACCATGGTTCAGTGCAAATCTGACACTACCACCATAGATGACAGTGGTGTCTCGTACGAGATTTCCTCCACCCTGCAAAAAGCTAAAAAAAGAACTCTAAGAAATCGCTTTCTAATCAAAAAAAAAAAATCCAAGGAGTTCTCCAAAATCTACCTATCCATAACCTATCATCGACACCTATATGTATATTATCATGTAAATAAAATTTGGAAATGTAATTAATAAATTAATTAGATGATAAACTTTTATGCAATAATTGATTGAATTTGTTGTGGGAACTACAAATTTTGGTGATACGAAGACAGCTAAGCTGCCGGTATCTTAAAATTTTAACGTTACCATTTTATATTTTATTGTAACGAAATAAAAATTTTGAGAAATATTTTGAAATTGAAAAGAAATTTTGAAAATTTGGATCGCAACTATTTTTGTTTAAATTGTGAAATTGTCAGTGTAACGTGGAGCAGTAATTATATCTGTTTTGGAACAAAGTTAGCAAGTTTTTCAGCTCCTGCCAAGTCAAATTGAAATCGTGGTAATTGTGGTGATTGTAATCATGGAAGTCACCACAAAAAAAACAGTGATTAATAGAAAACAGAATAATTTAAATTTAAATTGCTAATATTAAGTACGGAGACTTTTTCGAGTCACTGTATTATTACAGTACGTTTCAAAAATTCTTCAGTCTCTCCTAAAGGTGTCTGTTTCAAACTTCCATATGAAAATAAATTTAATTACTTCCCTGCTATCTAGACAAACGTAAATATCTAGTAAGATCAACTTACGCATTTCTAAGTCAACATTGTAAGTTTCAATTACTTGATCAATTGTGAATAAATTATATTAATCTATTTTAGGTACCCGCAACAAAAGCTATGTTAGACTCTGTAGCTAGGCACACTTCGGAGGTTTTGCTTAGTTGTACGGTTGGTAAAAATTCCTCTCTCTCGTTCATTACATGATGTTTCATGGCACCATTTTTTAATTCGCGTAAAGTATTTGCCTCTTTTAAAGTAGAGCCATAAATTTGTGATCCGTCAATAAGATGAGTAACGCTATTAACCTTATATTAAATATAAGATAAATTTGAAAAAAAAATTTATGTTGATAACTCACCTGTTGTGCTGCACCTTGTTTGCAGCAGTAATTCAAATTAGTCGCAGCATGACGTCGGTTTTCGATACAATTAACGTTAAATTGAGAGTAATACGGATCGTCTGGAGGAATTTTTATTGGTAAACAAGCAACGTTTAATTTTCTGTCTCCTTCTTGCTTACAGCAAGCTTCGTTCGTACCTAAAATACAATATGTGGTATTAATAAATATTTCCTACTTTGGTTGTTCCTACCTTGAGAAAAAGTGATTGAAATATCGTGTGCGACTATTTGTCCCCATTGCATTGTCATTAATGAAGCTTGCTTATCATCTGAACCTTTATCGGGAAAAAATGTTGTGCTTAGAACTCTTGCCAAAGGTTTCTTGTTTCCATTTGAGTCAAGCGCTATAGAAAAAATATCGTCTTCGTAGTTAAATGGTAACAAACGAATGTATGGAGTCTCCGTCATTCCCCATGTGGGATTCTTTAAATTATTACAAGATCCATCAAAAGAACGATATTTGCTGGTCACATTGCAAGGTTTATCTAGTGGAAAGCATTGGATCCTGCAAAGTATTAAACCTTTTTAAACGAAGGTATTATTTTAGTTTAAAATTATATTAAGCGGAATACATTTAAAAATAATCGACATTTCACAGTAAATGTATATAAGCAATATTAGGTCGATTGCACATAATTTTTCCTCAAGTGAATCAAAAAAAAAGAAAGAAATTGGTAAAAATATATTTAGATAAAAATATATTTTTTGCGTCTTCTATTTCAGCTCAGAATCGTTAATAGTTCCATAGGTAAACTACAAAACCACCATAAATTGTCGATCCTTTGTCTTTGAGGTATATTATGAAAAAGCTGAAAAAATATTCTTTTATTTGAGCATACCCATTTGTTTTTCCAAAAATAGAGAATAGTGAATCTACATTTTCTCGAACCTCATTTTCTTTACCTAAAAACTCAATTTAAATAATAAATAAAAAGCAGCGTATGGTTTATCTTACCACAAGGATCACAAACGGGACATTTAATGGTAGACGTTAAGAGTTTCTCGTTAACACAAATGTCACATCCATAAACAACAAGAAATAACAACGTAAATGATAGCATCCACTTCGTTAAGAACATTTTTTTGTTCTCACATAAACTGAATCTTAAAGTGGAATCCTTAAAGTGGTTACATAAATTGGATGACCACTTTACAACAAATAATAAAAATAGCTATTTAAAAACAACCTCAAACGTAGAATGATTTTAGAAAAAGAAAAGTGGCGTGAATACTATTTCAATTTTTTTTTCAATTATTTCAATATTTTAATTTGATAATGAAAAATACAAATTCAATGTCCCACTAGAAAATTAACAAATAATTAAAAAACAATAGACAATTTTTTAACAGGATGTAAGCATAATAAAGTAATAATTTTTATAATAGAAATCTTAACATTTTGTTCATCTTTATTTATTATGAAGGTGTGGACCAGTAATTATTACTGTAAAGAACAATGAAATAGTAAAAGTTTTGTTATTTCTTATTGATTTGTTATTGTAATTAATTATTGTATAAAAGAAACTGATAAAACAAAGTAGCAATCCAGGTGTTGCATATAATTTTCATACCCACCTTTTGACCACCAACTCCCATCAAAATAATTGATTTATATTCTTTAGCAAATTTAGTATTTGTGTTTATAAATTTTTTTTGTAGCACTAAAAAAACTTTTGCTAAAATTTCATAGTAAATTATAATAATAATCTTTAGACTTTAGAAACATTATGATAAAATTTAAAATAAAAATTTTTATAACGTAATATTTTTAATATTTAAAAATTTTATCAACTTTCATATAGTAATTTTTAGTCCAAACCTGTTAAATGAAAATTAATGTATTCTTTATTGTTTTCTAAATAATATTTTTCTACATAATATGTATTCTTTATTTTTGGTTAAAATTCATTATTTAACGTTTTGTTTTATTTTACAGATCAATGTGCTTTAGAATCAAAGCCTAGGCTTTCTCCCACAAAAGCTTTTGAGGCCTCTTCTTGCTAATGGACGCTAATGCAGGGAAACACGCAAGACCATAGTGATGTGGTAAGCTTAATCGAATGCGGAAAGCCAGGTCGAGCTGATTACTCTCTGGCTAAATCTTTTAGGCTAATAAGTCTTACCGAGTATTTCCCGAAGACACTGAAAGACTGCGACAGAGAAATTTATTGTGAAGTGTTGGTACTTAACTCCCTAGATCAGCAAGGAGGTGTATTCTCCCTACTTCTATGAGGTCCTGTGAATGGCGACCTATAATATAAATGATAAACTTCTTGGTCCAATGATTATATAGTGGATTGGTGGTATTATTGGGTAGTGGACTCAAATAAAACAAATATGTTGACCTGTCAACGTTTCGGACAATCTATTTGTCCATCCTCAGGACTGAAATGGCAAAGATTACAAAAATTACAAGCACAGCAGAGGTCACTAAAAGGAAGAGTAACCTACCAGATACAACAGGTGACAACAGTTTTTCAAAAGTTGGGACGATCATATGGTGGAAAGTAATTGTCATTAACTACGTCAAGTGTAAGGTTGTACAAATTCTTAAAACACATCAAAAACATTCACAGTGTATAAATAGAACTCTAGTAATAAATAATTTTACAATAACATTTAAAATTTTCTTTAAAACACCTTATCTATTTTCTATCGTTATCGGAGTGTCGATATTAATTGGGAAAGAGGAATTAAGTATGGTGACAAAACAAACATAATTTGAATATTTCCCGCCCTATTCTAAAATAAGTAATGTGACGTAACTTTACAAAATAGTAGATACATCCCTACAGATACGTCCGTATACCAAAAAATATGTCACTCATCAATGGCAGTGGTCAGAGTTATACACAATAAAATAATACTACAGGTTAGCCGCGCGAAGTTAACAAACAAAAGACTCTCGCCAACTACCGCTTAATAAGAACGATCAAAGCACACAAGGGAGGGGGAAACAAAACGAACTATAAGTTATACAGAAAGACAGTACTATCAGGATAATTTAGGGTGAGGGTGATTTGGTACAGAGTTGGACTTCAATTGTCAAAGAGCTAAGATGTAGAAGAAATTTGCTTGTTGGGCGAAAGCTCAAGGGAGTCACCAAGTACACGAGCTGTTCATCAAAACAAAACATCATCATTATTTATCAACATTATTTTATCAACGCTAATATTGCATGTGAATCGAATCGAATCGGTTACCTTATTCAGGTTCCAGGGTGTAGCCATATACTCCGTATCATCGTATTTGTGCTTTCTAGTCGTTTTTTATTACGAGATAGTACCCTTTTGTGCTTTTTGGCTATCTAAATTTGAGGCCTACAAATTTTTGACGCGAATCCTTTTTGGACATTCAGGATAGAAGCCTTAGCCCTGCCGTGTACACTGGACTTGGGATTTGCGGCTTGTGATGAAGCTAATACGGCGCGAACCGCTTTTCTTAATTGTAGATACGCTAAGGGACCGACCACGTATAACCCTCTTTTTGTAAGATTTTGAAACATTCAATTTTAAATCGTTCTCTAACCGCGTTTAAGCAATCTAGCAACCTTCGAACAATCGGGACGAGGTTTCTGTTGGCTTGGGCAAGTGAAGGGGACGCAAGAGGGACCGCCAAGTCCACGTGACCTGATCAGGTTTGTCACTAGGTCGATCATCGTTGTCCGGCCTTTTTGGGTGGTTTACGTCTTATAATGTTAGTTTCTTTGTGTGATTTATTCTGTGTACTGAGGGTGTTGTTTTCTGAATTTGTTTCTTTGGCCTCTTGTACTTTAGGTAATCCTCAGGTTGGTAGTCCTATCCCTTGCCTACACTGAACCGAAAAAGAGCGTAATTATAAAGAACACGATAGTAGTGATAAAGAAATGGTTCTTTATAATTGGGTCAAAGAACGGTGTCTTTATCTTGACGAAAACATGTTTCTTTATTGACAAGTCAATTCGTTAACCGATGCATAGGTAAAATAATCAAACCTAACAAAATGTTAAAATAATAAAATTTTAACTGTTAAGTAAAAGAATACATACTACAAAGAAAACATAATATGTAAAGAAACTAAAAAGACAATAATTCACATTTAACAGGATAAAATTAACAGCTAAAATTTTATTATTTTAACATACTACTAAATACCACAAAAATACTTAAAAAATTTTAAAACTTTTTTAAGTTATTTTCTACAATGCATAGGTATTTGTATTAAGGATTCAATAATGCTTGGTTTTTATGGTATTAACGTACCGGTATAGGATCGGTTTGCCCCTTTTACCGTTACTGTATTGGTATTGTCATTTATGCATTGATACTTTATGAATATATAAACAATAATTATTAATTAAATAAAATATTTTAATACCTAAAATATGAATTAAAAAGAATTTTTATTTCTGAATTTAATTTAAGAATCCATATTTTTTTTATTACAAGTAATTAATTAGTTTTTATTATTTATTCATATATATTATATTATATTTACAATATTCAGATATTATTCTTATTTTTTATATATACAAACCTATAATTTATTTATAATAAAATTGATTTTTACATGTTAGATGAAATTGAAAAATAAATCAATTTTATTAAAAATATTATCACATGTTAATAACTTTTACCATTTTATAATTTATTTATACTCTTTTTCCATATTGCTTCGATTATTGTATGCCTGCCAAGTATCTGAAAAATTACTGAAATTTTAAATAATACTTACTTGTTTTTGCTCTTACCTGGATTTGACCCACGCTGCATCAACTTATAAATTTGGAAGTATACCACTTTTACCTTGGGCCTACCTAAGGGTGTTAATTTAATTTTGAAATATTGAAGTGCTGAATGATACATATAATACATTTTAAATTTTCACTTGAATAATTATATTTTGAATTATTTTAAATATAACACAGGCTGCGAAATAGAAAGAAACTGCATATTTACATTTTTTATGCAGTTTTATACCAATTATTATTTACCAATTTAATACATTTTACAAATAAAAAAATATAATACGGGCTATTAATCATGACGTCACGCTTTATCCAAATATAATGTTTGTTCAATCCCATTACTCACGATATTTGCATCTACAAAAAGCGTGTAACCAATAGCATTACATACAATTGATGTTTAATTTAGATACAATGTGACGTCACACTAATAGTTCATGTTTATTATAACGAAAGGAATGCTAATGTAATGAATTGGCTTTGTTCATATAAAGAATGTTCAATATACTTTATAACGTTTATTAATTAAAAAACTATTATTAAATATTATATTAATATTCTAAACTATTATATTATTATAATAGACACATAATAATAAATATACAGATATCAAATTAAAAATACAAAATATCAAAAATTACTTAAGCAAATAAGATCTTGTACTATATCTAATTTTTAATGTTTGGGATAAGGTATATATTCTTGTCTGAGTTCAAGCTAACGTCCAAATCTACTATCTTCCATTAGAAGAACAATTAATAATTTTTTTTTATTTCAATGAATATTTACAATCTGTTTAGAAAAAAAAAACAATAAGTAAATTATTTGACATTATATAAAGACTTGTTGAGAATATTTCATTAAATATTCTCATATTAAATTAACATAATATGTTAGTAATTAATTTAGAAAATTTAAAATTGTTGATTGAATCGTGTTGATAAATCGTTGGGCTTGAAACGCTTCAATCTTCTGATTTCATTGGACTGGTTTAGTAACTCTATTGCAAGTGCATTTGGATGCAATTCAATTCTGCTGCGATATTTGTTGTAGAAGTTTTTAATTTCTGTGTGTACTGAGTTGACTCGCAAATCACGATGAATTAAGTCGTTTGGTACATACCACGGAGCATTGACAATAGTTCTAAGTATCTTATTTTGAAATCTTTGCAATATTTCTATATTTGATGTGCTGGCAGTTCCCCAGAGTTGTATTCCGTATGTCCAAATTGGCTTTAGTATGGTTTTATAGATTAAGAGCTTATTTTCCATTGATAACTTGGATTCTTTACCAATTAACCAATACATCTGCCTAAACTTTAGTCCTAGTTGTTTTCTTTTATTAAAAATATGTGTACGCCAAGTTAATCTTCTATCCAGGTGCATGCCAAGATACTTTACGTCATCGGACTGTGGCAGGTTGTAGTTTTTCAGTGTCACTGGTGGGCAAATATCTCTCTTCATGGTAAACGTAACATGGAAAGATTTAGTTTTGTTGGTTTTAATTTTCCATTTTCTCAACCAATCCTGGATTTTATTTAAATGAGTTTGAAGGTTTCTAGAAGCCATATTGGGGTTCATGTGTGACGCAAGAATCGCCGTATCGTCGGCAAAGGTTGCCACTGTTGTTGCTGTAGTAGATGGTAGATCTGCCGTGAATAACAAATATAGTATCGGTCCTAGTACACTACCCTGTGGGACACCTGAGCCGATTGGAAATAATTTGGTATATTCTTCCCCGTGTTTTACCAAAAAATGTTGATCGCTCAAGTAAGACTTCAATATATTATATATATAACGGATTGTCTACAGTTAGTACCGCTTCTCCATCCCCAGTTTCCATTTCTCTCTATCATAGCATGCTTCTTCTTGGAGATTTCTAGCTTTCATCCCCTCGTTCACGTCATCTCTCCAACTCCTTCTAGGTCGTCCTCTCTTTCTTTTCTCCGGCGGAATCTACTCTAAAATTTTTCTGGGCCATCTATCTTCGTCCATTCTTTTTGTGTGTCCAAACCACACTAGTTGTTTCCTCTCGATTTCGTGTGCTATATTTTTTTCCACCTCCATCATATCTCTAATTACCTCATTTCTTATTCTCTCCAAACGCAATCTTCTGCAGCTTCTTCTCAAAAAATCCATCTCCGTGGCTAGCAGTTTCTTCTTATTAGCGCTACTCACATCCCAGACTTCGGCTCCATACAAGGTTATGCTTTCGATAATACTACTATATACTCTCTTTTTTGTTTCCTTTTTTATAGTTTTGTCCCATAGTACGGAGTTTAGCGCTCTTATAGCATTTCTGCCTTTATTTATTCTGTTTATTATTTCTTTTCCGCTGCTTCCTTGTTTGTTAAAGGTCACCCCGAGATATTTACATTTTTCTACTCCTAATGACGTCCGTTTCGAGAGGTAAGTTACTTTGTTCGTTGTTCCCCACTAATAGGTATTCGCATTTTTCCATATTCATACTCAACCCCGCACTCTCATACTCTTCTTTTAATTTTCTTATCATATAGCTCAGGGCATCTTCATCTTCTGCTATTACCACCTGATCGTCCGCGTAATATAAAGTGTATAGCGTGCTGTCTCCCACTTGTAGTCCCATTCTTTTACATTTCTTTGTCCACCCATTTAAGGCTCTGTCCAGGTAAATTTTAAATAACAGACAGCACCCTTGTCTAAGACCCTTTGTTGTACTAAAGTTATTTGTTACTCTGTTGTTAGTTTTTACCCTTGCAGTGTTATCTTCATAATATCTTTTACAGGCGTTTATCAGATCTTGATTTATGTTAAGGTTTTTCATTTCCGTCCACATACGTGATATTGGTACACTGTTATATGCCTTTTCTAGATCGATTAAGGCTACATGGGTTTCTCTATTTCGTTGCATTCTTTTTTCTAATGGTATTTTTAAGGTGAATATGTTGTCAATTGTCGATCTTCCTGCCCGGAAACCTGCCTGCTCTTCCGGTTGTTTTGTTTTTATTTCATTTTCTATTTGGTTTTTTAAAATTCTTGAATATATTCTTCCTATTGTGGGAATTACCACAATAGGTAATTCCTTTTTAAGTAAGTCCTTAGTCCTTTTTAGGTAAGTCCTTTTTTGTAGATGGGCGAGATATATGATGTTTTCCACTCATTTGGAATATCTTCACCATTGAGGCATCTCTCGAACAGGTCTTTTAGCATGTCATATAGTTTTTTTGGGCCGTTTTTTATTAGTTCAGGGTAAATTCCTCCTAGTCCTGGGGATCGTTTTGCTTTGGTTTTTTAATAGCTTCTTTCACCTGTAGTATATCTAATTCGATTGTCCCCTTATGTGTTGAATGATCTTTTTCCAACTGAAATTGTGGTCGTTTTTCTTGTAATAGACTCTTGAAGTACGTTTCCTATTCTTCACTGGTTATGCTATTCACATCGTTATTAATTCTACTGTTCGTTCTCATTGATTTAATTGTTTTCCATGCCTCCGAACTCCTTGTCCCTCCGATATGATTTTCAATATGTTCGCACTTTCTAATCCATGCACTGTTTTTCTTTTTTAATACATTTTGCTTCACTTTTCTATTTGCTCTTTTATACATTTCTCTACTTTCATCGTCGTTCTTCTGTAGACTTTTTAGATATAGTTCTTTCTTTTCCTTAATTTCTTTTTCAATTTCTGTATCCCACCAATTTGGTCTTTTAGTTTTTATATATCGTCCCAGAGCTTCCTGTGCAGCATCGTGTATACATTTCTTTATATGTTTGTATTCTTCTTCGGTTGTTCTTTTTTTCTTTATAAGTTTCTCTTCTAATCTCTTTTTGAACAGATATCGCGGGCTCTCGTGTTCCATACTTTCCAGATTATATCGTGTTTCGGTTATATTTTCACCTTCCGTCGTGTGTTTTATAGATTTTTTATTTATTGTTACATATGGTATATATATTTTTGATATTACCAAACAGTGGTCCGTACCAAAATCTGCGCCTCTGTTGACTTTAACATCCTGGACCTTAATACCCAACCTTTGCCGTATTATGAGGTAATCGATAATTGATTTTAGGTTTCTCGTATGTTGATACCACGTATATTTATGTATTTCTTTGTGTGCGTAGAAAGTATTCGCTATTTTTAGGTTATATTGCTCACATATATTCCGCAACCGTTCTCCGTTGTCATTTAAATGTTCCTCCC
The DNA here is from genome assembly GCA_911387805.1 of Cantharis rustica. Lineage (NCBI taxonomy): Eukaryota > Metazoa > Arthropoda > Insecta > Coleoptera > Cantharidae > Cantharis > Cantharis rustica. Next base: position 27,552,362 of record OU426880.1, read on the forward strand.
CGTGCATTCCGATCACGGCGCTATTTTGTTGTCTTCCAACCCTACTGTTTAAGTCTCCAGCTATAATAAGTTCGGAGTTATTAGGTATTTGCTCTATAATGTGTCTTAAATTTTCTTCAAATAATTCTTTCTTTGCGACTGTAGCATCATCATTTATTCCGTACACGCCGAGAATTGTTATGATTCTTCCCCTCATTAGGAGTGTCATTTTTATAATACGTTCAGATATAGCTTCCCATGATTTTATATACTTGAATAAATCCTTGTGGACTAGGATGGATATTCCGGCCTGAGCTCTTTCACTTTTATTCACTCCTGTGTAGAAATGTATGTAGTGTTTTCCATTTTCACATCCACTACCTTTTTTTTTGTTTCGGAGAGGATGGCTATGTTTATCTTTCTCTGTATAAATTCTGTCGTAATCTCTTGTTGTTTGTTTCGGATTCCTCTAATATTCCATATACCAATATTCAATGTCCATTTTCTTTGCTGTTTTCGTCTCCTATTGTTTCTGTACAGATTCCGAGGCATGCTACTGGGTTTTTTTAGCGTCAAAACTCGTTTACAAGTGTAAGGTTTCTGGCCTTACGACCTAACCCCCATCCTTGGAGGACCGGGTAAGACTTCAATACCTGATAATAATGATGTGGAAGATTTATTTTTAGCTTATACAGCAAGCCCTCATGCCACTCCTTGTCGAACGCCTGGTTTATGTCCAAAAATGTTCAGAGCAATATCTCCTGGATTCTAAGTCGTCGCTGATTTGTTTCACTATTCGGTGTACTTGTTCAATTGTGCCATACTGATTTCTGAAACCAAATTGGTGATCAAGGATAAGAGCTTTTTCTTCTAGTACAGGCTTTAGTCGTTTTATGAACTGCTTTTCAAAAACTTTTGATAACACGGGAAGTAAACTTATTGGTCGGTATGAAGTCAGTTGTTCTGGCTTTTTACCTGGTTTTGGTATGAGAATAATTTGAGCAACCTTCCATTGGTCTGGAAAATGATTCAGCTTCAAAATTCTGTTATAAATAAATGTAAGGAGTTTTAAACATTTTGATGTTACTTCTTTTAGTAGTTTACCCGTAATTAGATCGTAACCAGGTGCTTTATAAAGATTAATATCACGCAGTATAACCTGTTTGACTTCTTTTATTTTGAAATAAAAAATTGGTAGATCCATTTGAAAAGGTGCATCCAGATATTTATATATTTTATTATACACTACCTATAACATTTTATTATAAATTAAACTACCTTAATAATTTAAGGAAATCCGGAAAAGAAAATGGTAGTACGTGTAACAAGGCAACAGTTTCCATCGTACCGGACGGAAACTGTTTGTTTAGATCGTTGTCGTACGGTTTGTACGGCACTCAAGAGTGTCACCAACAGATTAGACGAGAGATCGTTTGCGAGGTTGGCGCAAACTGGGACACCTACCAACATTTTATCGTCGGAGACGACGCGTATGGTGACCGAATCAATTCCCTTCGCGACTACGAACGACACATGGGTTCGTTGGGAAAGTTCGGCGGGCACCAAGAACTTCAAGCCTTCGTCTCCGTACATACCCGGATATGTGTAGATATACATTTATCCGGTGGTATCATGACCTCGTACGGAGATCCGCTGACCTGCGCAAAAAAATTTTCTTTGCTGTTTACGGGCAATTTGGATCGCGGTCATTACGACTTTCTAAAGCCCCAAAAATAAGTCGTAAGGATGCGGTCACGCTTACGGGATGGCAAGAAAGAAAGTAGCGATGAAATGACGAAGATATTAAAACATTAGTATCCATATTATGTACATAAACAAAGTGTGTAATTTAAAAATAAACGATGAAAAAAAAATACATTGTGGTTTAATTTTGAAAACGCTTAACCTTAAATATTTTATACAACACATTATAAAAAATAAATACAAAAACATATTAGAGAAAGCTCAACGTTTTTATTATTTTTAAAATTGTAGTGTTCAGTTTAAGCCTACACTACCTATAACATTTTATTATAAATTAAACTACCTTAATAATTTAGGGTTTAAAAACCTAGGGGTGTTTCGAATGTTAAATTTTATTTCATAAATTAATTTTTTAACTTGTGAAATATAATTAAATAATCTAGGAATAAACAAGTGAATTAAACGTTATATTAAAATATTCTGACGAAGACGTTTACCAACGTCGAAAGCTTAATAAAAACATTATTATAAAACGTTTAATTAACTTGTTTATTCCAAGATTATTTAATTAAATTTTATTTCGTATACAAATTGTCAATTGTGTTTTTGGAATTTTAAAACACCTATTGCGAATGTCTTATTTGGTATTTTGTATTTAAAATACGAAATTTAAAATGAATTTAATTTTTATAGAAAGGTATAGGAAAAATTTCCCGGGCTTTTATAATTGCCTAAATCGAAGTACATATTAATATATTGCTATGTACAGCTGGCGTATGAATTTTTAAAAATCCTACCCCTCTTCATAAACTCCAATTTGGCGAATCTATGCGCGACTTTCGCAGCACCAGACAATAATTATCTTTTTAATTTTTAGATTTAGAATAACCACAAATTATTGTTTATTATGTCAATAATGCACAACCGGCAAATATAGTCTGGTACCACCGATTATCAGATTAGACTTTCATCCGACAAGCCGTTGATAGGACTAGCCGTTTATCCGTAATGTACATAAAGGTAATCGATTTGTTTGTTTTTATCGATTTAGAGAGTCTCCGCTATTCGGCATACGATTTATATAATTATTATACGAACAAATTGCAAAATCAAGATGGGCAGAAAATTGAAAACCAAATTTCGCAACTTGGTAGTCGACGTCAATATGAAATCCGGAAAAGAAAATGGTAGTACGTGTAACAAGGCAACAGTTTCCATCGTACCGGACGGAAACTGTTTGTTTAGATCGTTGTCGTACGGTTTGTACGGCACTCAAGAGTGTCACCAACAGATTAGACGAGAGATCGTTTGCGAGGTTGGCGCAAACTGGGACACCTACCAACATTTTATCGTCGGAGACGACGCGTATGGTGACCGAATCAATTCCCTTCGCGACTACGAACGACACATGGGTTCGTTGGGAAAGTTCAGCGGGCACCAAGAACTTCAAGCCTTCGTCTCCGTACATACCCGGATATGTGTAGATATACATTTATCCGGTGGTATCATGACCTCGTACGGAGATCCGCTGACCTGCGCAAAAAAATTTTCTTTGCTGTTTACGGGCAATTTGGATCGCGGTCATTACGACTTTCTAAAGCCCCAAAAATAAGTCGTAAGGATGCGGTCACGCTTACGGGATGGCAAGAAAGAAAGTAGCGATGAAATGACGAAGATATTAAAACATTAGTATCCATATTATGTACATAAACAAAGTGTGTAATTTAAAAATAAACGATGAAAAAAAAATACATTGTGGTTTAATTTTGAAAACGCTTAACCTTAAATATTTTATACAACACATTATAAAAAATAAATACAAAAACATATTAGAGAAAGCTCAACGTTTTTATTATTTTTAAAATTGTAGTGTTCAGTTTAAGCCTACACTACCTATAACATTTTATTATAAATTAAACTACCTTAATAATTTAGGGTTTAAAAACCTAGGGGTGTTTCGAATGTTAAATTTTATTTCATAAATTAATTTTTTAACTTGTGAAATATAATTAAATAATCTAGGAATAAACAAGTGAATTAAACGTTATATTAAAATATTCTGACGAAGACGTTTACCAACGTCGAAAGCTTAATAAAAACATTATTATAAAACGTTTAATTAACTTGTTTATTCCAAGATTATTTAATTAAATTTTATTTCGTATACAAATTGTCAATTGTGTTTTTTTGAAATTTTAAAACACCTATTGCGAATGTCTTATTTGGTATTTTGTATTTAAAATACGAAATTTAAAATGAATTTAATTTTTATAGAAAGGTATAGGAAAAATTTCCCGGGCTTTTATAATTGCCTAAATCGAAGTACATATTAATATATTGCTATGTACAGCTGGCGTATGAATTTTTAAAAATCCTACCCCTCTTCATAAACTCCAATTTGGCGAATCTATGCGCGACTTTCGCAGCACCAGACAATAATTATCTTTTTAATTTTTAGATTTAGAATAACCACAAATTATTGTTTATTATGTCAATAATGCACAACCGGCAAATATAGTCTGGTACCACCGATTATCAGATTAGACTTTCATCCGACAAGCCGTTGATAGGACTAGCCGTTTATCCGTAATGTACATAAAGGTAATCGATTTGTTTGTATTTATCGATTTAGAGAGTCTCCGCTATTCGGCATACGATTTATATAATTATTATACGAACAAATTGCAAAATCAAGATGGGCAGAAAATTGAAAACCAAATTTCGCAAACTGGTAGTCGACGTCAATATGAAATCCGGAAAAGAAAATGGTAGTACGTGTAACAACGCAACAGTTTCCATCGTACCGGACGGAAACTGTTTGTTTAGATCGTTGTCGTACGGTTTGTACGGCACTCAAGAGTGTCACCAACAGATTAGACGAGAGATCGTTTGCGAGGTTGGCGCAAACTGGGACACCTACCAACATTTTATCGTCGGAGACGACGCGTATGGTGACCGAATCAATTCCCTTCGCGACTACGAACGACACATGGGTTCGTTGGGAAAGTTCGGCGGGCACCAAGAACTTCAAGCCTTCGTCTCCGTACATACCCGGATATGTGTAGATATACATTTATCCGGTGGTATCATGACCTCGTACGGAGATCCGCTGACCTGCGCAAAAAAATTTTCTTTGCTGTTTACGGGCAATTTGGATCGCGGTCATTACGACTTTCTAAAGCCCCAAAAATAAGTCGTAAGGATGCGGTCACGCTTACGGGATGGCAAGAAAGAAAGTAGCGATGAAATGACGAAGATATTAAAACATTAGTATCCATATTATGTACATAAACAAAGTGTGTAATTTAAAAATAAATGATGAAAAAAAAAATACATTGTGGTTTAATTTTGAAAACGCTTAACCTTAAATATTTTATACAACACATTATAAAAAATAAATACAAAAACATATTAGAGAAAGCTCAACGTTTTTATTATTTTTAAAATTGTAGTGTTCAGTTTAAGCCTACACTACCTATAACATTTTAGGTTACTGTCGGAATTCCTATCACAAGAATTTAACTTTTTCCTATTGACTATTAGAAAGAGGACAATTTTCTGAGTATATTAAAACAAAATTTTTTTAGGATTATGCAATAGTTATCGAAATAACGGCATTTTATAATTACGAAACGCAGGGAGATGTAAAATGATATACCCCGATGCGTGACGGTCGGTCTCACGTTGAGGTGCGGTCTTGTCGGTGACCGTCTCATTTTGTTGACGGTACGTGTGCTTTGATATACTCTTAATTTTGTTGTTAGTTGAGGTCGCACACGAGAGACCAAGGTGTATCCTAAACCCGATAGCGCTGTAAGTAAGAAACAGCGCGGTAAGCATAAATTTTCAATTTAAAATTTAAATTAGCTAGTTTTTAACCTTTCCAAAATCCCACTCCTCCAAACCCATCACACATCCATACCGCTCCAGATCCTGGTAGTACCATTTTTTGGGTAAGCCAAGTTGCAGTTGAGCTTCGTTACTTCGATATTATCGACAAACTTCGACTTTGCAAATTATCAGAATGATAAAAGCCACCTTCTTTGCACCGATCCACTAACATCTACGCAAACACCTTCGCCAAAAGAAAATAGAAAAAAGAAAAAACGAAAACAGAAGAGACCAATTTAAACGCCGAAACCCTTACCTTTCCCAAGAGGTCAAACAACTGCAATCTATAAACCGGTGACCGAGTTATTTCGAGCAGATAAAAATAGTAAACATGCTATTAAATCGCAACTCGCAAATAGCTCGCTTATCTTTATAAACTGCAGCTGCAAATACCTTTCCTTCGAACAGTGCTACGTTTCAATTTAAACACGCGATAAATTACAAGTTCAAGTTCAAGCGTAAAATCAAACAACTCGTAAACATTCCCGACCAGCGCAACGCAGCTGCGGCATCCGGATGCCACTCGTTTATCCTTATCGCGCGACCTTCATAACTCAGCGAATTCCACGAGCACGGCATTTATTATCTCGTCGACCTATTTAAACAGTCCGATAAAGCCCCCCACACACGCGCCAACTAAATGTTAATGTTAATTAATTTAAATTTGACTTTACCTTATTTTTAAATCTTAAGCGTTTTTATTTTTCTACACTGCGTCTGCCACTATATTTTTCATTAACTCCGCCGATACGACCCTTCGAAAATGGATAAAATTGGAATTCCACGATACGGAAAATTTCAGCAGCGACGTACCAAACTCGACTGATAATCGTGTTTCAAATCGCGCAACTGTCTTTTCCCGTTCGGGGACATCCTTTCTCAACCCCTTTCTCAGGGTACCACTGCACGACCTGCGAGACATCCGAGACGGTACAAGACGACACAGACGCGCGCGCTTTTTGACGCTTGAAGTTCAAATCGCTGATCGCCCACAAAACCCCTTTTTTATTAGTTTTCGACACTTTTTGGCAAACTTCGGTTTAACTTCTTCAAAGTTCAAAATTCAAAATTTATCAATTCCCCTTGTAAAACTTTTGTTCACCACTCAGATCGACGCGGCCAAACCCGCGTCAGCGTATATTTTGATCCAAGATCTCCAACGCCCGTTATCCACGCACCAGACGAAGAAGATTAAAGCGGCTACGGCGCTAAACGCTTCGCTTTGCCAATCCGCTACGCTACGCTAGTTGAGGTCGCAGACCAGCCGAACGAGTAAGACGTACTTAGAGACCAGCTAACAGACCAGACCACGTGGCCAGCCAGTACAAGTTACAAACACTAGACCAGCTCAGGACAATTGTTGAGGACGACAGGCAGTTATTACTTACAAACCCGCCATCAAAATCAGCAAGTGAGATAGAGAGGATCAAGTTTATTCGTTCAAACTGCAAATTACTTGAAATTTTTATTTCAAAAAACCGAAATTTTTTAATTTCAAATCCGAATTTCTGCTAATTTTTATTATACAAATAGCAATCGAGATGGCAAACCAGAAGATCGAGGAGATCTCCGCCAGCCTGGCCAAGCTCCAGAGGGAGCAAAGCAAAAGGAACGAGGAGTTCCGTAAATACCAGAGGCAGCACGACGTCCAAAACGAACTGGACAAGAAGGCGGTTGTTCTCCTCCAAGAGCAACTGAAGCAGATTGGGCAACTTGGGAGGAAGTTGCAGGAAAAATTAGAAAGCCAGACGCCACCTCAGCTGATGGCCAGACCCGTTACGCCGCCACCAGGATTTTCCGCCATCCCCGCCATCCCCGTCATCCCCGCCATCCCCGCGAAAGAACCGGCGTTCCAAACCGGCAAGAACCAGAAGAGGAAGAAAAACTCCTCCCGGGACACCTCACCGGCATCAAGTACCGCCTCCGACGACCTCCTGCACAACAACAAATACAGGGTACTAGCAGAAGACCTAGAAGATGATGAACCAGCTACCTCCGGAGGGACAAGCATGGAAACTAGCCAGGACGTTCCGACCAGGCCCCCGATAGCCCCAAGAACTCAGAAATCCCCGCCACCACGCAGCCAGGCAAGCGCCCACTTCAAGCCCGCCGCGCCCAGGATTCCTCCAATCATCGTGAGGACGCAGGACAACTGGGCTCAAACGTACAGCCTCATTCAGGGGCAAATCAAAACTACGAAGATCCGCACCGTACGCGACGGCATGGAGGTCCACCCAGCCACAGAACAGGACTTCAGGAAGCTCAACAGGCTCCTGGAGGAGAAAAAGATAGAAAATCATACATACATGTTGACGGAGGACAAACCGCTCAAGGTAGTCATTCGGGGACTACCTATTACAATCACCCCGGACGAACTGAAGAGGGACCTGGAGGCACAGGGTCTCCCGGTGCAATCGGTGCACCAGATGCGAAGAGGACGCGACCGCCGCCCGATGCCCTTATACCTTGTCCAGCTGGACAAGACCGACGACGGCAAGAAACTCTTCCGGACCACGGAAGCCTACGGAGTAGGCTTCACGGTCGAATCGCCCCACCCGAAGACGGAAGTCGGGCAATGCCACCGGTGCCAGCGCTACGGTCACGCGCAACGCTGCTGCCGCGCCCGGGCAAAGTGTGTCAAGTGCGGAGATGACCACCTGACGGCAGAGTGCCCCAAATCCAGGGAAGAGCCGGCGAGATGCGCCAACTGCCAGGGACCCCACCCCGCGAACTATAAGGGATGCCCGGAATATCCGAAACGGAAGAAGAACGGAGAACCATGGAGGCACAGAAACCCCTCGGTCCCGCCGCCCTCGTACAGGAGCAGGCGCCCCACCAGCTACCGCGACACGCCAGCGAGACGCTCCCCCAGCCGCCAGCTTACACCGCGACGACGATCCCCCAGCCGCCAAAACCCGCCGCGAAGACGCTCCCCCAGCCGCCAAAACGGACCCCCAAGACCTCGCTCCCCCAGCCACCAGAACACGCAGAGAGGACCCGCCCCGAACGCGCACAGAGGCTCCTCCCAGCGACACAGGGACACGGAACCTAGCCACACTCCCATCGCGCATAGAGGCTCCTCCCACAGGCCTCAAAACTTGGAGTCTAGCCACGCCCACAAAGAAGACATCCGAGGGTTCGTACGCGAACTTTCCAACGCGTTCCAAATGATCCTCAGGGAAGCAAACGTCGGGAATGCGACCCTCGAAAAACTTCAGACGGCAACAGACGCCATCATCACAAGATATCCGATCGTGAATGCATAGGAACCGAATGCAACCGTCATCCCTGCAGATCGCATTCTGGAATGCAAACGGACTCCTCGCGAAGAAATTCTTGCTGCTGGAGTTCGCCCACGCCCACGACCTAGACGTCATCATGGTCAACGAGACCCACCTTCGGAAAGGTGACAACGCCAAGCTGCCAGGGTACATTCTATACCGAACCGATCGACAGCACGCTCGAGGTGGAGGTACCGCCATTTACGTCAAGACCTCCATCGAGCATTACGAAGGTCCCCCACTGGAGTTAAACCATCTGGAGGCCACCACAATCGACGTCCTCACGAAGAACCACGGATGGCTCCAGATCTCATCCATCTACAACGCCCCCAGCAGAGAAATCCTCCGAGAAGACATCGCCGCCCTCCTCGACGGACCCGGAGGGAAAATCATCGCGGGCGACTTCAACGCCAAACACTCGACCTGGGCCTGCAGGCACACCAATCAGGCAGGAAGAAACCTCTCCAGGATCGCAATGGATCTCGACCTCGTCATCGCCGCTCCGACAGCCCCGACCCACTACTCCCCGGCAGGCACGCCAAGCATCATCGACCTCGCCCTCATCAAGGACACCCTGATGCAGTTTCATCTAACAACTGCACAGGAACTCACCTCGGACCACTACCCAGTACTACTCTACCTGGGAGACGACATCGCGTCAAGACTTCAACCGACGAGACCAAAAATTTCATGGCCCTCCTTCCACGATCACCTCCTACAAAACATGGACGCCATCCCGATCATTTCCACCGAAGACGACCTGGAAAAGTACGTTGAAGTCCTTCAGGACAACATTTCGCGATCCATCCAGCACGCAACAAGGCAAGTTGACGTCGCTGACATCAGAGATCGCCTCCCTCCGGAACTGAAGGCACTCATCCGGGAGAAGCGCAGAGCCAGAAAACGCGCACAACGCACCTGGCACCCGGACGACAAGCGAGAATACAACCGCCTCAAGGAGCGAGTTTCCGAAGAAGTAAAAGCGCATCACGATCAGGAGTGGGCAAACAAGATCGAAGCGCTCAACTTCGAGGACCAATCCGCCTGGAAAATGGCAAACGCTTTAATCCGCCCCAAAAACCGCCAGACGCCCGCCATTACCCGCCCCGACAACACGCAAGCAAAAAGCGACCAGGAGAAAGCCGACACCTTCGCCGACAACCTGGAAACTCAATGCAGCCCCCTCGAAGAGCGCCTCAACCTAGACCATATCGAAATGGTCGAGGACTTCGTCAAGAGGACCCTCCCAATCGAAGACCCCACACCGATCGACCCGGCCTCGACAAAGGAAGTCACTCAAATAATCCGATCCCTGAAGAACAGGAAGGCACCCGGACCCGACGCGATCACAAACCGTTCCCTCAAGGCAATGCCGCGCAAGGCAATCGCTGCACTCACCGGCATCATCAACGCCTCACTCCGCCTCCGCTACTATCCGCAGAAATGGAAAACTGCCGACGTAGTGGTCATTCCCAAGGCAGGTCAAGATCCCCGGAAGCCCCAAAGCTATCGCCCCATCAGCCTCCTCCCGTCGCTAGGAAAAGTCGCAGAAAGAGTCATCTGCACTCGTATCAAGCAAACCATGTTCGATCAAAGCATCCTGCAAGACGAGCAGTTCGGTTTTCGCTCAGGACACGGCACGGTTCAACAAGTCCTCCGCCTGGTCGAACACATCTCCCTCGGTTTTAACAAGAAAGAGGTCACCGCACTCGTTCTACTCGACGTCTCGAAGGCCTTCGACAAAGTGTGGCACGAAGGTCTTCTCTACAAGATGTTCAACGCCAACATCCAACCAGCACTCGTCAAGCTGGTGGCGTCATACCTTGAAAATCGAAAATTCAAGGTGAAATTCGAAAGCACCCGATCCTCCGAGCGCTTCATCACTGCCGGAGTACCCCAAGGATCCATCCTCGCCCCGACCCTTTTCAACATCTTCGTGAGCGACATGCCAGCCCCAACCGACCCGAGGACGAAGATCTCGCTCTATGCGGATGACACGGCCGTGTACACTTCCTCCAGGAGTCAAGATCTCGCCACCGACCGACTGCAAGACACCGTAAACAACCTGGAAAGATGGTTCGCAACATGGCGCATCGGTGTAAACTCGGCCAAAAGCACCGCGACCATGTTCAAAAAGAAACGTTACAAGATCCGTCCTCGAACCAACATCTTCATGTTCGAGACCCCAATCCCATGGACAAACACTTCCAAGTATCTGGGAGTCACATTGGACTACAGACTACTGTGGAAGGAACACATTCAAACCGCTGCAAACCGGGGAAGAGCCGTCTTCACAAAGCTCTACCCGCTCCTAGCTTCCGACAGCAAGATGTCACCGGCAAACAAGCTGCGCATCTACAAGGCCATCATCAGACCCACCATGACCTACGCCGCGCCCGTGTGGGGGACGGCTGCCCGCACCCACATAAAGAAGATCCAAGTGGTGCAAAACAAATCCATCCGGCACGCATTTTCAAGCCCGTATTATGTCACAAATAGAAGACTCCACGCCGACGCGAAGATGGAAACCATCGACGTGCATATCAGGAACCAGGCGGAAAAATTATACAAGACCGCGAGCTTCTCGGACAATCCCCTCATCGCACAGCTGGGACGATATCAACCAGGCTTCAACCTAGGACACAGCCGGCCAAAGGACATCCTCATCCGCCCGTCAGCCGGGGTGTAAGTAACCGTAATCTTTACATGTTTGTTTCAGGTTCCCACCAAGCATCGGGTTCATCAAAACACCCGGATGCCAAGAAACCATGTAAAGACGCCCGGATACACGCCAAATCACTTGTCACGACCCATGGCCGGAAAGGGACCAAGCTCTTCGAATGCAAGGAACCATAATTCACGGACACTCGCCCCGCCCCACCGACATCAAGGAACCAAGCTCTTCCAACGCAAGGAACCACAATCCACGGACACTCGCCCCGCCCCACCGACAGCAAGGGACCAAGCTCTTCCAACGCAAGGAACCACAATCCACGGACACTCGCCCCGCCCCACCGACAGCAAGGGACCAAGCGCATCCAACGCAAGGAACCACAATCCACGGACACTCGCCCTGCCCCACCGACATCAAGGAACCAAGCTCTTCCAACGCAAGGAACCACAATCCACGGACACTCGCCCAGCCCCATGGACATAAAGGGACCAAGCTCATCTAATGCAAGGAACCAAAATCCACGGACACTCGCCCCGCCCCACCGACATCAAGGAACCAAGCTCTTCCAACGCAAGGAACCACAATCCACGGACAATCGACACAATAGGACCAAGTTCATCTAACACTGAGGACCCTAATCCACTGATTGCACACTCGCTCCGCTCGCAGAATCCCATCCAAGAGACAAGTTAAAACACGGACCAAACACTCACTCCTCACCGCCGCCTCTGACCCCAAACCACGCAACAAGAAAACACCGGAAAAAAAAAAAAAAAAAAAAAAAAAAAAAAAAAAAAAATATAATTATAAAAATAAATATAAAAAATAAAAAAGAAATATCGAGGAAAATAATCCCAAGGGACCAAAATACCCAGCCAGATCAAGCCTAGCGCTCCAAGAAAGAGGAAAGAAAACCTCAACAAACTCCAACGCCCGCTACCCAAATGAGATGAAGGAGATAAACGTTAATACGTGGCAACTCCATAGAACCAATAAGTTCATCGTAAGTTCATCGTTCAGTTGAGGTCGACACCTGGACGAGTTCTATGGCTTCGAGTTCCACCCTTGGCGAGTTCTGTCATTCTTCAGGGATTTTTTTTAATTTTTTTGCCTTACACAAAAATGTCTAATCATGCAGCCGTGTTAAAAGGTGTATCTAAAATACATGTAAATTTTACATTTTTAAAATCAATTTTTTTCGAAAACTTTTGCATAATCCTACAAAATTTTTGTTTTAGTATGCTTAGAAAAGTGTCCTTTTACCAATATTCAATAGGAAAAAGTTAAAATCGTGTGATAGGAATTCCGACAGATCCCACATTTTATTATAAATTAAACTACCTTAATAATTTAGGGTTTAAAAACCTAGGGGTGTTTCGAATGTTAAATTTTATTTCATAAATTAATTTTTTAACTTGTGAAATATAATTAAATAATCTAGGAATAAACAAGTGAATTAAACGTTATATTAAAATATTCTGACGAAGACGTTTACCAACGTCGAAAGCTTAATAAAAACATTATTATAAAACGTTTAATTAACTTGTTTATTCCAAGATTATTTAATTAAATTTTATTTCGTATACAAATTGTCAATTGTGTTTTTTTGAAATTTTAAAACACCTATTGCGAATGTCTTATTTGGTATTTTGTATTTAAAATACGAAATTTAAAATGAATTTAATTTTTATAGAAAGGTATAGGAAAAATTTCCCGGGCTTTTATAATTGCCTAAATCGAAGTACATATTAATATATTGCTATGTACAGCTGGCGTATGAATTTTTAAAAATCCTACCCCTCTTCATAAACTCCAATTTGGCGAATCTATGCGCGACTTTCGCAGCACCAGACAATAATTATCTTTTTAATTTTTAGATTTAGAATAACCACAAATTATTGTTTATTATGTCAATAATGCACAACCGGCAAATATAGTCTGGTACCACCGATTATCAGATTAGACTTTCATCCGACAAGCCGTTGATAGGACTAGCCGTTTATCCGTAATGTACATAAAGGTAATCGATTTGTTTGTATTTATCGATTTAGAGAGTCTCCGCTATTCGGCATACGATTTATATAATTATTATACGAACAAATTGCAAAATCAAGATGGGCAGAAAATTGAAAACCAAATTTCGCAAACTGGTAGTCGACGTCAATATGAAATCCGGAAAAGAAAATGGTAGTACGTGTAACAACGCAACAGTTTCCATCGTACCGGACGGAAACTGTTTGTTTAGATCGTTGTCGTACGGTTTGTACGGCACTCAAGAGTGTCACCAACAGATTAGACGAGAGATCGTTTGCGAGGTTGGCGCAAACTGGGACACCTACCAACATTTTATCGTCGGAGACGACGCGTATGGTGACCGAATCAATTCCCTTCGCGACTACGAACGACACATGGGTTCGTTGGGAAAGTTCGGCGGGCACCAAGAACTTCAAGCCTTCGTCTCCGTACATACCCGGATATGTGTAGATATACATTTATCCGGTGGTATCATGACCTCGTACGGAGATCCGCTGACCTGCGCAAAAAAATTTTCTTTGCTGTTTACGGGCAATTTGGATCGCGGTCATTACGACTTTCTAAAGCCCCAAAAATAAGTCGTAAGGATGCGGTCACGCTTACGGGATGGCAAGAAAGAAAGTAGCGATGAAATGACGAAGATATTAAAACATTAGTATCCATATTATGTACATAAACAAAGTGTGTAATTTAAAAATAAATGATGAAAAAAAAAAATACATTGTGGTTTAATTTTGAAAACGCTTAACCTTAAATATTTTATACAACACATTATAAAAAATAAATACAAAAACATATTAGAGAAAGCTCAACGTTTTTATTATTTTTAAAATTGTAGTGTTCAGTTTAAGCCTACACTACCTATAACATTTTAGGTTACTGTCGGAATTCCTATCACAAGAATTTAACTTTTTCCTATTGACTATTAGAAAGAGGACAATTTTCTGAGTATATTAAAACAAAATTTTGTTAGGATTATGCAATAGTTATCGAAATAACGGCATTTTATAATTACGAAACGCAGGGAGATGTAAAATGATATACCCCGATGCGTGACGGTCGGTCTCACGTTGAGGTGCGGTCTTGTCGGTGACCGTCTCATTTTGTTGACGGTACGTGTGCTTTGATATACTCTTAATTTTGTTGTTAGTTGAGGTCGAACCTCACCCAGACGTGCAGCAAGTCGAAAGACAAGAAGGCGACTTGCGCAAACTGCGGGGGAGACCACCCCGCCAGCTACCAAGGATGTCCAAGCTACCCTAAACTAAAGAGGACGACGCAATTCCGCCATTACAGAACGGACCCACCTCCGCAAGGTAAATTCTCTCCCCACAGGGTAACAAACAGGACCTCCTACGCAGAAAGAGCGACCCCACCACCCCCTCTGATGAGCATCCAGGTGGAAATGCCCATCCCCAGCCCAAGTGCCACCCCCAGGTCACCACGAGACAGCCAACCAGGAACCTCCACGGAAGGACCCGTAAACGAGACCGCCACAGCAATCTACGCCAAGGCATACGAGACCTTGGTAAGCCTAGTGGGAAACCCCGAAGACTTCCTGAAGTTCGCCACCAGACACCTCCAGACAAACAAGTAAGTGCCCACCTTTTTTCGCTTCTTACCATGCCAAACCCGAACCCCAATGTTCCCACACCCCAGAAACCTACCAACCCGACTTAGGATGGCGTTTTGGAACGCAAACGGGCTTAGTGCCACCAAGAGGATGGAACTCCTCCACTTCGCCCTCGAGCACGACCTGGACGTCATCTTGGTCAACGAGACGCACCTGAAGCCAAGCATCCCTGCGAAGATGGCAAACTACACCCTTCACCGGAACGACCGCAAGGTTGGCAAAGGCGGAGGAACGGCCATCTACGTAAAGCGAAGTCTTCAGCACCACGACATCACACGCCAGGACCTGGACCAGCTGGAAGCCACCACGGTATGTATACCAACCAGTAACCAGGGAAATTTGCAGATTTCATCGGTCTACAACCGGCCGCATGACCTCCTACCAAGTGACGACATCCGGAAGCTTCTTCGTGGACCCGCCCCAAAAATCATCGCGGGAGACCTCAACGCCAAACACCAATCCTGGCACTCGAAGAAGGCAAACCCCGCCGGAAACGCACTCCGTCGACTCGCCGACGATCTCGACATCACGGTGGACGCACCCACAGAGGCCACCCACAGAGCTACACTGGGCCCCGCCAGCGACGACGTCCTGGACGTGGCCTTGATGAAGAATGTGTCCATTCTTCACAGCCTGGAAACGGTGATCGCACTCTCGTCCGACCACTACCCAGTCCTTTTCCACCTGGGGGACACCACGATCGGAGACGAACCCAGGATTGCCAAGAAAACAGCGTGGCCGATTTTCCACGACCACCTGAACCAACACCTGGGCGAAATTCCGATCATCTCGAGCGCCACGGAGCTGGATAGGTACGTTGAGATCTTCGAAAATAAGGTTAAAGAATCTCTTATTTTTGCCACAAAAGAAATCCCGATCCCAGACTCCAGAGACCAACTTCCTCCCCCACTTAAAACTTTAATCAGGGAGAAGAGGAAAGCCGAAAAACTTGCGCGCAGAACGTGGAACCCGGACGATCGGAGAAGGGCCAACCAGTTAAGGACGGAAGTCACGGAGCGGCTCAAGGAGCACCACAGTGACTCCTGGACCAAGAAACTGGAATCCCTGAACTGTGAGGACAACTCCGCGTGGCGCATGGTCAAGGCTCTCCGAAACACCACCACCCCGATCCCAGCCATCCACAGCCAGCACGGGGAAGCGATCACTGACGCCGAGAAAGCAGAGGTGTTCGCCGACGCCCTAGAAGCCCAATGCAGCCCGATCACCAACAACCTGGACATGGAGCACGTCGAGCTTGTTGATGAAACGGTAAGTGAAAAGCTAGATAATACTATAATCGCAGATCAGACACCGACAACCCCAGCAACCCCAGAGGAAGTTGATAAAGCCATCAAGAGGACCAAGAGAAAGAAGGCTCCAGGCCCGGACGGCATCTCCAACACCGCCCTGAAGGAACTCCCCAAAAAGGCCGTGGTGGCCATCACAGGTATCGTGAACGCGGTGCTAAGGCTGAGGCATTTTCCGGACAGATGGAAGGTGGCCGACGTGGTCGTCTTGCATAAGCCCGGGAAACCCAAGGACTTGCCCCAAAGTTACAGACCGATTAGTCTTCTCTCCACCATCGGCAAGGTAGTCGAAAGGATCATCCTGGACAGGATCAACAAGTCACTCGAGGACAACGCCACGATCCAGGAGGAACAGTTTGGCTTCCGCCCCGGCCACTCAACCACCCAGCAGATCCTAAGGTTGGTAGAAACGATCACTCTAGCCCACAACAAGAACGAGTCGACCAGTGCTGTGTTCCTGGACGTATCCAAGGCATTCGACAAGGTATGGCATAACGGCTTAATTTTTAAAATGTTACAGGCCAACATTCCGCCCAGATTAGTCCAACTTACGGCGTCCTACCTGAAGGACAGGTCCTTTTGTGTCAAGCTGCAGGGAACCCGGTCCACGAAGAGGAAGATCACGGCAGGAGTCCCCCAAGGGTTGCTCCTATCACCCACCCTCTTCAACATCTTCGTGAGCGACATGCCGAAGCCAACCTCAACGGGGACCTCCCTCTACCTGTATGCAGATGACACGACCATCGTCTCCACATCCCTGAACCAGAAGATAGCCGTACGGAAGACCCAGGAAGCCCTAGACGACCTGGAAAAATGGTACCGCACTTGGCGTATCGAGGTAAACTCGGACAAAAGCGCGGCGATCATGTTTACAAGGCGTCCGCGGCAAACCCTGGCCCCGCAAGACCTGGACATGTTCGGCAAGGTGATCCCATGGGTGAAGTCCACCACATACCTAGGGGTTACGATGGACGCACGCCTCACTTGGAAGAAACACGCAACCACGCTTCTCAACCGCTCCAGAGGACTCATGGCAACATTGGGCCCCCTGATAGGAAGAAGAAGCAAGTTGACGCCGGAACTCAAGCTGAGGCTCTTCAAGACCATCATCCGTCCAACCCTGACGTATGCAGCGCCAGCGTGGGCCTACACGCGATCCACCCAGATGAAGCGCTTGCAGATCATCCAAAACATCTGCTTGCGGAGAGCGATGGACGCCCCATGGTACGTCACCAACCGACAACTCCACGCGGACACCAAGACGGAGCTTCTGGAGGACCTTAACCGCAGTGCCGCGGAGAGGTTCTACGACAGGTGTGCAGACGTGGACAACCCCCTGGTTAACCAGCTAGGACGCTACAACCCGGACGACTTCTGGCGCCACGAGAGACCAAGGTGTATCCTAAACCCGATAGCGCTGTAAGTAAGAAACAGCGCGGTAAGCATAAATTTTCAATTTAAAATTTAAATTAGCTAGTTTTTAACCTTTCCAAAATCCCACTCCTCCAAACCCATCACACATCCATACCGCTCCAGATCCTGGTAGTACCATTTTTTGGGTAAGCCAAATTGCAGTTGAGCTTCGTTACTTCGATATTATCGACCAACTTCGACTTTGCAAATTATCAGAATGATAAAAGCCACCTTCTTTGCACCGATCCACTAACATCTACGCAAACACCTTCGCCAAAAGAAAATAGAAAAAAGAAAAAACGAAAACAGAAGAGACCAATTTAAACGCCGAAACCCTTACCTTTCCCAAGAGGTCAAACAACTGCAATCTATAAACCGGTGACCGAGTTATTTCGAGCAGATAAAAATAGTAAACATGCTATTAAATCGCAACTCGCAAATAGCTCGCTTATCTTTATAAACTGCAGCTGCAAATACCTTTCCTTCGAACAGTGCTACGTTTCAATTTAAACACGCGATAAATTACAAGTTCAAGTTCAAGCGTAAAATCAAACAACTCGTAAACATTCCCGACCAGCGCAACGCAGCTGCGGCATCCGGATGCCACTCGTTTATCCTTATCGCGCGACCTTCATAACTCAGCGAATTCCACGAGCACGGCATTTATTATCTCGTCGACCTATTTAAACAGTCCGATAAAGCCCCCCACACACGCGCCAACTAAATGTTAATGTTAATTAATTTAAATTTGACTTTACCTTATTTTTAAATCTTAAGCGTTTTTATTTTTCTACACTGCGTCTGCCACTATATTTTTCATTAACTCCGCCGATACGACCCTTCGAAAATGGATAAAATTGGAATTCCACGATACGGAAAATTTCAGCAGCGACGTACCAAACTCGACTGATAATCGTGTTTCAAATCGCGCAACTGTCTTTTCCCGTTCGGGGACATCCTTTCTCAACCCCTTTCTCAGGGTACCACTGCACGACCTGCGAGACATCCGAGACGGTACAAGACGACACAGACGCGCGCGCTTTTTGACGCTTGAAGTTCAAATCGCTGATCGCCCACAAAACCCCTTTTTTATTAGTTTTCGACACTTTTTGGCAAACTTCGGTTTAACTTCTTCAAAGTTCAAAATTCAAAATTTATCAATTCCCCTTGTAAAACTTTTGTTCACCACTCAGATCGACGCGGCCAAACCCGCGTCAGCGTATATTTTGATCCAAGATCTCCAACGCCCGTTATCCACGCACCAGACGAAGAAGATTAAAGCGCCTACGGCGCTAAACGCTTCGCTTTGCCAATCCGCTACGCTACGCTAGTTGAGGTCGAAGAGATCGAATCGAACTGTGCTTGAGTGTAGACGTGCTTACGAGACAACCTTATTTTTTCCAAACCGACAACTTATTTCAATATCAACTTGAATTGGCAACTAGGAGCTGTAGCCGCTTTGAACGATATTTTGTGCATAATCCATTATCACAAAATAGGAACTTAGTGTCTCGCTCTGAAAATCAAATCAACTTGCGATTAGAAATAAATTCTACAAGCGCATTCCACGATAACAAAAAAAACCAGTCTTTTAAAAGATTACTTTAATTAAACTTTTATTTCCCCAGCCGACAAGCCAAACCGAGATGGAACCCCTAAGGAAACGCCTCGTCGCCATCAACATGAAGATCGAGAATCTACAATCCGACTTCAAAAGCACCCGCGCCCTCCTCGATACGCTGAAATCCGACTTCGCCCAGAAGCGCCTGGGGGAATCAATCGAAGTCGTCCTCAACCAGATCGAGGACCTAACTAACGAAAAGGAAGACCTGGAGATGGAACTAAGCGCAGCTCGCCCCAAACCCACCCCACGTTTGAACCCACCAAATGCCGCAAAAAGAAGCCTTGAAGAAGAAGCGGATTCCAACGGCGACGGCTTCCAACTTGCAACCACGAAGAGGAAGAAAAAGAACGCGAAGAAAGCGATGAAGAAGACGGCCCTTGCCAAGACCACTCCAACCACATCAAACGCCAACTCCACCACCCCACTCCCCAGCAACCCCAAGAAGAGGCCAATGGAAACCCTCAGCCCAGCCACCTCGGAGGAGGACCTCTCAAACGCGACGAAGAAGGTAGCCACCGACAACCCATCGGACGACGACGAACTGGATATTCTGGAAGCAGAAGACATCGCCGATGTACCCGCAAGCTCGCCACCACCATCCAACCCCCAGGTGGAAACCTCGCAGAAATCCCTGCCCGCCCGACAAACCCACAACAACCGCCAACCCCCACTGGTCCTAAGAGATGCCAGTAAGTGGTCGGACCTGCAAAAGAAGATCGTCAGCATGGGCCTCAACTACACTAAGGCCATTACCGTAAAAGAAGGCATAAGCATCACCCCAGCCAGCGCCGAAGATTATAGAGGAATCTTCAAGATTTTCGAGGCTGACCTAGACCCAACCAGAGGGGGATTTTTCACCTACCAACTCCCAGAGGAACGCCCCCTGAAAGTCGTCATCAGGGGAATCAACACCGAGATCGAAACCGACAAGGTAAGTGCCGACTTAACAAACAAAGGCTTTACCATTTTACAGGTTGCCAGGATGCACAGCGGCCGCTACCGACACCCCATTCCACTAGTGCTGGTCACACTAGAAAAAACGCCACCAAATAGAGCCATCTTCGACATCAAGGTGGTCATCGGGCTCGACGTGAGGGTAGAGACGCCCTACCGGAAAGCCCGAATCAGCCAGTGCCACCGCTGCCAAGGTTTCGGCCACAGCCAGCGAAACTGCCGCTCCTGCCCTAAATGCGTCAAGTGCGCCGCCCCCCACCTCACCCAGACGTGCAGCAAGTCGAAAGACAAGAAGGCGACTTGCGCAAACTGCGGGGGAGACCACCCCGCCAGCTACCAAGGATGTCCAAGCTACCCAAAACTGAAGAGGACGACGCAATTCCGCCATTACAGAACGGACCCACCTCCGCAAGGTAAATTCTCTCCCCACAGGGTAACAAACAGGACCTCCTACGCAGAAAGAGCGACCCCACCACCCCCTCTGATGAGCATCCAGGTGGAAATGCCCATCCCAAGCCCAAGTGCCACCCCCAGGTCACCACGAGACAGCCAACCAGGAACCTCCACGGAAGGACACGCAAACGAGACCGCCACAGCAATCTACGCCAAGGCATACGAGACCTTGGTAAGCCTAGTGGGAAACCCCGAAGACTTCCTGAAGTTCGCCACCAGACACCTCCAGACAAACAAGTAAGTGCCCACCTTTTTTCGCTTCTTACCATGCCAAACCCGAATCCCAATGTTCCCACACCCCAGAAACCTACCAACCCGACTTAGGATGGCGTTTTGGAACGCAAACGGGCTTAGTGCCACCAAGAGGATGGAACTCCTCCACTTCGCCCTCGAGCACGACCTGGACGTCATCTTGGTCAACGAGACACACCTGAAGCCAAGCATCCCTGCGAAGATGGCAAACTACACCCTTCACCGGAACGACCGCAAGGTTGGCAAAGGCGGAGGAACGGCCATCTACGTAAAGCGAAGTCTTCAGCACCACGACACCACACGCCAGGACCTGGACCAGCTGGAAGCCACCACGGTATGTATACCAACCAGTAACCAGGGAAATTTGCAGATTTCATCGGTCTACAACCGGCCGCATGACCTCCTACCAAGTGACGACATCCGGAAGCTTCTTCGTGGACCCGCCCCAAAAATCATCGCGGGAGACCTCAACGCCAAACACCAATCCTGGCACTCGAAGAAGGTAAACCCCGCCGGAAACGCACTCCGTCGACTCGCCGACGATCTCGACATCACGGTGGACGCACCCACAGAGGCCACCCACAGAGCTACACTGGGACCCGCCAGCGACGACGTCCTGGACGTGGCCTTGATGAAGAATGTGTCCATTCTTCACAGCCTGGAAACGGTGATCGCACTCTCGTCCGACCACTACCCAGTCCTTTTCCACCTGGGGGACACCACGATCGGAGACGAACCCAGGATTGCCAAGAAAACAGCGTGGCCGATTTTCCACGACCACCTGAACCAACACCTGGGCGAAATTCCGATCATCTCGAGCGCCACGGAGCTGGATAGGTACGTTGAGATCTTCGAAAATAAGGTTAGTGAATCTCTTATTTTTGCCACAAAAGAAATCCCGATCCCAGACTCCAGAGACCAACTTCCTCCCCCACTTAAATCTTTAATCAGGGAGAAGAGGAAAGCCGAAAAACTTGCGCGCAGAACGTGGAACCCGGACGATCGGAGAAGGGCCAACCAGTTAAGGACGGAAGTCACGGAGCGGCTCAAGGAGCACCACAGTTACTCCTGGACCAAGAAACTGGAATCCCTGAACTGTGAGGACAACTCCGCGTGGCGCATGGTCAAGGCTCTCCGAAACACCACCACCCCGATCCCAGCCATCCACAGCCAGCACGGGGAAGCGATCACTGACGCCGAGAAAGCAGAGGTGTTCGCCGACGCCCTAGAAGCCCAATGCAGCCCGATCACCAACAACCTGGACATGGAGCACGTCGAGCTTGTTGATGAAACGGTAAGTGAAAAGCTAGATAATACTATAATCGCAGAACAGACACCAACAACCCCAGCAACCCCAGAGGAAGTCGATAAAGCCATCAAGAGGACCAAGAGAAAGAAGGCTCCAGGCCCGGACGGCATCTCCAACACCGCCCTGAAGGAACTCCCCAAAAAGGCCGTGGTGGCCATCACAGGTATCGTGAACGCGGTGCTAAGGCTGAGGCATTTTCCGGACAGATGGAAGGTGGCCGACGTGGTCGTCTTGCATAAGCCCGGGAAACCCAAGGACTTGCCCCAAAGTTACAGACCGATTAGTCTTCTCTCCACCATCGGCAAGGTAGTCGAAAGGATCATCCTGGACAGGATCAACAAGTCACTGGAGGACAACGCCACGATCCAGGAGGAACAGTTTGGCTTCCGCCCCGGCCACTCAACCACCCAGCAGATCCTAAGGTTGGTAGAAACGATCACTCTAGCCCACAACAAGAACGAGTCGACCAGTGCTGTGTTCCTGGACGTTTCCAAGGCATTCGACAAGGTATGGCATAACGGTTTAATTTTTAAAATGTTACAGGCCAACATTCCGCCCAGATTAGTCCAACTTACGGCGTCCTACCTGAAGGACAGGTCCTTTTGTGTCAAGCTGCAGGGAACCCGGTCCACGAAGAGGAAGATCACGGCAGGAGTCCCCCAAGGGTCGCTCCTATCACCCACCCTCTTCAACATCTTCGTGAGCGACATGCCGAAGCCAACCTCAACGGGGACCTCCCTCTACCTGTATGCAGATGACACGACCATCGTCTCCACATCCCTGAACCAGAAGATAGCCGTACGGAAGACCCAGGAAGCCCTAGACGACCTGGAAAAATGGTACCGCACTTGGCGTATCGAGGTAAACTCGGACAAAAGCGCGGCGATCATGTTTACAAGGCGTCCGCGGCAAACCCTGGCCCCGCAAGACCTGGACATGTTCGGCAAGGTGATCCCATGGGTGAAGTCCACCACATACCTAGGGGTTACGATGGACGCACGCCTCACTTGGAAGAAACACGCAACCACGCTTCTCAACCGCTCCAGAGGACTCATGGCAACATTGGGCCCCCTGATAGGAAGAAGAAGCAAGTTGACGCCGGAACTCAAGCTGAGGCTCTTCAAGACCATCATCCGTCCAACCCTGACGTATGCAGCACCAGCGTGGGCCTACACGCGATCCACCCAGATGAAGCGCTTGCAGATCATCCAAAACATCTGCTTGCGGAGAGCGATGGACGCCCCATGGTACGTCACCAACCGACAACTCCACGCGGACACCAAGACGGAGCTTCTGGAGGACCTTAACCGCAGTGCCGCGGAGAGGTTCTACGACAGGTGTGCAGACGTGGACAACCCCCTGGTTAACCAGCTAGGACGCTACAACCCGGACGACTTCTGGCGCCACGAGAGACCAAGGTGTATCCTTAACCCGACAGCGCTGTAAGTAAGAAACAGCGCGGTAAGCATAAATTTTCAATTTAAAAATTTAAATTAGCTAGTTTTTTAACCTTTCCAAAATCCCACTCCTCCAAACCCATCACACATCCATACCGCTCCAGATCCTGGTAGTACCATTTTTTGGGTAAGCCAAATTGCAGTTGGGCTTCGTTACTTCGATATTATCGACAAACCTCGACTTTGCAAATTATCAGAATGATAAAAGCCACCTTCTTTGCACCGATCCACTAACATCTACGTAAACACCTTCGCCAAAAGAAAATAGAAAAAAGAAAAACGAAAACAGAAGAGACCAATTTAAACGCCGAAACCCTTACCTTTCCCAAGAGGTCAAACAACTGCAATCTATAAACCGGTGACCGAGTTGTTTCGAGCAGATAAAAATAGTAAACATGCTATTAAATTGTAACTCGCAAATAGCTCGCTTATCTTTATAAACTGCAGCTGCAAATACCTTTCCTTCGAACAGTGCTACGTTTCAATTTAAACACGCGATAAATTACAAGTTCAAGTTCAAGTGTAAAATCAACAACTCGTAAACATTCCCGACCAGCGCAACACAGCTGCGGCATCCGGATGCCACTTGTTTATCCTTATCGCGCGACCTTCATAACTCAGCGAATTCCACGAGCACGGCATTTATTATCTCGTCGACCTATTTAAACAGTCCGATAAAGTTCCCCACACACGCGCCAACTAAATGTTAATTAATTTGATTTTTACTTTACCTTATTTTTAAATTTTAAGCGTTTTTATTTTTCTACACTGCGTCTGCCACTATATTTTTTCATTATCTCCGCCGATACGACCTTTCGAAAATGGAAATAAAATTGGAATTCCACGAAACGGAAAATTTCAGCAGCGACGTACCAAACTCGACTGATAATCGTGTTTCAAATCGCGCAACTGTCTTTTCCCGTCCGGGGACATCCTTTCTCAACCCCTTTCTCAGGGTACCACTGCACGACCTGCGAGACATCCGAGACGGTACAAGACGACACAGACGCGCTCGCTTTTTGACGCTTGAAGTTCAAATCGCTGATCGCCCACAAAACCCCTTTTTTATTAGTTCTCGACACACTTTGGCAAACTTCGGTTTAACTTCTTCAAAGTTCAAAATTCAAAATTTATCAATTCCCCTTGTAAAACTTTTGTTCACCACTCAGATCGACGCGGCCAAACCCGCGTCAGCGTATATTTTGATCCAAGATCTCCAACGCCCGTTATCCACGCACCAGACGAAGAAGATTAAAGCGCCTACGGCGCTAAACGCTTCGCATTGCCAATCCGCTACGCTACGCTAGTTGAGGTCGACACCTGGACGAGTTCTATGGCTTCGAGTTCCACCCTTGGCGAGTTCTGTCATTCTTCAGGGATTTTTTTTAATTTTTTTGCCTTACACAAAAATGTCTAATCATGCAGCCGTGTTAAAAGGTGTATCTAAAATACATGTAAATTTTACATTTTTAAAATCAATTTTTTTCGAAAACTTTTGCATAATCCTACAAAATTTTTGTTTTAGTATGCTTAGAAAAGTGTCCTTTTACCAATATTCAATAGGAAAAAGTTAAAATCGTGTGATAGGAATTCCGACAGATCCCACATTTTATTATAAATTAAACTACCTTAATAATTTAGGGTTTAAAAACCTAGGGGTGTTTCGAATGTTAAATTTTATTTCATAAATTAATTTTTTAACTTGTGAAATATAATTAAATAATCTAGGAATAAACAAGTGAATTAAACGTTATATTAAAATATTCTGACGAAGACGTTTACCAACGTCGAAAGCTTAATAAAAACATTATTATAAAACGTTTAATTAACTTGTTTATTCCAAGATTATTTAATTAAATTTTATTTCGTATACAAATTGTCAATTGTGTTTTTTTGAAATTTTAAAACACCTATTGCGAATGTCTTATTTGGTATTTTGTATTTAAAATACGAAATTTAAAATGAATTTAATTTTTATAGAAAGGTATAGGAAAAATTTCCCGGGCTTTTATAATTGCCTAAATCGAAGTACATATTAATATATTGCTATGTACAGCTGGCGTATGAATTTTTAAAAATCCTACCCCTCTTCATAAACTCCAATTTGGCGAATCTATGCGCGACTTTCGCAGCACCAGACAATAATTATCTTTTTAATTTTTAGATTTAGAATAACCACAAATTATTGTTTATTATGTCAATAATGCACAACCGGCAAATATAGTCTGGTACCACCGATTATCAGATTAGACTTTCATCCGACAAGCCGTTGATAGGACTAGCCGTTTATCCGTAATGTACATAAAGGTAATCGATTTGTTTGTATTTATCGATTTAGAGAGTCTCCGCTATTCGGCATACGATTTATATAATTATTATACGAACAAATTGCAAAATCAAGATGGGCAGAAAATTGAAAACCAAATTTCGCAAACTGGTAGTCAACGTCAATATGAAATCCGGAAAAGAAAATGGTAGTACGTGTAACAGGGCAACAGTTTCCATCGTACCGGACGGAAACTGTTTGTTTAGATCGTTGTCGTACGGTTTGTACGGCACTCAAGAGTGTCACCAACAGATTAGACGAGAGATCGTTTGCGAGGTTGGCGCAAACTGGGACACCTACCAACATTTTATCGTCGGAGACGACGCGTATGGTGACCGAATCAATTCCCTTCGCGACTACGAACGACACATGGGTTCGTTGGGAAAGTTCGGCGGGCACCAAGAACTTCAAGCCTTCGTCTCCGTACATACCCGGATATGTGTAGATATACATTTATCCGGTGGTATCATGACCTCGTACGGAGATCCGCTGACCTGCGCAAAAAAATTTTCTTTGCTGTTTACGGGCAATTTGGATCGCGGTCATTACGACTTTCTAAAGACCCAAAAATAAGTCGTAAGGATGCGGTCACGCTTACGGGATGGCAAGAAAGAAAGTAGCGATGAAATGACGAAGATATTAAAACATTAGTATCCATATTATGTACATAAACAAAGTGTGTAATTTAAAAATAAATGATGAAAAAAAAAATACATTGTGGTTTAATTTTGAAAACGCTTAACCTTAAATATTTTATACAACACATTATAAAAAATAAATACAAAAACATATTAGAAAAAGCTCAACGTTTTTATTATTTTTAAAATTGTAGTGTTCAGTTCAAGCCTACCCTGGTCGAAATGTTCCCATGGGTACCACCCAATGAGCAGAATTGGGCCACCCATGGGCATATGCCCATGGGTACGTGACCATGGTCACATGGGTACATAATCATGGTCACATACCCATGGGCATGTGCCCATGGGTGGCCCAATTCTGCCCATGGGTACCTCCCCATTGGATGGTACCCATGGTCACATCCCCATTAGATGTGACCATAGGCACATCCCCACTAAATATGTAGAGATTGAGTAAATTATCTGCAATAAATAAAGCTAAATATTAAAAATTTGTAATTTTATTTACAACTTTTTAAACTACAAATTTTCACAACAATTAAAACAACAAATTAACCTAATAACAAATTACAATAAATGCCTAATAAATTAATACAGTATCTTAAGGTGGTGACGGACTTGTAACTGAACGTTTTAATGTAATGTAATCTAACACAAACATTTGATAGTCATTGCCGATAAACTAACACGTAGCAAGCACCAACGGCGAGCGAAGCATCCGTGCTCCACTTGACTGTCGGTTTTTTGACGAATTCCTTCGATTATTACATCACATCATGACGTATTCGTTTTGAGCAACTTGTTTATTTAGCCGAACGAGCTTTGTAATGTAATGCTCGTCGCGAACGTTCCATTATTATTACATTACAACGTTCAGTTCCAAGTCAGTCGCCACCTTTAAAGATATGACTAATAGTATATTAAACAACAAGTTTAGAAAAGTAAAGTTTTACTAAACGAATATAGCTTTTAAGTATGAGCCAGCACAGCGAGCGAGTAACTTAAAAGCTATATGAGTTTAGTAAAACTACTTTTCTTACGAGGTTTGTTTATACAATTTTTTCGTATTTTGTGAAAATCTAATCTAAAATATGAATTATGACGTTTATGAGTAAATTTTTTTTGCGCGCGATCGGTCTAAATTTTTTCGTATGCCTTCCTACCGATAATTCACGGGGGGTGAGTACGAGGCGAGGGGGGGCGAATTTTTTACTCAGTTTTTCGATATCTAGCGCCGTTCTTGAGTTATTGCTAATTCAAAAAGTTTCTAAATAGATATTTATGTCAACTTTTCGTAATCTAGTAACCAGACACGGCGGCTTTATTTATTTACATAACAACAGCTAATTTTTATTTTTTGATTTGAATTTTGTGTAAGTTACATAATATTAATTATAAAAGTGAGATTGTTAAGTTTTCTAGTTTGAATAATAATTTTGTACTTTTAATATACATAAATGTATAACAATGATTCCAATATTTAAATAAACAATCTTCTATCCAATAGTTTTTTATTGACAGTGACATTACTATGCAATAAAGTGACATATCTATGTGCTAAAGTGCCACTTTATTAAATGATTTTGAATTTAATAAAACAGCACATTATTAGTCAAAATGCGAAAAATTAATTTGTTACGCCTCTCCGCACAGTTTTTATTTTTGAACATAAATATTCAATGGTTTTCTATTTCTGTTTTGCTTTTTCAGTATCGTTAACTTCATTTTTTTCTTTGTCCGTTCTCGAATTTAATAAAACTAGAAAAAAACAATCTTTATTTTATGTATTAAATAATTTTAGTATATACGTTACCTTGCAAATAAGCTTTTTTTTTAGAAGTGCATGCAGGTCGAGCTTCCGAATTTTGGACATTTGAACAAGCCGCACCTGTAGCACTACACAAACAAAGTTGTTCCCTTGTCCAAAGAATGTCAATGCATTTCTTAATAAACTTTGAATCTCCAGTTATGCCACTGGCGACCTGATTAGCAGCTTTAAATTGTGCGTCTGTTAGTGTAAACTACGAAAAAAAAATTGTAATAATTATTATAGATCAAAAAATTATGTATATGTATTTACCCCAAGTTCATCTTCTCCATCGACAGATGGATTTTCTAATTCTGAAGGTTCTGCAATCGGTACGTCTTCAGATTCTTTGCTATTAATATCCTTTACGTCGATTTGATGAGTTATAACGTTATATGAGTTATATGAGTGATACCGAATATTGAGACGAACCAACTCTTTATTTTGATCAGCAACTTTCCCTGAACTGATCTTTTAAAATTTGCATTTCATTGGCCTGCAGGATGGAAGTTGTTCTAAGCTCAATTAGCTCAGCTTCCATTGCTTTATTTTTTTCAACTACTTCCATATAGTCTGTAAATAATATATGATCCCGAAGTATCCTAAAAAACGATTAAAGTTTATTTAAAAAGAACTTTTGGTAACTGATTTATACTAATTACTTTACAGTTTCAATGGCATTCGTTTCCTTTTCTTCATCTTTAGATGACGCATTCCGCTGCCTCAAATTAGCCACTCTAGCCCTTTCTTTCTGAGCTTGCTCTTCTTTTTTCTGATTATATAAAAAAAATTAGTTAACTGATAAATTTATTAGTTACAAAATTTTAAAACTTTAAAGAATATAAAATCTTTCAGATACGATACTTACAGTATTAACTTCGCTTTGTCATGTTCTTATCGTTCGTTCCTATTGTTGTTTCGGCTGGCCTACGAGTCCTTTTCTGACTTAATAAATTTACAAGTTCTTCTTCCGAGTCTAAAAATATTCCTATACCTCCATAAACTAAGACTAAAATAAGACACCTATACCTGCTAATTTCAAAATAATAGCTTTATAGTAGCCTGCTAATGGTACACTTTTTTGCTTATTACTAAAGCTTCTCTTTATCTCATCAACGTGAAGAATTTTATGCTCACGAGTCATAACTTTTCATGGAATATCCCTATCTTGTGGACTCAAAAACACGTTGTATTGGTGAACAACTCTAGTTGGAGGTTAATAAAATCTTCAAAAAAAGTTTTAAATACATCTGCTTCTGTTTTGTCAGACAAAAATACTGCACATGTGCTTACATTGTTCTAAAAGTAATCAAGTACCAAACCTAAAACATTAATTAATAAATAAAAAATTAACTTACTTCATAATATATTAATAAAAGCTTGTATAAATGAGTTTTAAAGATAATAAACACAATGGCAATTTTTAGGTTATGTTTGCAAAAAATTATGAAATTATGTTTTACCTGCGTTTATTTCACTGAAATAAAACAATTTCGATGTTATGCAAAATATTACAAATTACTGCGCACTCTAAACAATAAGCGATCACTATAAATTATAATATAATATCACGTGTACTATGATATCAATATTTGGTTACTGTCAGAATTTCCTCATCACGAATTTCAAAATTTCAACTGCACTATAGGAAAGAGGACAATTTTCTGTGTATAATGCAAGAAAAATTTTTTTGGATTATTCATTAGTTTTCGAAAAAACGGCATTTTAAAGTTATTAAAAGTAGGTAGTTGTAACCCGATACACCCCGTTGCAACGTGTCGAGCCACGGTCAACTTGCACGTTCCGTTCCTATTTTTCATTTTGTTGACGGTACGAGTGCTTTAACATACTCTTAATGTTATGTTAATTCCGGTCGACACCCGGACGAGTTCTACGGCTTCGAGTTCCACCCTTGGCGAGTTCTGTCATTCTTCGGGGATTTTTTTTAATTATTTTGCGTAAGGTGAAAAAATAAAACAGGCCCGGAGGGCGCCGAAGGCGTCCGGAGAGTCTGTTTTTCCTAATCGAATTTTCCGAATTTCCTAATTTTTATGAAAAAGATTAATTTTTATTTATTTTTTTTATAATAGTTGGGCTCCTAGGAACCTAAAGCCTGTTTGACACGATGTTAAATTTTATATAAAATTTACATGTAAATTTTTATGTAAATTTGCACATATTTTTGATACACAATTCTATGTAGGTAAAAATAATTTTCTGTTTGCAACGATGTCAAATTTGATAAGAAATTTAACACGCGCGCTTGCGTATTAACAAACAGTTTAGGGAAATTTTTCAGATTTTTTGGTTTCATTTGATTTTTATGAAATTTCGGTGAAATGTTTGTGAACTTCAAAAATCAAACTGGGCGGACTTTAGGCGTGAAAATGTCTACTGCGTACATTTACACGCACTTTTACCACCAAATTTAGAACATGTTCTAAATTTTTTTCATAAAAATTTAACACAAAATTTGCTGATAAATTTTCGATAAATTTTCATAAACTTAACGTCGTGTCAATATAAAATAATATAATAAATATAATAAAAAAAACACGTGGCACTCGCGGGTTCAACCCGCGAGTGCGGGTAAAGTAAAGTCGGTTTACGAACGATAATTTTACATGATAACGTCATAAGAAAACATTGATGAAAAATTGCATACTTTTATGAATCGAATTGAATTATTTTTTAATTAAATTAAATTAAATTAATTAAATTTAATTAATTTAATTAAAACAGATAATACGAATTAAAACTATGTTATACATTAACCCTCGATAAGCTTTTGCGTTATGTGCATGAAACATAATTGCATCTTTTGTGATCGCGAGATCGAACCTCATTTCGCTTTTTTTGTTTTTTATAATAATATTTAAAAATAAATAAATAATATTATATAAATACATATTTCTCATTTTATTAAATTTATGTATAAAATTAAAATTGCATATGCCCAAGGTCATGTCATACATCAAATATACTCATGGTCACATAATACCCATGGTCACATCACATCTGCACATGGTCACATTGCATCTGCCCATGGTCACATTGCATTTACCCATGGTCACATTGCATCTGCCCATGGTCACATTACGTGCCCATGGGTATATCCCTAAGAAGTTTGGGGATATGACCAATGTGACCATGGGCACACATGGGAACATTTCGACCAGGGAATACCCGTAAGTAATATTATACTACGTTTAGAAAATATTATATTCTTTCAAAAATTGTCAACTTACTATTAAATAATATTTTCATATTAAACTTTACTTACAGAAATATTAAAATTACAATTTGACATATTATTGATGTTAAAAACAGAAGAAATACTTTCTATGGAGTCAGCAATTAATTTTTTTTCAGTTTCCAGTTGAATATTTGTTTGAACTTGGGATGGACCAGCAGAAAAATCTTGAACAATTTTATTATTACATGCAATCCTATTTGCTATTTCTTCTTTACGAACTAACGAATCTGCAACGTATCTCTCAGCTACAGCGGAAGATTTCCAGCCCCCGTGTTGTTTCAGTCCAAGCATATCAATTCCTGTATTGGCCAGTAATGTGGCTGAAGTTCTCCTAAAAGAATGTCCAGTGTAGGCTTGAGCATTTTCTAGTTTGAGAAATGTTGCTATCTCAGAAGCAATTTTAGCAAAAGTATGTATGCCCACTACTTGTTTAAAACATCGACCATTTTGATACCTCAAAAAATATCTTCTATTTTCTGCGTCTTTTGGTCTGCAACTGGCATACTTTTTAAATAAATCAATGCAATTAATGTTTTCCATTTCATTTTTAATAATAAAACTTCGTTGAAGATGATTTTTCGAGTCTGGTATTTTAACTAGTATGAAATAGTCTTTATCTTAAATATCATTCACTGTCATTTTACATAATTCATCTTTCCGACATGCGCCTGCTATTCCTATAATGGCCACCACCTTGAAAAGAATTCATATAATTTTATAAAAAGCAATATTATAAAATTTGCTTATTGAGCTTACCTTTTTCATAAGATACACTTCATCAGGTGCATGGGTAAGAAATTTGATGATTTCTTCTCTAGTAAAAACTAAGGACTTTTTGGGACGATAAACAATAACGTTCTTCCTTTTAAGAAAAGCTTTGAGTTTCTGATATTTCGAAATGTCAATATTTTCATTTAAATATATAGTTGCTTTCAACATTGAATATTCACACCATAAGCTAGAAAGGGACTGCAAAACATTACCTCTTCTTAGAAAATACGCCAACATAACCTTTTCAGTAGTATCGGTAACAATCTTTGTACTGTACCAGTTTTTAAACGTAGTATATGTTAATTGGTATCTCTTTTTTGATTTCTCTGACAGAATTGATAAACAAGCAATATTTGCAGCCTCTTCAATCTCCACAGGAGCGTTTGAATCGTCAAAATTATTCATTTTCTTCTATTATTTTGAAAAAACCAAATCCAAAATGTACTATTTTACTTTTGTTGATTTTGTGAGTATTTTGTTATATGTAGCAACGAG
Source organism: Cantharis rustica (assembly GCA_911387805.1). Taxonomy (NCBI): domain Eukaryota; kingdom Metazoa; phylum Arthropoda; class Insecta; order Coleoptera; family Cantharidae; genus Cantharis; species Cantharis rustica. The sequence goes on from OU426880.1 coordinate 27,585,620, forward strand.
CACCATACACCTACTAAAGAAAATAGAACAGAATAATTTTTCGAAATTTTTTGATACTTTTCGCAGGAGGTTGAAAAAATAGCGTACGTGCCTATAACCGTAAGTGTTTTTGTGGTCTCGAATGCTTAGAAAATCTCGGCTGCGCTTTGATTTTCCAAACTACATACTCGTCCACAAAAATGACACTTACGGTTATCGGCACGTAATATACTATTTTATAATGACCGCTGCACCACCGTGTGCTTTTACATCTGGGTGTTTAGTGTCGTATATACTAAAATTTGGTATTTTGATGTGGCTTTTCATCGTAAGATGAGTTTCAGATATTAGCATTACGTTGATATCGTGTATTGTCAAAAATGTTTGTAATTCCTGTGTATGTTGACACAGACCGTTGGCGTTCCATGTTGCAATTTTAAGTAATGTAGTTATTATGCCAGTTTTGTGACCACGGCTGTTAGTAGATTTAACATCGTGCTCATTTGGTTCACCAACTTCTTCATTAGGTTTTTTAGATCTACAATATCGTTTGACTGCAATGGCTGAAGAGAAGAATTATTGGAGGTAGTTTGGTTTGAATGGAGTGGGAAATTTGGTTGTAGTGGAGGTATCTCATGTCCACCTACTTGTGCGTATGTTACAGTTGGCTGAATTTCGTTTCGTGCGGTTGCTTCATTTGGCGTTAAATTTTCCATTCTTCTTGCACGTAGAGGAGGGTATTTTTTCTGTTATAGTTGTTTATGGATAGTACATCCTCTATAATTAGCTGGATGCTGACCTTCACAGTTCGCACATTTTACATTATCATCCCTTGTTTTTCTTTCACAATTGATTGTTAGGTGATCACCTGCACATTTCACCCAACGTGGTGGTTTGTTGCAAAAATAAAATATGTATAATAAAATAAAATATAATTTTTACACTAGCTTTATATTTAATATTATTTGGTATGACAAGTAGTATAATGTCAATAATAATTAATGATTATTAAAATCAATCTATTGAATTTAAATATGAAGCTAGTGTAGAAACTTTGGGAAAACTTTTTTCCGGCTGAAGTTTAAAAAAATATGATTCTAAAAATTATAACATTTCGCTTTTTGTGGTGAATGTTTAATATTATTACAAGATTAAGTACTATTTAAATTATCTGAAGTTTCCCGATGTAAATTAGACTTTGCAAACGAAGCGCCACTTATATTATTCATATCTTACATCGACTATAGGTTAAAAATTTGCAAACCTGCGATTCGTTAACGTAGAAAAAAAATAAAAAAAATTAAAACTTACAATTTTATAACTTTAAATTAAACTTTAATAACTTATAATTAAAATTACAAAACTTAATGAAGACTAAATTAATATTTAAAAATACCCTTAGCTACTGACATGCATTATTAACAGGCACTTTTTGTTCAGTTTTAAACTCGGTTTTAGATACACTTAATTTAAGTTGACGAGGGTTACCGAATGTTGCGACCGCATGTGATTGTTCATTTTGTCTCTTCTCGCGAAACTTTTTTTACAGGTAATGCACTGGTGCGGTTTTTCTCCTGTGTGCGTTCTTATATGATTTATTAACTTGTCCTTTCTGCTAAAACCACGTCCACAATTCGCACAATGAAAGGGCTTCTCGCCGGTATGTGTCCTCATGTGTAGGGTCAACTTGTCCTTTCGTGAAAAGAGTCGCTCACACAAAGGACACGAGAATGCTGGAGTCTTCATGAGTGGAGACTGGAGACTGGATACAACGTCCTGTAATGAATAAAGTAAGTTATCCTCAACACTTTGTGGTTTATATCCTCCGACGACCGCAACGTCAACTTCTGGTCCTCCATAAGGTATTTCAGATAAGTATGGATTCGAGAAGATTTCGTCGTTAAGCTCGTCGGGTTTTTATAGCTTTATACTTACATTAGAATGCGTCACCGGTGGTATCCTTAACGGGTCCTCCGATATAGTATTATCTATTCCGTCAATATCTCTCACCGTTTGTGCAATTGGATATTGCACATTCTCCCGGTTCGACGAATTGTTTTCCGTGTCCCCTACATCAACAAAATTAATAAATTCTGTGGTGCAACCCGAATAACTGGCGTAACTCATGATTTTTTTTCTGTATGTAGACACTTTTTCTTAAATCTGTAACCTGTATCAAGCGCTATTAAACACGGAATGAACTTTTTACAATATCAACAGCCTTTAAATAACTTAAAAATTAAAGTAGTTACCAACAAAATAATAATTTATATAAATAACATTTAAAAATTGGAATAGTTACCAACAAAATAATAATTACGTACTTACGACTTTAGGTACACAAACCAGCTGTTTGTTTTGTACCGTATGAAATTCGCTACCTTAATCCCCACTTTCTAACCAAAAACAGTTTACGTTTTTGTTTACAACATCTAAACCTAAATGTCCTACCAACTTTAATCTTTCTCATAATTTACAAAGCGTAGTATTAAATACCGGGTTATAATAAGTTCAGCCGCTTAGCAGAAAATATACTAATCCCGTGTACATTAATGTACGCCTTGTATACAAAATAATATCGAATGTAGCACGCTGATTACTCTCACTGATTTTCATAGACCTCACTAAAATTCTTGCAGAATTTCAGAAATTGCAGAAGAAAAAAAAAAAATTTTTTTTTAAATTTTGAAATAGTCGATTTTGAAATATAAATTTTTTGCATCGATACTACGTTAAAAACTCATTCTGTTCTAGGTCCGTGTGTTAGATTAAATAGATGCAGAGGATGTTTTAGTGAACGGAGCCAGCTTCGATATGTACACATCAGTGTTTTTTCAGTATTGCAATAATACAAATCTCTATTTTGTATATTTTTAACCAACTTCAAGGAAGGCAGTGGTTATCAATTTTGTTGTATTTTGTTTTTAAATTTTTGTTACCTCAGAGCTCCGTCATTTATAAACCGATTTCCAAAATTCCTTTTGCGTTGAATCAGGTATAGTTCAAAGTTTGCCTCATTATATTTTCAATGGTGTTGGACCTGGAACTTTGAATATACAACCGGAAAACTCTCTAATTTCACTTCAACTCCTCCTCAAAATCGGTTTAACGCGGATTAAGCCGAGTTAGAAGAGTTTCCGGTGGAAAACGATGAGTAAGTTGTCTTTCCGTTTTATTGGTAAGGTGATCGCGGTATAAGCCGAGACGGTGACCACGTCTTTCGATGTTTCAAAAGAAAACAACAAAATACAAAACTACAAAATAATATAATTTAAAACAATAAAACCTAACAAAATGTTAAAATAATAAATTTTAACTGTTAAGTAAATAATTACATACTACAAAGAAACATAATATTTAAAGAAACCAAAATAACAAAAATTCACATTGAACAGGGTTGAACTTAGAAAAATTTGAATAAACAAGAAATTAAAATCTGAAAAAATTATACTATAGAAAATGATAAAAATTACTAAAAATTAAAAAATCCTGTAACTTAAACTTCTGGTAGAAGTCAAGGGGAGTTGCCAGGGCTTTAGTAATTGAAAAACCACTGGAACCGAAAGGAAAAATTTGCCCTATGCCCAACTGTGACAAAAGAGAAAATATCCAAAAATGAATAAAATAAACAAAGCTAAAGGAAGCTCACCGGAAAATTTACAGCTTTTGTCGCGCCATGTGAGCTAAAATTAGGGTTGCAGTGAAAGTTCGGTAATTAATTTGATAAAATAACATCTCATTGTTTTAAAATTTGATACCTTCTATTTTCCTTCTTATATTGCTTAGGTGGCTTACTTTGCAAACGTGGCTTGCAAAAGGGGGAAGATTATGTTGAAAAGTAAATAAGTATTTCGGCAACAGCATGAATAATACATTTTTCTTTTCACTTTTGCTGTTTTTATTTGAATTATCCTTTTTATTCTAAAAACAATGTTCCCCAATCACAGAGTTGAGTATTAAGATAAAAGCGAGAACGTCTTCTCTAGCTAATTATCCAACATGTAGCAGATAAGATGTGTTTGATTGAATTGACTTGATTGGATTTGAAATTTTCTTTGCAACGTTATAAAGGGGAAGTTTCAATTGCAATGTTAATTTAATTCAGTAATTTATTCGATTTCTCTAAGAAACAATACTACCAACTTCAGATTGAATAATTACAATTAAGGCAGAAGATTGAATTAAGTTGTTAGACGGAAAGGCTGATATTTTAATTTAGTTGTGCTAGGTGGGTACATGCAATTCTTTGTACCTTGCCACGTGCATGCGATACAAGTTTCTAAAAAGCTTAATTTTCTAAAGATCGTTAATGTTTTATGTACACTTTTACAATGAAGTCATGCAAGGTATTGATAGGAAAGGTAGTCGCATTACTTGGTAAGCTTCTTAATGTATTTGATATTAACTTGATTGTCAATTAAGTCGGTTCATCAACCTTGCATTGAATATTCAATTAACCTAGTTGTATCAAGTTTATTTCTCAAGAAGACCCAATTGCATTATCAGTTATGTATTCAATATTTACGATAATACTCGTAGAAATGATTTTTATTAACGCTTAATTGAGGTGAACGGTCTAAAGAAACTTTCGCACGATCGATCACCTCAATTAAGATTTAAACTGTTCTGGGAGCCAAATTGGAACGAAAGCACATTCGCTTTTGTTTTTCTTTCAATTAGCAATAAATGTATGCCACTTGTTTGCCATGCATCTTCATTGCCTGTTCGAAAGCTGGGAGGCGACGTCCGGATTGGTTGGCCTTTCGGCTGTTCCAGGTCGGGTGCTTGGCATTTAGGTCTCCCGCCAAGATTACCTGCGTGCCGTCGTCTCCCATTAATGTAACAATGTCTTCGTCCAGGAGAGGCTGCTGGGGTGGTTTGTAAACTGAGATCAATTTCAACCATCCATTATTGCCGGTGAGGACTTTAATAAAGGTTGCTTCTATTCCCTGCAGCATCTCCGGGACTGGTTGTTCGTGATGTTCTATGCAGGATATGACATAAATGGCGGTTCCTCCACCTCTTCTGTCATTTTTGTCGTTCCTGTATAGAACATAATTTAGGATTTTTATTGTTGTAGTGTGGCTCTCTTTGAGGTGAGTCTCGCTTACTAGGATTGCATCCAGGTCATGATCGACTGCGAAAGCCGCAAGTTGGTTTCGCTGGTTTCTCAGCCCGTTTGCATTCCAGTAAGCGAGATGCAGTGAAACAGGTTTCAGTCTTTGCCTTGTGTTCATTAACAGTTTGACAAAGATGATACCGATGTCGAGGGGGGGTTGCCCCTGCCTTATTTTTCGTACTCTTCTTTCTTTTTGGCTTTCTTGTTGCGGCGGGCTTGCCTTGCTTGAGGAGCTCGGCTGCTTGCTGCATCAATGAGTTAGCCAGTGCGAATCGATCCGCCTCACTGGATGAGGGGGTCGCGTCGCCGATGGAGTGACCTGATTTGACGGGTACAGTGTTTTAGAAAAGGGGGGGGGGTCTGCGGTCGGCCTGAAAAGCCGCTGTTTATCCGGTTTATCCAGGCATTTCTAGGGCATCCCTGGAAATTTGCCGGATGCGGACCTCCGCAGTTTGCGCATATGGCGGAGATTGAGTTGGGCTTTTTACAATCGGCCGCTCGGTGATTTGCTCTACATCTGAGGCACTTTGTGGTCGAGTGTAGCATTACCTTTGCATTTATACCTCCAACCGAATTTTTTAGAGGGCTCTGACGAGAAACGTCAAAATGAATTAAGTAATCGAAATCCTACAAAATAGCGATAGGTGAATTTCAAAAAAGATTCGATAAATATTTATTTGAAGACATAATAAGATAATTAACTTATATGTATATTGAGAAGCTGTGGATTAAATTATTGAGTAACCACTAGAAGATTTATGTAACGAAAAAGAAACAAATATTTTTTGGTTTGGCTTTTTTTGGATTCGAGGTGCGAAAACGAAAAATTATTAATAATTTTCAAGAGCGCGATCGGCCCAAAGAAGATCAATAAATTTACATCTATTTTTGAACTATTTTATTTTTACTTTCAAGTTTGTAAGTTGGAAGATTACAACTCATAAAGCTGCTGCAGTCTGTCTGTGACAGTTGTTACCTTTCAGTCACTGTAGACGGGGTGGTAGTTTGTATATAATTTATCAAACGTGTTTCGGTTTGTTTAATGTTTTCAGATCCATCCATATAGATAGCCGCAGAATCGAAAGCACCAAGTCTGTTCGAAGAAAATCCTGGTAGCTGCTGGTTTGTCTGACGAAAGAACTCTGCGAGTAGATGTTGATGGTTGCGATTGTGGATGGGTAAGTGACATTAGCTTACCGAAATATTGTTTTATTTATTATATATAAAGTTCCTACTTGTCTATTGCAAAATATTCAAGTAGCACCTTTGCTCCTTTGCCTGAGCGGTAGCATCTTTGCTGGCAGACTTTGCCATACAGTTTTGTGAGTGGGTAACTTCCAACCATTTGAGTCTTCAACTCCATTTTTGTTTTTTTTCGTTTTTACAATCCCTTCAGGACTTTTTATATTATTATTTTTTATTTATTACGTTTGTTCTTTGTTCTTTGTTCTTTTCTTTGTCAATTAAATAATTTCATTCTTTCTCTTTGGATTTTATTTAAGTTGACTGGCGTCCAGCGGCAACTCCATTTGCTTTTCAGGTGCTTGTCGTACAGTGTCTCCAAAATAAGGATTCACGAAACGTGTAAACGTCCCAGCTCTCGGTCTGTAGATCGAAAAGATCAAAGCGTAGCTGTTCGGTGTACCAACTACCGGCATTCAAAGGGGCAATCTGGCCAAAGTAACCTCATAAAGAGGGAAGGGTGGCACACGAGGAACAAATTGCTTGAGTGTGCTCAAATCTTTGGCACTTGAAACATTGTGTGGGCATGTTACGTGCGTGCGGATGCTCGAAGTGGGCTGTTAGACGAAGAACCTCTTTCAGCCGATAAATTTCTTTACCTTTCCTGGTTTTTCCAGCTTCACCATGAACAAAGACATCGGCGTCTTTGAGGTGCCATGGATCATGAGCTGCACGTCTATTACCGGGTACCCCTTTATCCGGATGTCTTCTTTTATCCTGTCAGCCTTCAACTCGTTCGGAAGTCCTTTGAGAACAACCCTCAACGGTGACTCCTCTGGGTTCTTGTACGTAAGTGTTAAACCTTGAGGAGGTTCAAAAGTTTCCTTGAGTCTGCCACTGAGTTGGGGGTTATTATCAAACCCTCCCTCGAGTCTTTAGCTTTCGTGAAGTTAATTTTCTTCACGTCCATCTCTCTCAAGATATCGCACCATTTGCTCTTTTTGACCAGCACTATCGGTGCTGGTCGGATTTGAGGCGCTGGGTCTGCTTGAGTAGCTTTAGTGGGTTTTGCCTTGGTTCCTCCCCCTGAAGAGGGAGGGGATTTCGGTGGGCCACTGTCTGCTTTAGGCTTTGCCCCACCTGAAGGGGGGATTCTGCCGGTGATGAAACCGGTGCTTTTGGATTTTGAATTTTTATTGGGTGTTCTTCGGGAGAGGGGAAGACATCCCTCTGCTCCGATTTCTCCTTCAGATTCACCCTTCGCAGCATTTTTTTGGAAGGTTTTTAGAAACCCCCTCTTTCCTGAGTCACTGTCTGTGCCTTCGTCATCGCTACCCAGACAGCACACGGCGAACAATGGACGTCCATGCCAAGTCCAGAAAATGTCCATACGTCCATGGACCTTGCATGGACATCCGATGAACATCCACTTTTCAACATTCGATGTACGTCCATAAATCAATAGCCGCTGGACGTTCAATTTATGTCCAGTTAAAATCCACATGAAGTTTTAATATTTTAATTGTGCAAATTTTGCCCAATGAAAATTCGTATACATTTTTTTGTAATTTTAGTTATGCAAGTTATTTTATCGACTTTGTAGGAATGTCCGATGAACGTCCAATTTTCGACATTCGATGTACGTCCATAAATCAATAGCCGCTGGACGTTCAATTTATGTCCATTTAAAATCGACATGAAGTGTTAATATTTTAATTGCGAAAATTTTGCTCAATAAAAATTTGTATACATTTTTTCGTAATTTTAGTTATACAAGTATTTTACCGACTTTGTACGAATGTCCGATGAACGTCCAATTTTCGACATTCGATGTACGTCCATAAACCAATAGCCGCTGGACGTTCAATTTATGTCCAGTTAAAATCCACATGAAGTGTTAATATTTTAATTGCGAAAATTTTGCTCAATAAAAATTTGTATACATTTTTTCGTAATTTTAGTTATACAAGTATTTTACCGACTTTGTACGAATGTCCGATGAACGTCCAATTTTCGACATTCGATGTACGTCCATAAACCAATAGCCGCTGGACGTTCAATTTATGTCCAGTTAAAATCCACATGAAGTTTTAATATTTTAATTGTGCAAATTTTGCCCAATGAAAATTCGTATACATTTTTTTGTAATTTTAGTTATGCAAGTTACTTTATCGACTTTGTAGGAATGTCCGATGAACGTCCAATTTTCGACATTCGATGTATGTCCATAAATCAATAGCCGCTGGACGTTCAATTTATGTTCAGTTAAAATCCACATGAAGTGTTAATATTTTAATTGCGAAAATTTTGCTCAATAAAAATTTGTATACATTTTTTCGTAATTTTAGTTATGCAAACATGACAATATATGTATATTATATATATGTTTGTGTCATCATATCTTCCGAACGGTTTACAGGTAGCGACGTACATTTTTCCAGGGGAGTGTTCCTGGCTAGTCAATTACAACGCGAGAACTACTTCAATCATTAATTAATTAAAAATTTGACATTTGCCTCCGAGCAACATGCAGTATATTTCAATTTTAGACTGAATATTTTCGTAGAAATTGATATTTTCACTTAATTTTGCATATTAGATCCAGTCGAGACGATAAATCGACCGAAAGGCCGGGTCGAAATTTGACCACGTGGTAATAGTTATTCGTAAAAATAACGGTCAATCTGTAAATTTTTATCGAAATTTCTTGGCGGAAATTCTGGGCGGGTGGCAGCGGATGAGTTGGCTGCCCTGAGGGATGAGAATAAATGTCTTAAAATTGAGAATAAATCGCTTAAAGAGGAAATTGATCGACTTGCTTTGTCTGCCACTTCTGCGGTTGCAGATGTTGGTTGTCAGTTGGGAGCTGTGGGAGGTCTTGATGCCGACGCTCCGGTGTTTGTTGCAGCGGGGGGAGGGGCATCTGGATCTGTCGAGGATTCGGTGATATCTTACGCTTCTGCGTTGGGGTCGGCTTCGGGGGGTCGTCTTTCGGTTCTCCCCTTGACTCATTCGGGGGGCAGCTTGGGGGACAGTCGTGACGCTGGTAGGGCAGGTGGTGTCATGTCTCAGATGGTGGCACCTGGCTTAAATAGTCAGGCACCGCAGACGAGTCCCAATCTTGATCGCACGAGACGGAATGCCCGCCGTCGCCCACGTGTGCGTGGTTCTGGTAGCGATTTTTCCATTTCGGGAACTGCTCGCCGAAGGTGGTTTCATTTGAATAATCTAGCGCCGGGAACCGCTGTTGAGACAGTTGCGGAGCATGTCAGGAATGTTGTGGGTATCTCGGATGTAGCATGTGAGAGTTTGACTTCAAACACGAAATATTGTTCTTTTAAGATATGCGTGCCGGAGTGTGATACACCCAGATTGTTGAATGGTGAGGTTTGGCCTAGAGAGGTTACAATTCGCGATTTTTACTACCGCAGGCCGGCTGTTGTTAACCGCAGTGCCACTGGTAGCCGTGCAAATTTTTTAGAGGGTCGTCCACTGCGGGAGACCGGAACAGGGTAGTGCGTGATTCTTCTGCACCATCTATTCATGATAATTGCAAACTTTGCTCGGCAGTTACTACTTCATGTTTTTCTGTGGCACACATAAATGTGCGATCGTTGTTGTCTGATTTTCACATGTTCTCCGATTTTGTAACCGGAAACCACTTTAGTATTATTGCAATATCTGAGTCGTGGCTTGCTCCCGACTTTCCTTCTCACCTTGTTGATCTGCCAAATTACACAATCATTAGATCGGATAGGGCAACCCGAGGTGGGGGAGTCGCGTTGTACATTCGTAACGCATTTTCATTTAAAATTTTGCATGAGGGGCATTGCTTTGCTAGTGGCTTGGAGCATCTGTGGATTCGCATTAGAGTTCATGGTATCGTATTCGGAATCGGGGTAGTTTACAGGGCGCCTACTATTGCTCTTTCCTGTTTGAATGAGTTGGAAGAATTTCTTTCTTTACTTGGCGGTGAGTGCTGTGAGTTGATCGTTATGGGTGATATAAACATTAATTACCTTGTTCCATCGCCTTCTCGGACGCGCTTGCAGAGAATTCTTGATGTTTTTGATCTTCATCAGATCATAACGGATCCCACGCGTGTTACCTCAACATCGAGCACTTTATTGGATGTCATCTGCATTGACAAGCATCGAATCCCTCGTCACAAGGGCGTTATCGATCTTTTGGCTTCTACTGATCACTACTTGGTGCATTGCTGCTTGAATTTGGCTGCGTTGCCACATGAACCGCGTAAGATCACCTATCGTGATTTTAGTGAATTTGATCAGGTTAATTTTTCAACTGATGCGGCAAGCTTACCTTGGGGTGTCGTTGACGAGTTACCCCTATGTGATTCTAAGGTCGAGTTCTTGAATGATCTCATTCTGTCGCTTTTCAATGTACATGCTCCTATTCGTACAGTAGTTTGCAGAGAAAGGAGTAAGCCGTGGATTACGTGGACAATCAGAGAGATGGCCAAGTTGAAGAGGCGAGCCTACAACAAGTATAGGCGCACACGTTCAAGTGTTGATTTTGAATGTTATCGTGATCTCAGAAGTTATCTATCGGGCGCTGTCAGAAGGGAGAAGGCGAGTTATATAAACCGCCAGCTTGTGCTTCATCGCTCAGATCCGAAAAAGCTTTGGCGGTGCCTGTCTTCTTGGAGCGTTCATTCTCGTCCATCTAGTCAGATATCTGCACGGTTGTGTGAGGATCCAGATTTTATTAACGCATACTTTCTCGGATCTGTTCCGGAAGTTTCTGCGGGGATTGATTTGGGGTTGAATGGTTCGTCTTTTTCGGGGGCGGAAGAGCTCTCTATTTGTGAGGTCACACCTGGGGCGTTGATTGATGTTGCTGGGGCTCTGCGCTCCAACGCTCTTGGTCCTGATGGTATCAGTCTTCGTATGTTAAGGCTTGTACTTCCGTTTTGCAGCGAGGTGATCTGCAACTTGTTAAATTTTTCTTTTAGAACCGGAGAGGTGCCATCTATCTGGAGGGCTTCACGTGTCAGACCACTTTCTAAGGTTCCAATGGCCGTAGAGCTCTCTCATCTCCGTCCTATTAGCATTTTATCGCCTTTTGCAAATATAGCTGAGTCTTTTATTAGGAATGCTTTACGTGATCATTTGGCACTCCACCATATTTTGTCGCCTGCCCAATCAGGTTTTAGACCACACCACAGTACTGTGACCTCTTTGTTGCGGCTCACTTCGGATATTGCTTCATCAATCGATCGTTCTGAAGTCACCTTATTAGTGCTTCTTGACTATTCTAAGGCCTTTGACTCGGTTGTACATGATCGTCTTTTAGCCAAACTACACCATTATGGCTGTGACGAGTTACTCTGTAGGTGGTTGGCGGGTTATTTGCGTGATAGATCCCAGGTAGTTGAGTTAGCGGGAAAGGTGTCTCGGCCGTTGACTATTTTTCGTGGTGTCCCGCAAGGAAGCATTCTTGCCCCACTGTTGTTTATATTATACACGACCGATTTGGAGAGAGTAGTTGATCCGGATTGCTCTCTCGATCTTTATGCCGATGATTCTCGAATACATGTATCATGTCAGCCCTCGAACATTGATACTGCGATAGATATGTTGAATCGTAATCTCGAATCGATACGTGTTTGGTCGTTATTGAATGGTCTGACTCTGAACCCTGCGAAGTCGAAGCTTCTGTTCCTGGGTAGTCCTGGGCTGGTGCGTAGGGCTTTAAGCGTTGCAACATCGTCTGTTGCGATAGATGGTGAAACCGTCAGGGTTGTGGACTGTGCTCGGAGTTTGGGTCTGGTCTTGGACAGTGAGCTCAATTTTCGTCTATATGTGGACCGTAAGCTTAAGGTGTGCTATTACAAGCTTAGATCGCTGTACCAGTTTAAAACCTTATTACCTTCTCATGTGAAGTGGTCAATTGTTAGTACTACGATCTTATCTGACATAGAATACTGTGCAGCGGTATATTACGGTTTTCTCACGCAGGAATATAGGCGCAGGCTCCAGCTCATGCAGAATTCGTGTCTGCGTTTTTGCTTTGATCTGTGTAGATACGACCACGTTACTCCTTTCTATCGGGAACATGGCATACCCAGGATAGAACATCGTTTTTCGGTACTTTTTGGAGTTATAATCTTCAAAATTTTGAAGAGCGGAGAGCCGAGTTATCTTCGACAAATGATTAGGCCCCGTTCAGCTTGCCATGCACGTGTTCTGCGGGATTTGGGAAATTTCGATGTGCCCTCCCATTCCATGGCAGGTTTCGAGCATTGTTTTGCGTGTTTGGCGCCCAGATTTGTGGAGAGACACCGTAGCCTTTTTGACAACTCCACTAGCGTAAGGTCCTTCCGCCGTGATTTGGATGCTGCTATTTATGCAGAAATGTCTGCATAATCTTTTTTTAATATTTGTTGATTATTTGTTTATTGAGCTGAAACGGGTGGCTTGAAAAACTAACCTTGTTAGAAGCCATCCCATTAAGAATTTGTATAAGAATTTGTATATTTAGTTCTTAATAAATAAGTATTATTATTATTATTATTATTATTATTTTTGTAATTAGTAAATCATATACTTTGGCGTGGTAATAAAATTTTTGCATTTTTTTACAAAATTTTGTACGACCACGTTTTAAGTACTTGGCAAATTTCGATTTTCGCCTAGCAATATCGCCGATTTCACAGGCAAGTCGCATTTATAATAATTTTATTTCACATTTTTTTCATATTTAAACAAGTTTTAAACATGTATAATCGATTATTATACATAATATGCAAAATTTTGAATTTTCATGATGTTTGTCTTCGTGGAATAAGCATTTATAATAATATTATTTCACATTTTCTGCATTTTTACGAAATTTTACGTCTATTGCCTAAAAATACGTATTTCCGAAGATTCCACTTACGAAACCTGTTTATACATTCCATATTAAACATTCTCCGTTTTTCCTGACTTCAAAATTAATGTTTAAATTTTGTAGCGGGGGGGGGGGGGAATTATTTTTTTCTTTTTAAAGGGAACAGTAGTTTTTAAAGGTGCTTTTATTATTAACTTTTATTTTTAGAATTTTTTGACAGTCAGGGGTTTTTAAAATTTTTAATTTTTATTTTTGGTATACCGGCCCTAACATCGGTCGGTAGCTTTAAATTTTGTCCAATCAAAATCCACAAAAATTTGTTGTCCTTTTAATTAATTATTGTGCAAATTATTTTATGGACGTTTTTAAATTATTCTTATGTTTATACTTATCCATCTCTATAATATTATACAGAATCATGTAGGTAATTAAATAAATAAATAGTATGGAAGCGGCAATTTGCTTTTAACGTGATTTGATTTTAAATTTTTAAGTTGGTAAGTACAAAAATTGGTAATAGTTGGTATAGTTAGTAATAGGTTGGTAATAGTTCATAGTTGGTTCATAATTTGGTTCATAGTAGTATATTTTAAACAAACAGCTACATCGGTTTGTTTATTTTCCGTCAAATTGTTTAACACGTGCATAACCTAAAATATTAGAGTTGAAAGAACTTGAGCTATTTATGCAAAATGAAGGGGAGTTTAATAAAACGGTAAGCAATATACTCTTATTTTTAAATTAATTAGATTACTTTATCATTTTTATAGATAAGAGAATTGTCGCGCGTCGGAAGAACCACAACATACGATTTCGTGGCTAGAGTAGCTGAAAAATTAATTTCAAATAAATTTTATGGTAAAAGGGGAAGAAAATGTTTTGAAATCTTTATATGAATTTTGAATCTTTATATATTTTCAGAATTAGGACTAATTGCCTTTAAGGATGCCACGGAATGTGCTCTTAAGCAGGCAATCATGAAGTAGTTGAAACGAGCTAAAGAGCGAAAATAAATAAACTATGTAATTTTATGTACATTATTATTTTTAGTATTAAATATATTTTAATAAAAAAAATTTGTAAATGTTTTCAACTAACCCACGTCTTTTATCGGCCCTAATTGAATATCTACAGTCGTCATGTAGTGTCCGTTGGACTTTCTATTGGTCCAGTAACACACGTCCAATGGACGTTCATAATGAACGTCCGTTTTCTGTCCACATTTGTGCTATCTGGACGTCCATGGGACATTCATTGGATTACCTACTGTCGTCATGTGGACGTCCGTTGGACTTTCTATTAGTCCAGTAACATACGTCCAATGGTCGTTCATAATGGACGTCCGTTTTCTGTTCAGATTTGTGCCATCTGGACGTCCATGGGACGTTCATTGGATTACCTACCGTTGTCATGTGGACGTCCGTTGGACTTTCTATTGGTCCAGTAACATACATCCAATGGACGTTCATAATGGACGTCCGTTTTCTGTCCAGATTTGTGCCATCTGGACGTCCATGGGACGTTCATTGGATTACCTACCGCCGTCATGTGGACGTCCGTTGGACTTTCTATTGGTCCAGTAACATACGTCCAATGGACGTTTAATGGACGTTCATAATAGACGTCCGTTTTCTGTCCAGATTTGTGCCATCTGGACGTCCATGGGACGTTCATTGGATTACCTACCGTCGTCATGTGGACGTCTGTTGGACTTTCTATTGGTCCAGTAACATACGTCCAATGGACGTTCATAATGGACGTCCGTTTTCTGTCCAGATTTGTGCCATCTGGACGTCCATGGGACGTTCATTGGATTACCTACCGTCGTCATGTGGACGTCCGTTGGACTTTCTATTGGTCCAGTAACATACGTCCAATGGACGTTTAATGGACGTTCATAATAGACGTCCGTTTTTTGTCCAGATTTGTGCCATCTGGACGTCCATGGGACATTCATTGGATTACCTACCGTCGTCATGTGGACGTCCGTTGGACTTTCTATTGGTCCAGTAACATACGTCCAATGGACGCTCATAATGTACGTCCGTTTTCTGTCCAGATTTGTGCCATCTGTACGTCCATGGGACGTTCATTGGATTACCTACCGTCGTCATGTGGACGTCCGTTGGACTTTCTATTGGTCCAGTAACATACGTCCAATGGACGTTTAATGGACGTTCATAATAGACGTCCGTTTTCTGTCCAGATTTGTGCCATCTGGACGTCCATGGGACATTCATTGGATTACCTACCGTCGTCATGTGGACGTCCGTTGGACTTTCTATTGGTCCAGTAACATACGTCCAATGGACGCTCATAATGTACGTCCGTTTTCTGTCCAGATTTGTGCCATCTGGACGTCCATGGGACGTTCATTGGATTACCTACCGTCGTCATGTGGACGTCTGTTGGACTTTCTATTGGTCCAGTAACATACGTCCAATGGACGTTTAATGGACGTTCATAATAGACGTCCGTTTTCTGTCCAGATTTGTGCCATCTGGACGTCCATGGGACATTCATTGGATTACCTACCGTCGTCATGTGGACGTCCGTTGGACTTTCTATTGGTCCAGTAACATACGTCCAATGGACGCTCATAATGTACGTCCGTTTTCTGTCCAGATTTGTGCCATCTGGACGTCCATGGGACGTTCATTGGATTACCTACCGTCGTCATGTGGACGTCCGTTGGACTTTCTATTGGTCCAGTAACATACGTCCAATGGACGTTCTTTGTACATATGTGTGCTGTCTGGGTAATGGCGTTGCGTACTCGCTTTGGGGCTAATACGGCCCTGTTGGCGGTTGCGCTTGCGTCCGTTTGCGTTGTCAGGGTTGTGAATTTTGGAAAGAAATCAATCATTTCCTTTGCAGTTTGAGTTCGGTGTTTGGTTTTTCCAATTTGGGATCGGTCACGTTACCCGTCGGCAGAGGATGAGCCTCTATTGTTATCGGTTCATTCATACCTGCTTCGGGGGTCGATTCCGTCTCTGTATTTACCACCTGGCTTAATTGACTTTTGTCCGACATAACGGTACTTTCAATGGCCGATTTACCTTGTGGTTCTACATTGTCTTTAATAACGGTAATTGTACTTACCTCGTTATTGCTTTGTGTTTTCGGCGTCACGATGTCTAGCCCGTTTAACCGCATGGTATGCAGGTGCCAATATAGCATCGTTGCTTTGATAGCAATAGGGCGATAATGTTGCATTCTGCCTTCTTCTTCCCATCCTCTCAGGCTTTCGTCATCCGGGAGGGCTGCCAAGCTGGGCTTGTTATGAATGAAATATTCTATATCTTCGAATTTAATGTCTTCGAATACCGGTTTATAAAATTGATCAAGATGATCCTCGATTTTGGTGCACTGCACTGTTTATTTTTGCGTACTCGGGAGTGCCGGGCGGACCTTTACTCTGTAACCAAGTCACAAACACAATTTAACTTTTACCTTCACTGGTACGTTACTGTTACGTGTGTGCTCACTCACGTCTCACTCTCTACTTTGTCTGTATCTCGACCGCAACTGACAACAACATTAAGAGTATATCAAAGCACTCGTATCGTCAACAAAATAAAGAGCAGGTGCTCGATGTGCTAGTTTACCGCGACGCGACTCGTTACAACAGGGTGTATCGGGTTACAACTAGCTGCTTTTAATAACTTTAAAATGGCGTTTTTTAGAAAACGAATGCATGGACCTCCGAAATTTTTGTTGCATTATACTCAGAAAATTGTCCTCTTTATTATATAGTCCAGTTGAAATTTTGATATTCGAGATAATCGTTGTCTGACAGTAACCGCTCGACTTCTTATTTGTGATTAACAGTAACTCTTCAATAATCGATTTATTGATTTGTTTCCCATCGATTACAAAACCATAATCCAAAAATTATTTCTCATTAATTTCAAAAGGTGTGGAATATCTGCAAAAGCATATACCGGAACCTTGTAGATTTTCAAACCAAGGCTTCTCAGTGGTAAGTAAAAAAAACAAAAGTAACGCCAGTAACGCGGTTTTCTTCGACGTAGCCAAAGAATTTGATAAAATATGGCACATGGGACTGGTTTATAAGATGATGGAGGCAAAAATCTTCCCTCAAATGATCAGAATATTGGAATCATTTTTGGAGAACAGGAACCTTTTACAGAAATTAAAGCAACCTTTAATTTAATCAAAATCACTTACTCTCAAAAATTCAAAAATTTCAAATAAAACGAGAACGGAACCAACACTTGTCCGTTCTCTTTAATGCTTCTCGGCATAAAGCAATCTTTCTTTAACTTGGTTACCAACCTTGTAACAAAATAAATAATTTACCGATTTTCTATCTACAATAAGTAACAAAATTTAAAATTAAAACAAAAAAAAATTCAAAAATAAGCTAAACAAATTTTACAGATGCAAAACACAACTATAATTTCATGATATTTCTACACCAAATCAGGATACACACACGGAAATGGCACTCTATGCTTATGAAACAGCGTTGTATAACATTGAGCGTTGACCCAATTTAATAATTCAACGTCTTGAGCGACGCCTAGATATATTCGAGACTTAGTTTTGTACCTGACGCATAGAAGAAAATTTTCTGTTTTTATATTATCATTTAAATTTATTCTATCAAATACTGTATTCGTTTATTTATGTTGAAATCAAATAAATTGTTGAAAGTAAATATATTGTCGTATTATTACCAAATATTTGGACCCACCCAGTACTTTTTTGGTAAAGTTTTGTAAATTATGATTTTGATTTAGTAGTAAGAGTGCAAAGTGAGGAAATAAGAGAAGAAGATAGAGGCTTTTTTGCCAAGATGGCCGACCAAGCTGGTCGTTGATTTTTGGCTTTATGAATAATTTGAAATTTTGTAGTTAAACATAGTGAGTAATAAATTTATTTTAAATATTAATTTTGAATAAAGTGATTTTATGAGTTTGCATTATTTTAGATATTTACTTTGAAGTTATTGGAATTATTTTGGATATTTTTCTTTATTCGTTGCCGAGCAGTGGTAAGGCGATTTGATCTGGTTAATTTCAAGAGAGAATAAGTAAAAAAATAAAGTTGGTTTGGAATACGTAAATTTGAAAGTTATAAATTATATTTGAAGAAAGTGAACGTGCAAAATTGATAAGCCGACGAGTTGATAGTGGGAAATCAAAACTACGATCCTTTTTAAAATTATATATTGTGGTGTTTCAAAATGATTGCGACTCACCCTATGCATTTTGGTGAAATTTTAGCTTTAATAATTAAGTTGTAAGATTGTAAGATTTTTGCTAGGTGGTGATCGATGACACGAAATTAGTGGCTTCGTGGGCCAACTATGGCCGACAGCGGTGCGTGATTTTGCAGGCCCGCTGAATTTGATTTTGATACGTTGAGTTTTTTGATATTATTTTGAAATTGTGAGTAATTATTTTGATTTAAATAAAGTGATTTTATGCGAATGCATTATTGCACCATTTTTGAAAGTATTATTTTGAAGTTTGGAATTATTTTGGAATTTTTGATTAGTAGCTACTGAAAAATAGTAGATTTGATTGATTTGATTAATTTGGAAAAAGCAGTTGAAATTGTAAATTTCGATTTGGTTTAGAATTGGAAAATTTGGAATTGTATTTGTGCGAGCGAATGGTGCAATTGATAAGCCGGCAATTTGGATAAGGCGAGAAATCAAACTTCCTTCCTTTCGAATAAAATTGAGAAATTATTTTATTTTGCATTGAATAATTTAAATATGGATAATTAATTTTGGAATATTAATTTTTTGGAGAAGAGTTTTTTTTTTATTTATCATTTTAAAAGAAGGGCAAACACAGAAATTAACAGGAACCGACTACTGAGCGTCTTATTTTGTTCTCCACTAAAAAAAAGCTGGCCGGGTAAATAAAAGATTGTGCCGGGTAGGTAATTCATACAAAACCCCACAACAATATATATTGTCGTGGTTCAAAATGGTTGCGACCTACCCTGTACACATTTTTATAAAAATTTTGTTTGTAAATGGTTTTGAGTTGCAAGACTGTAAAAGTTGGACAGGTGGGGGGCGAACCGACGAGGAGATTTGCCTTTCGCCGATAGCGCGCCGCCGAGTATGTTCAGCTCGGGGCAGTTTTTGAGATTTGATTTTTGAGATAAGTTTAATTTGTGAATAAAATTGTGAGTAATATTTTTGATTTTGGTTGAATAAATGATTTTCATGCGAATGCATTGTTGCGAATTTTTTGGATGATTGATTTGATATTTGGATGTTTAATTTCGATGAATTTGAAATTTGGATATTTTGATGGGTTGCTACCGAGCGGTAGTTGAATGAGTAATTTGGAAAGATTCGATGATTTAATAAATTTGGAAACAGCAATTATTTTAAATTTAAAATTGGTGTATAATTCGAAGAAATAGAATTTGCATTTGTTCGAGCGAATGGTAAATGCTGATAACAAAGCATTTGGAACGCACACAAGGTTTGAACAAGCGAGCCCATTTCGAATTAGAAATTATTTACGATTAATTTGTTTGCGTTGAAATTAAATTTCTAATTATTTAAATTGGAGAATTATTATTTTTAAAGAAGATTTGTTTCGTCACCATTGAAAACAGGAATTCACTTCTGAGGTCGAGTGCTCCACCGCAGAGAAAGAGCTAGCCGAGGTATAATTTTAAGTAAGGTAAAGGGTTTGATTACGGAAAACAATCAAATACCACCACAATATAAATAGCACTAGAGGCCTAGTAGGCCCATGGCTTGTTTGACCACGTGGTTCCAGTGCTTCCTATCTCTTGCTTTCCGCTCCCAATCTCTCACTCCCATACTATTGAGATCCTCCTGCACTTCTCCCCACCATCTACTCTTTGGTCTCCCCCTTCTCCTAGTACCTCCAAAGTCCATTTCCCATATTTTCTTCGGCACTCTTGTCTCACTCATTCTTGTCAGGTGTCCCAACCACTTCAATCTCTGCACCTTGACGTACCCCACTATACTCTGTTCACCATATAATTTTTTCAATTCATCATTTGTTCTTCTAATCCATACTCCATTTACTTCCTTTCCTCTAAAAACCTTCCTGAGAAGGTCTTTTCCAAACCTCCAGCATTGTTCCATCCTGTTTTCTCAAGTTCCATATCTCACATCCGTATGTTACTGTTGGTCTTATTATTGTCTTATATAGCCTCAGTTTCAGGGTTGGCGAGAAGATTTTGCTATTCAGCATCGTTTTCATTGAGTACGAGCTTCGTGTTCCAGCTGCCACTCTAGCTTTTATTTCTTGTTCATTGCTCGGTTTTCTTGTTATAACAGTTCCCAAATAATTAAAGGTTTCTACTTCCTCAAATTGTAAAGTTTGCAATACACTCAATTTGACATTCAAAGTTTGTTCTGGTCTGAAAAGTTTATCCTCCCTTATCATGTACTTTGTTTTTCTCTCATTCGCCTCAAGTCCTATCTTGTTAGCCTCAATCAATAGTCTTCGCAATGTCTCACTCAATTCAGTTTTTGTTCTTGTCAACACTGTTACATCATCCGCAAAAGCCAAACACTGGTGTCTTCGTCCGTATATAGTACTACCTCTATTTAGGTTAGCTCTTCTTATTACTCTTTCAAGAGCTAAATTGAACAAGACTAGTGACAAAGGATCGCCCTGTCTCAATCCCACATCTGCAATAAATCCACTAGATATTTCTCCGTTTACTCTAACTTTATTTTGCGTTTCATCTAGTGTCATTCTTGTCAGACGGATCAGCTTTGCTGGTATTTCTAATTCGTACATAGCCTTATAAAGTTCTTCTCTTACTATTGTATCATAAGCTTGTTTAAAATCCAGGAACAGTGCATAAGTGTTCAATCTATATTCATAGCTTGTTGCTTGTATTTCCTTCAATACAAATATCTGGTCCGTCACCGATCTGTCTTTTCTAAACCCACTTTGGTATTCACCTATTATATCTTCGGCATATATTCTAAGTTTATTCTTTATACAGGTGGCTAGGATCTTATACATAACGTTTAGTAGTGCTATACCACGATAGTTCCCACATTCCGTTTTGTCACCCTTCTTGTGTATTGGACATATTAACGCCACCCTCCATGAGTTGGGCATATCTTCATTTTTCCAAATCTCTTGGATCAGTTTCACAATCAGTTGATGCAGTTTTTTTCCTCCGTATTTAATCATTTCTGCCTGATTTCCATCTTCGCCTGCACTTCGGTTATTTTTCAGACTTCGTATTACTTCCACAATTTCTTCCTCCTTTGGTACCTCATTTCTTAAATTTTCCTCTTCTCTGTTTATTTGCTCCACACTTCGATCTTTACTATTTATTAGTCGAGTACTACTTAGGAGTTCTTGGAAGTATTCTGCCCATCTTTCAGTAATTTTCTCTTTTGCTCCCACCAAATTACCTTCTTTATCTCTACAGAAGGTTGTTCTTGTCGCTGTTAGTGTATTTTCCATCTCTTCTTCATATTTTATCTGTTTCTGTATGTTTCCCAGTTGTATTTTCCTACTTTTAGTTTTGGTATTTTGCCTCTTTTTTTCGACCGTTATTAGGTTTATCTGTTTTATTTTCATTCTAACCATGAAATGGTCAGAGTCTACATCGGCCCCTCGGTATGATCTTATGTCGTTTATGTAATATTCGTCTCTTCTTCCCACTAGTATGTGGTCTATCTGGTTAACATTTTGACCATCTAGGCTCATCCATGTCCCCTTGTGTATGTTCTTATGTTCGTAGCATGTACTTCTTATTCGCATATCTTTTCCCATTGCAAAATCTATCAAAAATCTTCCATTTTCATTGCTTTCCTCATGTATGCTAAATTTACCAATTGTGGGCTGATATACTTCCTCCCGCCCCACTTTAGCATTCCAATCCCCCATTACTAGTGTACAGTCATGTTTTGGGATCTCCTCAAATATTTTGTCTAATATCTCGTAATAGCTTTCCTTAATCTCTAGATCCTTTTCTTCTGTAGGCGCATGTACATTTACTATTGTTATCTTTCTATGTCCTCCTCTCAGTCTCAAGGTGCACATTCGATCCGATATAGGTTTAAAACCAATAACTTTTGGTTTCATTTTCTCTGCCACAATGAAACCCGCACCCAATCTTCTGTCCTTCCCACTACTTTTGAAAAGGGTATATCCATCTATGTCCACTATGTCATTGTCACTCTGTTTTGTTTCTTGTATTGCTAGAATATCAACTCTGTACATTTTTAAAATCTTTATTAATTGCTTTAATGCTCCTTCAACATAAGTACCCCTAACATTCCATGTTCCCAAAATCAATACTTCATTACCACCACCAATTCTTAGTCCATTTACTCGCCGGTCCGTCTTAAGATTCCCGTGATTGCTATGCTTCATCAGTTTTTTGGTACCTCTTGCAGGCACCCATCTTCGCTTTTCCACTTTAATAACTTACTGTCGCATATCAACTTCTGGTATCCCACCTTTACCCTTTTCCCGCTTTTTCTCATCTCTCCCGCTAATCTCCCGCTCATCTAATTTTTGCTTGGATTCCTCTTTCCTTTTTAAAATTATTAAACATTATTACATTGAATTTAAATTAGATTTGATTTTATAATTTTTGGAAAACGATTTATTTATTTACAAGACGCAAGAACCCTTCCGCCTTCAAAATTCCCAACTGCTCCCGCACACCAGGGTTAACCCGAGGAAAATAAAGAGATTGTAGATTTTCCACGGAGAGTCCACAGCAATATATTGCTGAAAGAACATGTATATTGTAGAAAGAGCGTTGTTAACTTATCGACGGACGTCTCACAACCATGTATTACAACGCTCGTTGGAGCAGTTGCAAACCGCAGTTCAATAAGACTCAAATATGTTCACAAAAATATACGAGGTATATTTCAAAAAATATTAATGGTATTATTTTAGACAAATACTTATTCGACTTTCAATTTTCATATTACATCATACAATATCAAAAATTACGTCAGCTTCTTTTGTGATAACCATTAACCATATACCGGGTGACCGGCCAAAGAACTGAACATAGGAAAATAACATGGGATATTGCTTTTTCTAAATTCCTGCTTTAGATTATAACAGATAAGAATTAAAAAGGTATCAAATTAAAGAGATTTTTATTCCGCATCTAAAAATACTCAACACTTTATATTTTATTCTTTAATTATTGTTAAAAACTCAACAGTTAAACTAAGAAATACAACTTTAAAAACAATATTAGCAGGCTTGGTCGCCGCGTTACGTCTTAGTTGCCACATGTTATTGTTTCTTTTACCTTTTTAAAGTCCAATTGATATTGGACCCCAAAACTTTAATTATGGATTGGTTCTACTTTTCGGAATTCCCTTCCTTGGTTGTTTTTGTGTTTAGCAATTTTTCCATAACGATTTCCACGAGTATTGGGGAAAAGAAGGTCACTATCGCACAGCGCCCTATAAGCGATAGAAGGTTACTAAGAACCGAGCTTTCTCTCAGCCTTGAATCTCTTTGGCATTGCAGCACCGTAGGAGTTTTGATATTTTTATAGCGTCACCTGATCCACGTAGTGGAGATGGCTAAGCCAAGCCCATCGTGCTTGCCGATTAGTCTGGTTTTCTCCACCATAACCATCGTAACCATTAAGAAAATGGCAAAAGCCGGACACAGAGAGTTTTATCACCCGCACTGTAGTACAGGTCTCCGGTTTTACTGGAAATACGTAAGTCCCCTCACTACGATAAGTTTACAAACACATGGAGAGGGAAAATGAGCTAACTACAGTAAAAATTTGAACGAAAATAAATGCAAAATTCAAAAAAATAAACGAAAAAAACTTAATAAAATCTCTCATCAAAATCTTTTGTTATCACCGAAGAGGTTACATTGTTTTTACTAGTGGAGACTACCTGTGTTAGTAAAGTAGAGGGGTTTAACAACACCAACCAATCAATCATATCAAATTTTTAGCATAAACCAAAAAATGCACAAACACTTTTTTGAAACTAAAATATTTAAGTAATCTTGAAATAAACAAGTTAATAAAACGTTTAATAATAATGTTTTTATTGAGCTTTCAACGTTTGGTACACGTCTTCGTCAGAATAATTTAATATCATGTAATGTTTACAAGTTTATATGGAAACCGATTGATAACGTATTGTCATTTGAACAATCTATGATCTAAAATATGTGATTGTGTGATAAGAAGTCAGCTTGAAAGTTTTTTTTTATTAATCGAGAGAAACCCAGATATGATGAGTTATTGGATATAATTGTGTCTAGACAGGCAAATCAGATCACGAAAATGGTAGTCAAAGTTTGAATAAAAATTTAAAGTATAAAAGTTTCGCGCGTGTTTTAAAAGATTTAAAAAGGTTGGCAAGAAAAGAAGATAACATGGCAGTTTGGAAAAAGATAACAGACAAGTGAGGATATGAAAAATTTGAAGAGTGAAAATTGTAGAAGTTTCTGTTAAAAGATTGGTTTTCAAAATTGTTTAAAAAAGATAGTTTCGAGTGATGCTGGATTGAGGAGTATTGTTGGGATGGTTTCTGGAAGTCTGTAGAAATTAATTTGGATAGAGATAAATAGGATAATAATTTGGAAACCAAAAGGAATCATAATTTTTGAATGTGGAGAACTGCCAGCCAAGAGATAGTAATAAAAAAAACGAGCAGGAGTTAAAATTCGATTATTGGATTTACTATCAATCGAGTAATAAAAATTTGGATAATCAAAATTTATATGTTGGGCGTGCGTGCTAGCAAAAAGAGATTAAAAGTAAGAACAAACTTTGATAACTTTTGTGAACAAATTTATTTAAATCATTCTATTTAAACAACTTTAATTATATTATGACGACGTCGCTTATAATGTGGTGTGCATCTGAAAAAGTTGACAATTAACATATTCAAACTCATTATAAGCAACTTCACCATTGTGATTTATTTTGTGAAATTGCATATTTACAGATTTGTCTTTTTGTATCTGGGTTAACATATTTTATTTAAATTTTGTAAGTTGCAATAAAAATATACAGGAACACTAAAGAATCATTCTAATATTTTAATGGGATTAAGAGTCTTATGTTGATGAGTAGTCGGAGGAATTCGGGTTTAATCAAGTAATGAAAAAAAAAATAATAATTTAAATAAATTTACATCTCAGTATATTGCTCAGACCATCTATATCAGTTTTTCTGTTCATTGAATTCTTTTCTCTTTTGATGCTAATCATTTCGTGAAGAATTCTTTCTTTATAATTAGTAACAGACTTAATAATTTTTGCGTTTTTAAAATCTGCATCATGTCCATCGACTAGTATATGTTTCGCAATGGCAGTAGAGTCCGGTTTATTACAGCGAACACTTGAGATATGACCACTCATTCTTTTGTGCAGCCATTGGTTCGTTTGTCCAATATTTAATATATTGGACAATATATTGGAAATATTTAATTATATTTCACAAGTTAAAAAATTAATTTATTAAATAAAATATTTAAGTTATCACAATATATAAATACACCGTATGTATATTATCGCAAACGTTTTCACCATACTATGGCATCATCAGGCGATGAATTAGAAAGAGAAACGAGAAAATTCTGTATTTATCGACAAAATTTCAAGAGAAAGAAAAAGGGTAAGAGGGGGGTAATTTTAAAAATAGTATAATTAAGTGTGAATTTACTAGAGGGTAGGGGTATATTTCATACAAAAGAGAAATAATGTAGGTGGATGTGAGGTAAGTTAGAAGAGGGGGGAGGTATTATTTATTAAAAATGTTTAGTAGGGGTGAGTTATTTAAATCAGATTGACTTTTTAGTAATGAAGATGAATATTTTAATTTATTAATTTCCATAGCTTTCAAAAATTCTAGTTTTTTACTTTTTTGTGCAACATGCAAAATTTCGTATCCCCCTTGTTTATGGTTTGTGTCTAGTAGTTGTTTCGCGAAAATCGATTTTCCATCTGCAAGTCTGTGGGATCGACTGTGTTCATCAAATCGTGTTTTAAAAGATCTACCGGTATGACCAATGTATTTTTGAGAGCATTTACAAGTGAGCTCATAAACCCCTGATTTAGTTAACATGTCTGATTTTAATTTCGCGTTATTAATAAATTTGTTGAGTTTATTGTCTGTTTTAAAAGCGATGTTATAATTGTTATTTTTTAAATATTTCACAATTTTGTTAGATTTGTTTCCGAGAAAAGTAATGACATTGAAGTTCGCGTTAGTTTTTTTAAAAATATTCGGATATATTGAGTTTGATAGAATTTTTTGTTTAATTTTGCGTAATAAGTTATCAATAAGAGTGATTTGGTTATCCATTAGAGATCGGGATATATTTAATTCTGTCTAGTTCTTTTTTAAAATTTACGTTATTAAAAAAGAACTAGACAGAATTAAATATATCGCGATCTCTAATGGATACCAACCGAAGAATCACCAACAGAAGAAAAACAATTATTTAAACAGAGTAAAATAACAATAAGATCGCCAACGGAAAAACAAATACCGAAAAAAAAAATGGAGAAAATAACGAAGATGCCGAGCGAGATAAGAGAAGAGATTAAATATGGAAACGAGAAAATGCTTGAAGCATGGAAGGCACAATTCATAGTGGAGATTAATCAAATGACTGCCGAGACAAATCAAGCAAGAGAAGAAATAGCACTATTACGAGAAGATTATCAAAAAGAAAAACTAGAATGGAAAAAAGAAAAGATTGTTTTGGAAGGACGTTTGAAGAAAATAGAGAACAGAATACGTTAATGGGAAAAAGAAAAAAGAAGAAATAATGTGGTAGTAACGGGGGTAAAAATAACAACATCTGTATCATGTTACGGTCCTGTTTTCACACAGGATATTTTTCAAAAAATTGAAGATTTCTTCAATTAGTTTGGTGAGAATCTCATATGCGGCCTTGAAATGCAAGTTTACAATTTAATTTAAACAAATTTTACTATCACAGGCGATTGTGATAAATAGGCAGATGGTTAATTTTCCGATTTCGAAAAGTGTTGTGTGTTCGAATTTTTGAACAAAAATCTATTTTTTGGACGTTCCAGTGACTAAATTATTTATTGAACTTCGAGTTTTTTTCAATCCAATTATTTGGGATATATTTTGGTCATTTGGTTTTGGACAATTTTCCGTACCTGCTTAATTTTGAAAGCATTTGGGAAAATTTTCCGTACTTCATTCAAAGGATTTATTTCGTCTGAATTTTAACATCTCGAAGGAAATTTGTTACCATCTGAAATCGTTAAAACCTTTCAACATCGAAGACTCTATCAACTTCACAGATAAGATCTTTGTTTTATTCTGTCAGATTTGATTTGTTATATTTTTTTTGCTATTTAACATTATTGCGCGGATTACATTTGTTGGGCCGTTCTTTATGAACGCATTTACGTCTTTTTTATAAACAACTAGTCCCAATATTGCGCTTAACTGTATATATTTTAGCTTATCAACGATTAAATCTGAAGTTAGAACTGATCAGCACTATTTTTGATCTTAAAGCATCAGATCCGATAAGCTTTTTATTTTTTTGCAGAGACACTTATTCCGTAGTTTTGCTAGTGTTTGCTGCATTTGTCTACAGGGTGGTTTTAAACTGCGTGGCCGCCAAACTACATCTTTCTCGCTTGCTCTTTGAAGCTCATCTTTTAGCGCACTCTGTATAACCCCTCTACATCTATAGGAAGTATCGGCTCTGTATGTTATTTTTGTAAGCGTCTCCCGCCCTGCCGTTGTAAGCTAAGGAAGAAAAAGAAAAGGGAAGAAAAACTGGAATTGGATATATGAAAATGTGGGTGGATGGAAAGGAATATTTCTGGAACGATGAAATAGGAGGTCTACAGAAGAAACAAGAACAGCTTTCTGTATCAAAAAACTTCGAAAGGAAAAGTCAATGAAAATTTATAAGACAACTGGGCGTGACAATAGAAAAGAGAGGGTTAGCAAAAATATGTTTATTTGTACTTGGAATGTAAGAGGAATTTTTGTGGAAGCTGCAATGAAGCAGTTAATAAATGTAATAAAAAAGTATAATGCTGATTTATTGGCTTTACAGGAAACGGAACAGAAAGACATTTATAAAGATACGTGAATAAGTTCAGACGGAAAAACCACAAATCAAATAGACCATATTTTGGTGAAAGAATGCAAAGAAAACTATATAAAAAATATAAGAGCTTGTTACGGTTTGATTTTATTTTTAAGTAAAAATTCAATGGTTGTGAAAGATTTTCAAAAGGTGGCATCCTAATTCACTTTTGAATTCAAATTTAATGGAAAATATTATCGTAATTGATAATTCGCACATTTTTAATTTTTAATTTTAACTTTGCGATTTTGGAGAAAAGATATAATTTGTAAGTCGAGTAATTATATTTGGACGACGTAGCTAACCAATTTTTTTGGTGAAAATTGCGTTATTTTCTCATCCAGATTTATTTGGGATTAGTATTGATTGCTACAATTTTTTGGATTTCTTCTAATTTTTATGTTTACTTAAGAAGTCATCCGATCTTCATTTGAAGGATTAAAATCGTTCATTGACCATTGCTTCGCTTATTTCACTAACAAACCCTCACACAACATCTAGAGGTATGTTTGATAATTTTGTTCCACATTTGTTAACTTGAATTTTTATAGGGTGTTAATAGCGGTTCACCAGCTATTATTTCCTTTATTTGGATTCCCGATATCAACCGTTGTATCATATCGATCGTGGCGTTACTTTTTTTTTATTTCTTGGTTATCTGGTGTTGTATTTCTGGCTGCATGGTTATTGGGTAATCCACTGTGCGCCTAGCTAACGGTATAGAGGAGCTGACATAGATTCGGACCATTTTATGGTAGGAATGAAGATACACCAAGAGTTACCAAGTGCGATGACGGTAAAAAAGAACGATAAGAATAGAATTAAGAAGATCAAGATTACCAATGAAACGGAAAGAATAAAGTATTGCGCAGAAATGGAAAAGGAACTAGACGCGTTTAGTATACACCAAAACATAGAAGAGACAGCGATAAAGATAGAAGAGTGTATAAAGAAAGTAGTAGGAAGACAACGCATGGTACAACAAAGAAAAGATCAAGAGTGGTTTGACGCGGTTTGCAGAGAAGAGGTAAAAAAAAAGAGGCTTGAAATAAGATGTTAAGAAGAACAAGGGAAGATAAACAAAAACACGAACAACAACTTAAGATATGTCAGAGAATATGTAGAGAGAAGAAGAAAAAACATAATATAAGTTAACTAGAAGAAATCGAAGAGAAATTTGCGAATAAGAAAATAAGAAACTTTTACCAAGGAATAAAAAGGTCAAAACTGGATTATCAAGCAAAAACGATGTTATGTAAGGATAAAGATGGATACCTAATATTAACAAAAGAGAAAGTAACTGAAAGATGGGCTAAGTATTTTCAACAGTTATTGAATAGACAGCAAAATTAAGCCATAACCGAACAGCAGGAAGAGAGTATCGAAGAAGTAGAAAATACCATTGATGTACCAAGTAAAGAAGAAATACTACAAATAATAAAAAGTATGAAAAACAACAGAAGTCCAGAAAAACATAATCTAATTAGAAATGATTAAGTATGGTGGTGAGAAGCTACTTCAAGTGATAACCCATTTAATACAAAAGATATGAAGCAAGAAGGAAATGCCAAAATCATGGAGTCAGGCACTGATCTGTCCGTTATACAAAAAAAGAGAAAAAACAACCTGCGACAACTATAGAGACATCGCACTGCTGAATGTTATGTATAAGATCTTGGCAGGATGCATCAAAAACAGATTAAGAAACTCTGCAGAGTCAGTTATAGGAGAATATCAAAGTGGTTTTAGGAAAGATAGATCAGTGACGGACCAAATATTTACGCTGAGAGAAATACAGATGACAAGTCATGAATTTAAATTAAATACGCATCTAATATTTTTGGACTTTAAACAAGCATATGACAGTATAAAAAGAGATCAGCTATATCAGGCTATGCAAAAACTTAAAGTACCAACAAAACTGATAAGACTGACAAAAATGAGATTAAATAAAACGAAAAACAGAGTTAGAGTAAACGGAATGTTATCGGAGAATTTTGAAATATGTACTGGTTTGAAACAAGGAGACCCGATGTCGGCAATTTTATTTAATTTGGCTTTAGAGGTAACTATACGCAAAGCTAAGATTAATAGAGATGGTACAATTTACAACCGACTACATCAATGTTTAGCATTTGCCGATGACTTGGTGATACTAACAAGAACAAGAAACGAAATATGCAATGTTACCAAGAAGTTTTTAAGTGCAGCACTAGAGATAGGGTTAGTAGTCAATGAAGCGAAAATAGAGTACATGGTGTGGGAAGATAGAAATGAGATGAATAACTTTGTGAGGCTACAGTTATCAAAAAATATATTGTTAACATTTGAAAAAGTCAAAGAATTTAAGTATCTTGGAACAATGATAACAAAAACTCCAGGAAGTAATAATAAAATAAAAGCTAGAATATCGGCAGGTACCAGAAGTGTATTTTCACTAAAATCGGTATTGTCTAGCAAGAATTTGTCAAGAACAGTGAAAGAGAGGGTTTATAGCACAATAATAAGACCAACAGTGACATATGAGTGTAAAGTATGGATATTGAGAAAGAAAGATCAAGTAATGTTAAATGTCTGGGAAAGAAAGTGTTCGCGTCACTTTTTGAATTGGGACCATGTCCAAGAGGTTGTTGGCAAGCGCGAACGAGGAGAGATGACGAACCGACCAACGTGATTAAGCAGTGTGTGTGTGTGTACCTTTTCCGGTCTTCTTCAAGTCGTTTTTTCTGGTCTACCATACCACCAACTGAATAATTGACGAAACCTAGTGCCATCGTATTAGTGATTACCAGTAGTGATCCTATTTCTTTATTTCCCTTCCTCTTATGCTGATCCCCATCCGAAGAGGAAAGAGGATTAGAAAGATAAGCCTGGTAAGTCACTATACCTGTTTAAACATCGTGAATACAATCGGGAACCTATAGATTTACAGTCCACTTAGAATCGTCTTATCCCAGTACTATTTGGGGTGAGATTTGGCCCAAACAGAAAGATTTTGAGAAGGATTTGTGGAGGAAAATTGATCGATGGAAGATGGGAAAGAAGAACAAATCAAGAGATTTACGACTTATATGGTCAAGCAAACATTGTCGGAGTGATAAAGGCGCAGAGACTTAGATGGTTGGGCCATTTGGTAAGAATGGATCCCAAAAGAACTCCCTACAAAGTATGGAAAGCTGAAGCTGGGGGATTAGAAGAAGAGGAAGACCAATGAACCAATGGAAGAATGAAGTAAAAGCGGATTTAAGACGGATGATTATCCAATAATGGAAAAGATTGGCAATGAATAGGAAGCAATGGGCTAGAATAGCCAACCAAGCCATGAGTCTACTAGGCTCGTAGTGCTGTGAAATATATAAAATAATTATGAAGATGGTACATGTAGTGAATGTTCAATGTTTTACCCTGTTACCATACCAATATCATAATTGTACTTTAGAAGGAACACAAAAAGAACAATTGAGAAGGCATTTGGTTCAATGTGATAAGAAATTTAAGTTGGAAAAAAATTTAGTACCATCTTTTAAGTTTATTTTGCCTACATACTATATACCAAATCGCGTCAGCAAGAAAAAAAATATAGAACCTAAAATAACGACGACTGAAAATATAAATAGAAAGTCTAAAAGACTATCAGTAAAAGAAGTTAAAATCCATAAAGACAGCATTGATAATCTTGCAAGTTGTAAAACGCTCCAGATATAAACAATCATCAGATATGATGGATGTCGGTCTGGAGTCCAAATCATTAAAAGTAGAATGCGAAATATGCGAGTGTTTCGTAATCAATATGGTATTCTTTGCATAACCACATAACATTTACGCATAAAATTAAAGTTTCAAAAGAAAAGATTATGAAAAAGAACCAAACTATTCTTGCAGTAAATGCGAACGTAGTTTTTACACAGACATTGGTTTGGATAGGCATTACCTTGGTTCACATGGTTTAATAACTAAGAAGTTGGAGAAAGCTTTTCAGAACAGCAAAGATAGTAGTTATTGTCCATTGTGTAAAAATCATTATGATTCCGGATTAGTTGATCACGGTATTGAAGAACACAAAGAAGAAGTATTGAACACAACACATAACATTTCTTACAGGTGTGATAATTGTAGTGAAACTTTCACGATTTAAAAAAAATTTAACATTCACTCACAATTAATGCATGGTTTCAGTTAACTATTGTGATAGTGCAGGTAGAACTATTGTAATTGGTGATCAGATCAATGGCATTTTCTTAAATGTGAATTGAAAACAAAAGGTATTAATTTTTGTTTAAATACCGTACATAAGTAGAGGCTTTTTAAAAGCTGCAATTCAAAAAATTTGATTTATTTGTCCAATTTCATCGTTTTAAATTAACACTTTATTAACATTAATTTGATTCAAGTTTATTCCTGAAAAAAACTGCTCAAAGTATATTTTTATGATAATTTTTAAAATAAAAAAAATAATTATTAAAATAAATTATTAACAATTACTTTCGCAGAACCGCTTAAAATTACACCATAGCAGACCAACCTGATGAACCTATAGATCTCACGGATCTGTCACTACCTTCAAGGAGTAATGTACTCACGGAGGCGCAAGACGCTGCCACATTCACGTCTGCAACGCCATTCGCTGAGCCATCAACAATCGCTGCTCCAAAATCGAAAGCACAAAAACAACGTGAGTACAGACAGCGTATTGCAGCATCAAGAACTCCTGCACAGGCAATAGCTGCAGAACGGTTACAGAACGCCTTCGTCACCTACAACATCATAATTTATTTTTTTATAAAATTAATTTATTAAACAGAGAAACAACCATCGATTTGACTTTTTCAAGGCACATTACACTTGAAACACTTCCTACTTTTCTTATCATCGTCTTATCATTAACAAAATAACGCAGATTGGAAGATATTAAATATCACACATACAAAATGTTAATAAATTGTTAATAGCGCATTGTTACTTGTAATTAATCTGTAAAATTTAAGTAAAAAAATATTTTGAATTAACGAGTGCAAATAAATGTTAATTTACGAAAAAATTGTAATTTTCAATTAACTTCTTCTTTGTATTATTCGAAATAATCGTAATTTAGTAATATTAATTCAATTCAATTCATAAAAGTATGTAATTTTTCATCAATGTTTTTTTGAATACGTCATCACGTAAAATTATCGTCCGTAAACCGACTTTACAGACAACTAATTTTTATTTACGTTAAGTTAACTACTTTTCCTTCGTCTTTTCAAATTTTAATAATCTTACTTAATTATTTTGAAAAATAAAACTGTATAAAAGCTTAGGGATGGCGGTTGTTAGAGCTTCAACTTGTTTATTTTTAAAATAGCCACTTATTGTAATTATCTTTGCAGAAATATCTATAAAAAAAAGAAGGACAAGTCAACCAGCAATAATGAAATTTCAATATTAAAATTAGCAATTGATAAACTATTAGCCGATTTCCAACTCCCACATTGCATGGACGTGAAAGATCACGAACGGTTTATAAGAAGTATTATCAACATACTTAAATGCATCTACAATGACATCCACGATGACTGCCCAGATAAAGAAAAAGAAAGAAACCCAAAAACCAAGAAATATCGAGGAAACAATAGAAAAGAAAGTATCCATGTGCGATATAATAATTAATAAACCTACAACAAATAATCAAACCACAAATAATCCTACCGCATAAATAATGAACCTACAGGAGTACTTGACTTATTACTGAAAAATGAAAGATTTTGTGTGTCAAAACCCATTGTGAACAAAGAAAGAAAACGTTTTAGAAAATTAGCACAAGAGCGAAGAAGAAAATTAGCAGGAAAAATAAACTTATACGTTGCTGCAGATATGATGCATTGTTTTGAAAATAATATCGATTATTTTAAAACGGAAGAATTCAAGTTTTGGCATTAGTTCAAGTATCCGATTCACAAATATTTTTAGCATTCCATCTTAACGAGAAGAATCCCTCCCTTTTAGAATTTTAAAACTTATTAAAATTACATAATTTGAAATATAAATTGTGATTTAATTTCTGAAATTATTTAATATTTTAAATATATTATTTAGTAGTTACAATTTCGTAGTTTTATGTTTTTTTTGTTTCCTAATTAACTAACTAATAAATTTCTGGTGGTGGCAGCCTTTATTTCACGCATTAATATAGTTTGGATGTGTTGAGCAGATCCATTGATCTGTTGAGCAATGATCAATTAAAATCGCTAAGAAATTTAAAACATATTTTCGACGCCAAATTAGAAATATGCCAAAAACTGATTATGATCAAGGTAAGATCTGTGATTTTTAATTTTTTAACGTTTAGATTTCTAATTCTTCTCATTATATCTTCTCGATATTCTCAGTACCAACATTCAATTGGTAATAAATCGGATTTTATGATTAAAAAACTCAGAAGTCGCAAATTGCAAATCCCTATATTTTAAAAAAAATATATTTACTTTTCTGAAAACAAAGTTAATTTACCTAAATATTGATATAAAAACAAGTCCATACAGTCAACAACTAGTTACGTTTCCCACAGAATAGCTATAGTTAGTAATAAGAATATTATTATCATTTTGTCCTAGGTAATATTATATTAAAAGATAAGCTTTTGCAGGATTAATAGATAATGGTTAGTCCTGTGTACAGTGGAATGAGATTGATCTAGTTAATTGGCGATTAATGAGAAATCGAGGGAGTCTAATTTGAATTAGATGTGATAATTGGAGAGTGGAGGAGTAGCAGAAATAAGTAAATTGTTGGTGAGACGCAAGTTCATCCGAGGAAGACAACAGAAGGAAAACACGTAAACAGAAAATTTTTGAGGTTAGTTTATAGGTACCACTGTAATACGACTGCCTCCTAGAAGTTGTTTCGGGTGCTCGTATTGACGCAATAAGGTTGGATTCGGATGTTGGAGACAACATTAATTTAAACAGGAATAAGATTTGATAGTATTACGTTGACTATAAGTTGTAAGTATTACGTTGACTATCGCCCGGTTTTTCAATCGTTGGTTAACTATTAGTTCATAGTTAACTATTAGTTAGGTTAAAAATTACGTTTTTCAATTGCAGGTTAACGTAAAGTGTTGGTTACGTCGTGATTATGTTTACCAACACTTGGGGTGTGGGTTAACTATAGTTGGCAAATTACTAACACTTTATAACCGTAAATTGTGACAATTTTCATGATTTTCATTCAGAAAAATTCAATAAGTTAATTAATTTTTCATTTTCATTCAGAAAAATTCAATAAGTTAATTAATTTTTTGAAATTATTAATTTTGTTATGTATGAATTATTACGATTGCGATATTAATACGTATTGCATTGATGAAGAAATAAGGAGGTCAAAAATAATTTGTTACAGGCCTAAGTTTTTTGAAGAATACAATGGTACTGACTTTTTTAATAGATTTCGACTTACGCCAAGAACATTAGAAAATATAATAGAGAAGATGAAGAATTAATTTCTTATCCTAGTCAATAATAATAGACGTTATATTAATAAACATATTTTTACTCTAGAAATCATTGCGTTTCTGCTCGAGACCAACTATTGGTAACGTTGAATTTTTATGCAAGTTGTTCGTTTTTAAGAACGACTGGGGATTTTTCTAAGGTTAGCAAATCTACTGCAAGTAAAACTGTATTACGAGTCAGTTTAGTTCTTACAGGTTTGCGACCTCAATATATAAAAATGCTTTAAAATGAAGAAGTGCTTAAAATTTGAAAAGATTTTTATAGTATCGCCAAATTTCCCAAACGCGTAGGTGCATTGGATTGCTCACATGTGAAAATACAGTCACCTGAATGTGATTATACTGAAATTTTTCGTAATTGAATACTACAAAACAAATTTCTTTTATTAATACTGTTAAATGCATTCTCAACTAAATCGCATCTTTCTCTTTCCAAGTAAAAGCACCAGTCTTTTCGGATTCTAAAACATTTTTATGTTGCTCTACAATAGTAATTAAAAGTTCTTCTTCTTCTTGAGTAAAATTTAAGACACGTTATTTTTTATTTGCTTCCATATCAGAAGAATAATACCTATATAAGATATAATTATAATTATTTATTTTATAGGTATTTGTTTATATCAAATATTTCAATATAACTATTAATAAAAATCTAAAATTATCATTGTTTATCGTTTCGTAACAGATTTTAATAAAAATGCAAAACAATAATTTATTATTATGAACACCAATAAATACAATCATATAACGACACCTGTCAACTTACTGCCAACTACACTGAAATATTTAGGGTTATAATCACGTTTAATAGTTCAGATGTACTGTAAACTAGAAGTTACCTTACCAACACCTAAATATAAATTGAAAAACGCAAATGAATTCTAACTATAGGTTAACTTGCAAGTGAAGGTAACCAAACTAAAAAGTTAACCAACGATTGAAAAACCGGGCGTATAAGTTGTAAGATTTTAGATGATTGTTGACTTTTGGTGTGCGTTGGGTTGCCTGGAGACAAAGGTGATTACAAAGTTGCCGCACGATTGGTTGCCTATAGTTGTTAGATATTACAAAACTACTACAAAACTACTAATGAGCCAAAAAAATACAAGAGAATTTAGAGGAAAAACAAACAGTGACAGTAGTATAACTTCGTACTTTGGTGTGAAAAGGCAAGCAAGTAAGGAAGGAGAAACCGAAGAACAACATAACGTATTTCACCTAATCAAGAAAACTGCTAGATCGCCAGTCACAAGAAGGGAAGTGACTAACACCACAGAAATGGGAACAGCTGAAATAATGAAAACCATTAAGGGCATGAGAGAGAAGATGAGAAAGGGTTTTAAGGATAACAAAGAAGAGATATTAAAGATGAAAGAGGAAATGAGAAAAATTAAGGAAGAGGTGAGGATCAAACAGGTAACTTGGGACAACAAAAAAAGGGAATTAACCCAAAGAATCGAAGCTATGGAGAATGCTATAAAAAACCAGGAAAAGACAAGAAGAAAGAACAATATAGTGATAAAAGGAATGGTAATGAACAGAGAAGGTGGCCTGATGGAAAATGTACACAGTTTGTTGATGGATAAAATGGGAGTAGACGTGAAACTAATTAAAACATTCGAGATAGGAAAAGTTGAAGGGAGAAAGGCAGTAGTGGCAAGGGTCCGAAACTGGGAAGAGAAAATGAAAGTTATGAGGAATAAGAATAAACTGATAGGAAGTGAAATTTACATCGATAACGACATGACGGTAAAGGAGATGCAGATCCAGAGTAAGATAAGACAACTGGCAAAGAAAGAAAATGAGAAAGGGAACAAGGCCAGAACGGGATATCAAAAGTTAATGGTAAATGGTAAATCTTTTCAGTGGAAGGACCTGGAGAAACTTATAGAAAGTAATAAAGAAATAATGGATTCAAAAAACTAGCGGAGAGAGAACCGGACTGTCATATTATGCCAACACATGCAATGAGAACTAAAATTGAGAGTGGTCAAGACAAATTGGTTAAACATATGGATTATGAACATGTAAGGAAAGCAAGAATAAGAAGAGAAAAGATGGACATTATGAGGATTGGCACATGGAATGTGAGAACGCTGCTGAAACCGGGAAAGATGAGCGAAGTAGCAAGAGAATTGAAAAGATACTCGGTGGCGTTGGCAGCAGTGCAAAAAGTCAGATGGGGAGTAGAGAGGGAAGTAGAGAAAAGGGAATATACGTTTTTTTACTCGGGAGAAAAATGGAACAGGGTTTTAGTGTCGAGGAGTGTGCTGAAGAATGTTATAACTTTTAGACCAATTAATGAAAGAATTGCATATTTGAGACTGAGAACAAAAACAAATTTGTCCATTGTGAATGCATATGCACCAACGGAAGAAAGCGAGAAGGCCGACAAAGATAAATTCTATGAAGAACTAGAAGCGGTGTGCGATTGGACACCTAAGCAGGATATAATGATCATGATGGGAGACTACAATGCGCAGATTGGAAAGGAGAGTTATGTGTGTTCGGTTGTTACGATCTGGCTCGTTAATTTTACTTTTACTGTCAAACCTTTTTTAAATTTTTATCGTTTTTTTGTTTTTTGCGGCTTGGCTCAACACGTGCGAGCAGATAAGGAGCGACCCTTGCAACATGCCGAAGCTTGTAGCCCCCTTCTTTTAAATTTTGGTAGGAAAGGGAACGTTAGTCCCTGAAGTGAAGGATTCCAACGTCGATCTTGAAACCGAAAAGATCGAAATATTTAATGCTTAATTACAAGCGATTTTTAAAAAACAGTTAATATCTTTTTTGAGGAGATTTGTATCTCCGGAGAAAAGGTTGAATTTGTGTTAGTGCTTCATTTTGTGTTATCCTATTTGCGATACAAATTATATTGGGACATTCAAGCACGTATTTGTAACGTGCCTTTGATCAAGTTACCCCTCAATTTAAAGAGGATTATAAATTTATTGTCAATTTTATATAAAATATTATATTTAGGATTAGTTTCATGCATGATACTTGTCGACAAGTCCTATAATTTTCAGGTTTACTGTATGCAAATATCTTCTTTGTTTCATTATATACCTAGACCTGTATATGTGTTTAATGGTGTTAACTTTCTTTCAGCAAAGTATTGTAATCGGTAAGTGGGAGCGGATACTACTTGAGAAAGTTAAGGCAATTGATTCTCGCAGACATCAATTTGCTATGTTTATGTGGTTATTACTGCACGGCCCTGTTGAACCCGCTGAGCTAGTAAAATTCGGAATTCCGACCGGACTCTCTTATCGTCAGTTAATTAACATTTTTCGTATCAAATTCCTCACGTTAATTTAATGTTTATGCTGGACACGGGATCAACTAAAACCCTAATTTTGCCAGAAGTAGTCGTAAAATACTATCAAAATTTTATTAAAGAAAAACCTTTAAAAATTAGATCGCATAAAACTACATTTCATAAATATATTGCACGAATTCCGTTACCCAAAATTTTTCAATCTAAAGAATATTATGATTTTTGCATATTTGAATCCAGTCAAATCTATAGACGAACAACAATTTAGTATTAATGAGACGGCATTGAAAGTATTCAATAAATCAATGAATAAGTTACAAACCAATCAAGCAGAGCCGTATATAAGAGGGTGGTTTTGGGGGTTCAAACCCCCATGGGTTTAGTAATTCTAAATAATTACTACATTTAAGAAATGTTTCCAATGGGCACGAAAGCAAAATAAATAAACAGTAATTAATACGACAGATAAATTCATCTCTAAACTTTCAACTGAAAAAAATGTACAAAGAAAGTAATAAAAGCGGCAGGTCATTTTTGTAACCAGGTGCAAAGGGTGTTTAAAGGTTAACCCCCCATGGTTTTATAACTTTCACATGCACTTTTTTTAAATTTTAACATTTGTAGTAATATAGTTTTTTTAGTAAAGTTAGAAGCCCAACAAAATTTTACAATGCGTAATTCATCCCTTAAGCCTGTATGACACGACGTTAAATTTGACATAAAATTTACATGTAAATTTTTATAAAAATATTTAACACCGTTGCATACAGAAAATTTATCAGTAAATTTTATGTTAAATTTTTATGTGAAAAATTTAGAACTTTTTCTAAATTTGGTGTTAAAAGTGCGTGCAAATGTGCGCAGCAGACATTTTCAAGCTTAGAGTCCGCCCAGTTTGGTTTTTGAAGTTTACGAATGTTTACGAACATTTCACGGAGATTTCACCACGCACCGCAAACTCGAAAACTATTTTTAGGTTAGGTTTGTGACAAAAATTTTTTAGTAATTTTTGTGTTAAATTTTCATGTGAAAAATTTAGAACATGTTCTAAATTTGGGGGTAAAAGTGCGTGTAAATGTGCGCAGTAGACATTTTTCGTCTATATTATGTGCTGTGGTCTAGAGTTCGCCCAGTTTTGTTTTGAAGTTTTGGAGTATACGAAGAATTCCCATAACCTCAATAAAAAATGTCTTGGTCTCGCACACAGGTAACGTGTTTAATTGAGGAATACAAAAAACATCCATGTTTGTATGCGGTAAGAACTTGTTTTTTCATAGATTATCGAATTATGTATTTATTTTATAAATTTATTTATTAATATTTATTAATTTATTAGGTAAAAAGCAAAGAGTATAAGAACAAACATAGCCGTACAAGGGCACTAGAAGCTATACAAAAATCATTAATTTCGGCGAAAGAAAATGTCTCCGTGAAAGAGATAACAGCAAAGTTTCACGGTTTAAAAGCCAACTTTCTCACGGAGCACCGTAAACGGCAAAAATCAATTCATAGCGGTGCTGCGGATGACGATGTAAGTTGTACTATTTATTACTTTGTAGTTTTTTTCAAAAATACATTTGCAGATATATGTACCAACCCTTTGGTACTACGAAGAAATGAATTTTGTATTGGACCATTGCGTTCCAAGAACATCTATAGATGCCATTGCACACTCCAGCGGTGGCGGAACTTCTGGATACGAAATTAATATCGACGAAGATTTCAATAATTCGATATTAAATAATACGGTAAATATAATTTACATTAAACTTTTAATGATATATAATTGCTAATTATCTGTTTTATACTAACTTATAGGAAGACATTTATATCGATGATGTTCCGTACGAATTTGATTCAACTACAGCTACCCCGGTTCAAAGTCGATGTGTACCAAGTGGTACACCAAGTCCATCGCTTTCAAATCAAATTCCGGGGAAAAAAAGAAAATTAAATAACTCGGATAAAGTTATTGAAGATGCAGCAGATGCAATAAAACACATTACGGACGTTATGCAAGCAAAAAAGCAAAATCTGGGGACATCTCAGCGAAATCCGCATAACGCATTTGCAGAATATGTTGCACATAAGCTACAGCAAATGGAACCAGATGTTGCAAACGAAGTGGAAGAAAGTATTACCAAATTATTGTTTGAAGGTGTACGAAAATCGAGATCTACTTCGAATACTGAAAAATAAATAAAATAAATAATATCCAATGAAAGTGTCTTATATTGATTGTAGATAAAAAATGAATTACTGTAATTTAATTTTATTTTAATAATGCATTTACAATTGGGGAAATTAACATTTACATATTGTTATTGGCAACTCGATCTTCTTGCCAATGCCTTGCTCCAGTGCTGTTGAAAAATAATTTAAATTCCTCTCTAATTTTTCGAGCATCGGAACTATTTCTGTTACCACAAGATCGTGGAATTTGTTCGAAACTACTTGTAATGGCTTCGTCCAAACTGCTATCACAATATGATACATTGTTTTCAGTTACCAAAAAGTTATGTAGCACTATGCAACATAAAGTTATAAGTTCTACTTTTGTAGGAGATAAAACAATGGGGTTCAGCAGTATGCGAAACCGATTAGCCAATATTCCGAATATTCCGAAAGCATTCTCAATAATGCGCCTTGCTCTTGAAAGTCTATAATTAAATATTCGACATTCATGTGTTAGACCTCTTTCTGGATACGGCTTCATTATTCTCAGTGATAACGGGAAAGCATCATCAGCAACTATTACATAAGGCATTATGTCATTACGTCCAGGTAAGGGCTTAGCGTTTGGAAAATTCAAACTGTTGTCATCAATTGCCCGAGACAATGAACTTTCGCGTAGTACACCACCATCGCTAATTCTTCCATTCACACCTACATTTACGTAAGTAAATTTGTAGTTGGCATCTGCGAGTCCTAATACTATGATCTCCTTTGTAATTGTAATAATATGAGCCAGTTGATCTTGGAGCTCTGAATTTAATATGGCGTCCATCAAGAGCTCCTAGGCAATTTGGAAAATCCCACATTTCGTAATACCGAGCAGCTATCTCTTCCCATTCTTCAACAGAGTTTGGTACCTACATATAATATCAATAGTAAAATACAACTTTTTGGTATTATTTATTAATAAACCAACCTTTAGATATACATTCTTTAAATTTGTGTATATTGCTTGACAAACCTCGGGAATAAATCTAGAAATTGTACTTTCGTGGATGCGTGTTGAGTACATTAAGGAACGAAAGGATTCACCTGTTGCAAGGAATCATAGCGTGACTTGTAATCTAAAAATACAGAAAAACATATAGTTATGCAATATATTACTTTGTAACATCTTACCTACTTCGAGCTGAAATACTATCACGCATAAATGTATTTACTCGAGATATATCTTTTTCTACAGCACCAAGTAATTTTTCAAATAAGACACTTGGCATACGCAAGAAGTTGGTGAATGCTATTGGATCTTCCACAAGTAATTCATTGTTTAGCATTTGCAAAACTCCCCTGCCTAGTTCTCGTCTCTTTAACCATTCCCTGGCCCACAACTTTTGTTTTCTTTGTTTCCTTCGTTTAAAAATTAACATCGTTGTTAATAATGTTAATGAAGCTAGTGAATACATTTCATCATCACTGCTATCGGACATTATTCGCAGTTCACAGAAAAATCAAATAAAACTAAAGCACTCAAATAATAATACCAAACAAGCAATACAAACTACGCACCGCAAACCACCGCAAACTCGAAAACAATTTTTAGGTTACGTTTGTGACAAAATCTAAAAACAGCTGATTACTACAACTGTTATCCTGTTATACAGAGGAACTCGAGATATATAGACTTTAAATAATTAAATTTCTGAAAAATCTCCCTAAACTGTTTGTTAATACGCAAGCGCACGTGTTAAATTTCTTGTCAAATTTGACATCGTTGCAAACAGAAAATTATTTCTACTGTGTCAAAAATATGAGTCAAATTTTTATAAAAATTTACATGTAAATTTTTATAAAAATTTAACGTCGTGTCAAACAGGCTTTAACTGTAAACTGGAAAAGTGCAAGTACAAAGTAAAAAGATTTTAAAGGTCATAAAGATTCATTTTTTAACCGACTTTAAAAAAGAAGGAGGTTATCAATTAGGTTGTATTTTTTTTAACTTTGTTACCTCAGAACTCCTTCATTTATGAACCGATTTTTAAAATTCTTTCGGCGTTAAATCAAGTATAGTTTCAAGTTGGTCCCATTATAATTTCGTTCGTATTGGATCTTGAACTTCGAAGATAAACAGAAAAATCTCTCGAACTTCTTTTCAACACTCCTCAAAATCGGCTTAATAGTGCATTAAGTA
Organism: Cantharis rustica; assembly: GCA_911387805.1. Classification (NCBI taxonomy): domain Eukaryota; kingdom Metazoa; phylum Arthropoda; class Insecta; order Coleoptera; family Cantharidae; genus Cantharis; species Cantharis rustica. Next base: position 27,628,990 of record OU426880.1, read on the forward strand.
CTGAGTACATGTACCTGTTTTATTATCTGTTCTTGCCCGGTGAATCAGAATCTTTTCTTAAGTACCCTACTTTTATTAATATTCTAAGTAGTAAGTAGTCCGTTCCTCCTCCGAGTATTTGTAACCTTGGCGTGGTGAGGGGGCTAGCGAGCTTTCAGTGAAGCCGCAGGCATGTACTCAAGGGACGAGCTGTGGGGAGACCCCCCACAGATCGGACGAGAGACGGTCGGGGCCAGCCGGGATTTAAAAACTCTTTGTGCCTGGTTCTTGCCGTCTTCTTAAAGGTTAGGATGGCTATGGTGGAGAGAGCCAGACTAATTGGCAAACACAAAAACAAATCGTAAACCGCCTGTGGGCTGCAACGACTCCCATAGTGGATAGCAGTGACAGGGGGCACGAGGGCCTTTGCTTAATCGCCTGGGCTACGTGGATGAAGTACCACTATAAAACCCTTCCAATTTCTACGGTACTGCGACGCCAAAAGGATGCAAGGTCGAAGGACAGTTTGGTCTCTAGTCGCAGAAGCCTCGGGGCACCAGACGCACTTCGTTGTATTAATGCCTTCTATCGTGCATGGGGCTCTGTGCGAAGGTGACTGTCTTACCCCAATACTCGTGGAAACAATTATGGAACCACCAAACAAAAACCTAAACACGGGAGGCGCTTCCAAAAGGAAAGAACCACCCAGACCTTCAGAGGCTTTAAAGAGGCGCTATGGGGGACTCCAAGCCTGCCATTTCTTATAAGTCTGTCCTAACAGACATCCGGGTAGCTATCATACCAGAAGGCTATCCCACAAACCACATTAGTGGAGAGCAGCTGAAGTTAGTGAAAGAAATGCTGCTTAGTGCCCTTGACACCATCAAGGAAGAGGGGAAAGGTCCCAAATTCACTGAGGTTAAAACCTAAGGGGGGACTGCTGGTTGCCTCTTGCGTTGGCCAGGCCACCAAGGACTGGTTGGTGCGGGTGGTAGCTGAGGGAAAACCCTGGGAGGGAGCAAAACAAAACTAAGGACGTCCCAATGCCTGTAAAGGTAATGACTTGGGTTTCGGGACCCTCTGTAGAACCGGAACTTATTTTCAACAGACTGAAGGCCCAAAACCAGGAGTTCAAAACTGAGACCTGGTCTGTGCTGGATAAAAAGTCTGACACTAAGGGCCAGCAACTAATATTGCTGGTCGACGAAACTTCATAAAGTAAAATCCAGGAAATCGAATACAAGCCGTATCTAAACTTCTCCGGGATCACCTGTAACCTTCTTTTTTTACCCTTAGCTCATGAACGGTTACAGAACGCCATCGTCACCTACAAAACTATAATTAATTTACAATTATTTAAATCGTAGGTCGATAACCTCACCTACGTGTACTTTGGTTTTGTTGACATTTATTTAGTAAATTTTAGCTAGGTCCATTGGCGTTCCTTGTTTGATAAACTCACACATTTTTCCAACTTCTGATTAGCATTGATTGTGACAACAGTAGAAATTATTGAGATCGGCTAAAAGTTAACGAGATTGAATTATCAGTTGGAAATCATTAGTGTTTATTAAAGTGCAAGTTAGTAGGATTTCACTTACCATAAATTCGGAATCAATTCACTAGTGATCATTATTTCGCAAAATCTAAGATTCGTGAGCGTTATCAGCTTCGGTAGGATTATTTAGCCACTGGTAACGATATTGAAATTGATTTGCACCGACCTCAGTTTGGTTTTTTTATATACATCTTATCACTTACTACTATTTACCATCAACACCATTCTTTTATCTACCATCAACAACGATACGTTTATGCTTAAATCAAATTAACACAGAAGCTGCTGTCTGCGATAATCTGTTACTACGTGATAGTTTTTTTGTGAGGTTCAATCATCAACATTGGTTGTTTGACGTTTGGGAAGACTACCAGCACAAGGCCGTACTAGCCAGTGGTGTACCGCGGGAAACTGGGTGAGCTGCCTTATTTTATATACTTTTTTGTTTGTTTGATTCGTCACGAAGCGTGTGACGATATTATTTTCCAAGAGTTCGGGTAGTGTAAAATTACGTGGCTACGAAGAAGATTACTATTCGCCAACCTAATTTATATAGCTTGTTTGCCAGAATCGAGGGACAACCTCGATTGTATGATCGTTGTATAACCAACTCAGATCTGAATCGGTTAATAATTCTTATTCAGCTGCGCCTGATCAATATTACACATATATTTACTTTTTTGCTTGTTACCTACTTGGATATTTTTTTCTTTTTAATAATTTTGTTATTAAATTTGTTTGTGTGCTTCTGTCTGCGTATTATTTTTGAATTCCAGGTATTAAGCGTTCCTATCGTACGCTGTGCTATCTGCACATTTCTTTTTGCATTTTTCAGGGCGAACAACTTATCATTGGCGATAAAAAGTGCATGGCGCTATTATTTGAGATTACCAAACCTATTAGTTTGAGAGATCGGGTATTCACTCCCGATCACCTAACCCCTCCTAAATTTCTCTACGTGAGCTAGGTTAAAGAGCATCGCCAGATCAGAAGCCAGTGGTATAGGTAGGTGGAAGCGACTTAATACGGCTGTGGATTTGCGAGCAGGTTAGGCTGTCGCACACCTTTAAGGAACTGGGGAAGAAGAAGGAGCAGGAGCGGGGAAAGGCTATGGAAGAAAGCGGGGGGACCTAAGAGTTACCCCTGCCATCCACACCTCCTAGCGAGCCTGGGTCTACGGCTGATGGCAACGAGGACAGAGCTGCGGAAGAAGCTACTCTTCCAACCGCATTGCAGGTGCGATGATCCGGTTAGTTCAGGTAAACCTTAAACCTTAAAACCTTAAAACCTTCTGGTAAACCAAAGCAGCCTTGCAAAGGTTTATAATTAAACACGACAGTGACGTGGCCCTGATTCATTAATTCTGGATAACGGGGACCGAATCAGGGGGCTTACTTCTCTAGGAGACTGGGAGCTGATTAGCCCGGAAGACAATCATCTTAGAGTATGTATTATTGCAAAAAAAAAAGACTCTGTCTTTTGCCGCTATGGGGGCTCTGTACCAAAAACCTAATAGCAGCCAAATTTAAAATATCTATAGAAGGGAGCTTAATAGACCTTGTGGTAGCATCTGCATACCTTTCATATGACCAACCGGGACTACCTCCTTCAAAGGAGTTAGAAGATCTGGTACTGAACTGCGAAAACAGTAAAACACTACTGGTGATCGGCTGTGACTCCAATGCACACCACATAATATGGGGGAGCAAGGAGACAAACAGCAGAGGCGTATTCTTACTTGAATTTGTCTTCATTAATAAGCTGGAGATAATGAACAAGGGAGAGGTAGAGCCTACCTTTGTCACTGTGGAAAGGGAGGAGGTAATTAACATAACGATAGGGACTTCCCTCGTCAGTCAAGTAATCAGAGAATGGGGTTTAGGACATATGGACGCGGCCGAAAGGACGCGGCCAAATAAACGCAGGCCCAAAAAAATGCAAAAAATAGTTTTTTATATTTTAAAATTAATTAAAAAAATTTTGATGTCATCTTGCGATGTATCTAAATACACCACTATGTGGATTTTGCTTGTATATAGTATACTCACCGTATAAAATATGTTAGATCGTTTATTATTTTAATTAAAATATTATCTCAAAAATACTACTTGTATTCGTTTTTATTCAATAGCTGTTGTTCTGTTTTTATCTTATTTTCTATTTCTTTTCACATTATTCTAATATACAGTCATTTTCCTTATTACCAACTTAACACATAATTTCCGAAGGTTTAATATACCGGGTCGTTCAGAAACAGTATTAGTTCTTTTATCAGATCCATACTTGGGCGACGTCTCTTTCTATTGGTCGCTAGTTGGTTTAGGTTGTATGTCTTAGGTTACTTTAGCAGGTCATACTCGTTTCACCTGCTACCTTCATGGATGATGGTATAATAATTGGCTTGCGTACACCTGGATGGTGGCGCATCATGATTTGAATGATTTTGGTAACCACCGATCAAAATTTTGGTGTACATAACTTTAAAATTGTAAATAAGGAATTTTTATCCGCGCAATCAAATTCACCGCAATATGTTAATGGCGGAGTTGAATTTTGCTTTATGTTACAATGTAATAATAATAAATATTTAAATATTAAATAATGCGCGGGTAAGAGAGGTGAATGGAGATTGGTTATATATAATATGTTCAGGTTGGTACACTGATGATGTTAATGTTGATACCCTTTGTGTAGAGTGTGGCATCATGAAAACCTATCTAGTCTAGGTAAGAGAACAATTTTCACCCAAATAATAATGTATGATAAGGAAGTTGCTTGTCCCAGCCCAGCCAACACAATATTTTTACGGTTTCATCACTATTGTTACGAAAGAACGTCTAATTATATTTGATGACTAATGTATGACGTCATGTGTGATGAGCCATGCATGATAACATCATTAGTCATTCAAATAATGCTTCGATATCAATCGAGAAGCGCAAAGAAGTGACTAGAAATTCCTGGATGGTTATGGAATTTTCTGGAAGGCTGCATTTAAGTATAAATGCAGCGCGATTTCCTGTCACGAATCAATTTCAGTTTGAACGCGCGAGTTTTAACATAAATGAATAGTGAACATAAATACAGTGAAGTGATAACGTTATACCGAGTGTTTAAATAAATATAGACTTAGTGTTAAATATAAATTATAGTGTAAATAAATTGTAGTGTAATTAGTGTTAGTGTTAAACTTAGTTTAGTAATTGTTATTAACCGTATCTGTAAATATTTGTATTAGCCCTTTAGAAATAAATAAACGTTTTAATTTTCGTTACATTGGTGTCAGGTGTGGGGTTTAACGCGCAAAGGGCTAAAAGACAGTAGTGATTAACTAGTTTGTATTCGCGAGTGAATGCCGGTTACCCGGTCGCAAAGTGCTAAAATGGAGACGGACATGCTTCAATTTTTAAGAGATAATTTCATGAAAATGGAAGAAAATTTCAAGACCCTAGAAGCAAAAATGGCCAAAAATTCGAAAATTCTAGAAGAAAAAATAGAAGAGAATTCTAGGAAAATGGAAGAAAATTCTAGGAAAATGGAAGAAAATTCCCAAAAATTAGAGAAATCTTAGGAAACAATTTAAAAGAATTAGAAGAAAAACTAGAAGAGAAATTGTTAAATAACTGTAAGATTCTAGAACAAAAAATGGAAGAAAATTCCAAAACTCTAGAAGGAAAAATGGAAGGAAACGTTAAGAAATTAGACGAGAGAATAAAACTTATCGAGACAATAATAAATGGAAGCAATAGTCCGGATGAAGAAACAACAACTACAGTAATAAACCCAACGGCGGTGGTAAAATCGGACAATGAAGCCAATATTGCCAAGATAAAAGTAAAACCACCAACGTTTGATGGAAAGGTACCCTGGTCCACGTACCATAAACAGTTTGAAGCGGCAGCCAGTGCCAATGGATGGAACGACTCGGAGAAAGCTATTTCGCTGGTCGTCGCTTTACGGGGAGAAGCACTCAACATCCTGCAGATCATCCCCGATTGTCAACAACAAGAATATGGACAGTTGATATCGCGGCTAGAAAAACGGTACGGAAACGGCCATCTTCAGCAGGTTTACCACGCACAGATGAAGAACCGTTGTCAGAAATCTGCTGAGAGCCTGCAAGAGTTCGAAGCCGATATTTCACGAAGAGAATTCTAGGAAAATGGAAGAAAATTCTAGGAAAATGGAAGAAAATTCCCAAAAATTAGAGAAATCTTAGGAAACAATTTAAAAGAATTAGAAGAAAAACTAGAAGAGAAATTGTTAAATAACTGTAAGATTCTAGAACAAAAAATGGAAGAAAATTCCAAAACTCTAGAAGGAAAAATGGAAGGAAACGTTAAGAAATTAGACGAGAGAATAAAACTTATCGAGACAATAATAAATGGAAGCAATAGTCCGGATGAAGAAACAACAACTACAGTAATAAACCCAACGGCGGTGGTAAAATCGGACAATGAAGCCAATATTGCCAAGATAAAAGTAAAACCACCAACGTTTGATGGAAAGGTACCCTGGTCCACGTACCATAAACAGTTTGAAGCGGCAGCCAGTGCCAATGGATGGAACGACTCGGAGAAAGCTATTTCGCTGGTCGTCGCTTTACGGGGAGAAGCACTCAACATCCTGCAGATCATCCCCGATTGTCAACAACAAGAATATGGACAGTTGATATCGCGGCTAGAAAAACGGTACGGAAACGGCCATCTTCAGCAGGTTTACCACGCACAGATGAAGAACCGTTGTCAGAAATCTGCTGAGAGCCTGCAAGAGTTCGAAGCCGATATTTCACGATTGGTGAGGCTAGACTACCCTACCGCGCCGGATACTTTCTTGGAGCAATTGGCAGTGCAAACCTTTATAGATGGAATCAGAGACAGTGAAATGCAGCAGGCGCTAAAGCTAGCTCGGCACAATAGGTTAGATGACGCATTAGCGCACGCGTTGGAATTCGAGACGGCAAAGCAGACATCTCAACGAGGGAATCACCGAGTACGAGGTGTTACGGAGGAACTGGAGCAAAAGTTGGCTGAATCCGGCGAAATTTTAGAAGAACTCTGGCGTATTCTTCGTGATCGTCTATCGCAAGGAACAGGACCTAGATGTTGGAACTGCAATAAATTTGGTCACGTTCAACGCCGCTGCCCTAAGCCAAGAAAAGAACCGAGAAAGCCGCAGGAAAACTAGAATGGATCGGCCAGAAGGAGCAAACGCCGACCTCTACCAACAGTGCCCCAGAAATTACCATCTGTGCTGCATCACCGACTGATACAATAAACAGTATTTACATCAACGGTAAAATAAATAAAAAAATCTTCCAGTTACTGATTGATACGGGGGCAACAAAAACAATCGTACGGCCCGACGTAGTACAAGAATGTGGAAAAACATCACCGGTAGCGATGCGTCTTCGAACTGCAACGGGCGAAGAAATCCCTACGCATGGAAAGATTTCTATGGACATGGAAATAGGAAGCAAGGCATTCAACCATCAAGTAATCGTGGCTGACATCACTGATGACGTTATCCTGGGAATGGACGTTATAAGAAAATATGGGTTCCATTTCGATATGAAAAATGATGTACTTGGAGTTGATGGTGAAGAAATTTCATTCCAATCGTCAGAAGACGTAGCGGTACGAGTTTTGTTAACCGAAGATGTTATCTTACCGGGAAGAACAGAGAGCATTGTGATGGGAAGCCTGGATGGAAATCTCCGGAAGGGCTATATCCGTGTCATCAAACCAACCAATAATGGAGCGCTCGGCAAAGGTTTGTTGGTTGACAAGGCTCTAGTAAAAGTTATGGAGACAGTCCCGGTAAGAATTCTTAACACCAACCCTAACTCGGTATCCTTGAAGAAAAACACAATGGTGGGACAATGTACGGTGGTATCTCACATTGCGAGGTGTTTAGGAAATACCGAAGAAAGTCCTAAAAATAAATGCCCCCAACAATTAGTAAACATGCTGACTTCTTCGTGCAAGAATCTCGATCAAGGCAAAGTGAACGAGGTGAAGAAGTTAATCCAGAAGTACTACGACGTGTTTGCTTTGGATGAAATTTCTAAAGGACGAACTCAGGTGGTAAAACACAAAATCAATGTTGGAAGTGCCCAACCCATAAGACAACACCCGAGACGGTTTCCATTGGCCAAACGTGAAGAAGCCGAAAAGATTATTGAAGACATGGAAAAGCAGGGGGTGATCAAACCATCACGTAGTCCATGGGCGTCTCCAGTCGTCTTAGTAAAGAAGAAGGACGGGTCTGCAAGATTTTGCGTTGACTATAGACAGCTCAACGCTGTGACAAAAAAGGACAGCTACCCTCTGCCCCGAATTGACGACACCTTGGATACCCGCTCCGGTTCAAAATGGTTTTCTACTTTGGATTTGAAGAGTGGATATTGGCAAGTGGATTTGGAACCCAGTGACCGCGAAAAAACTGCGTTTACCATCGGAAATGGATTATGGCAATTCACTGTAATGCCCTTTAGATTGTGTAATGCTCCGGCCACCTTCGAGCGTTTGATGGAGACAATCTTGAGAGGATTGTTATGGAAAACATGTCTAGTATATTTGGACGACATAATTGTGGTTGGAAAATCGTTTGAGGAAGACACGAGAAATTTGGAAGAAGTGTTCCAACGATTGAGAGGGGCTAATCTGAAGTTGAGCCCGAAGAAATGCCACATTTTTCGGACAAAAGTAAAATATCTTGGACATGTTGTATCCAGAAGCGGTGTAAAGGCAGACCCAGACAAAATCAAAGCAGTAGAAGAATGGCCAATCCCAAAAGACCAACATCAGCTCCGCAGTTTTCTCGGGTTGTGTACTTATTACCGACGTTTTGTACCTGGATTTGCTAATATTGCCAAACCTTTGACCAAGTTGACCGAAAATGGACGCAATTACGCCTGGACTGAAGATTGTAGCAAAGCTTTCAAACATCTGAAGCAATTCCTAGTCAGCGCGCCCATTTTGAGCTATCCCCAAGCAGACGGAAAATTCATATTGGACACCGATGCAAGCAACTTGGCCATAGGAGGCGTCCTTTCCTAAATTCAAAATGGACAAGAAAAAGTTATCGGTTACTTCAGCAAAGTTTTGTCAAAACCTGAAAGAAACTATTGCGTAACCAGGAGAGAGCTGTTAGCCGTTGTTAAGTCCGCCGAACACTTTTACAAGTATTTGTACGGACGGAAATTTCAGCTAAGGACGGACCATGCCGCGCTAAAATGGCTTCTACAGTTCAAAAATCCAGAAGGACAAGTGGCAAGGTGGATCGAGCGATTGCAGGAATATGACTTCGACACCGAATATCGTGCAGAAACAAGTCATCGCAATGCAGACGCCTTGTCCAGGCGACCATGTCCAGGAAACTGCAATCATTGCTCGCGGCTGGAAGAAAAAGTCAACTTTCTCCGAAGAACTACTGTAACCGATGATAATTGGCAACCTGAACAGTTACTTCGGGAGCAAGAAAACGACCCGGACCTGAAATTTATTTTGGACTGGAATGTCGAAGGACAACCGCCGCCTTGGGAGAAAGTAAGCGCCCTGAATAGTGACGTCAAAGCGTATTGGGCCCAATGGGACTCCTTAAAATTAGAAGATGGTCTTCTGAAGCGATCCTTGGAGAACGACAGTGGCACTGAGTGTAAACTTCAGTTGGTAGTGCCGAGAAGCCGAGTGTCGGAAGTGTTGCAGAATTTGCATGATGGAACTTCGGGAGGATACTTCGGCATAAAGAAGACCCTAGGAAAAGTTAGGGAAAGGTTCTACTAGGTGAACTGCAAAGAAGACGCCAAGGAGTGGTGCCGCAAGTGCACTCTATGTGCATCGAAAAACGGACCATTGGGAAGACGCAAAGCACCAATGAGACAGTATAATGTGGGAAGTCCATTTGAGAGAGTGGCAATCGACATTCCGGGTCCATTCCCTGAAACCGACGCCGGAAACAAGTACATTTTTGTGGCGATGGATTATTTCACTAAATGGACTGAAGCCTATGCAATACCTAACCAAGAGGCTATTACTGTCGCGGATGTACTGGTGAAAGAGCTCTTTTGCCGATTTGGAGTCCCTCTAGAGCTACACTCCGACCAAGATCGAAATTTTGAGTCGGCGTTATTCCAGAATGTCTGTCGCATGCTGGGCATTAAGAAGACTAGAACAACACTTCTTCATCCTCAATCAGATGGCATGGTCGAACGAATGAACCGAACAATGGGAAGGTACCTCGCTAAGGTAGTCTCAGAACATCAACGAGACTGGGACCAATATTTACATCTGTTCCTGATGAGTTACCGGTGATCCGTGCACGAAACCACAGGACAAACGCCAGCTTGTGTAATGTTTGGACGTGAGGTACGCTTGCCATGCGATCTTCAGTTAGGGAGTAAACCTGGAGAAGAAGTTGCTGGAGATGACTATGTTGGCAAATTAAAGAAAACGATGCACGACATTTATGATGCCGTTTGGAAGAATATTCAGTTGGCCAGTGATCGAATGAAAACTCAGTATGACGTGAAGGCAAAAGAAGGTGGTTTTCAGCCTGGTGATTTGGTGTGGCTCCATAATCCACAAAGAAAGCGTGGATTGTCTCCAAAATTGCAAAGACAGTGGGAAGGCCCATACGAAATCGTTAACAGAATCAACGACGTCATATATCGAATCCGAAGACCACCAAGAGGCAAGTCAAAAGTGGTTCACGTCAACCGATTAGCTCCCTATGCCGGTGACAACAACAGCGATTCCGAAGATGATGCCGGAATACGATCAATAACGTATTCTGGAAGCCATTCCCAAGAATCAAACTTTGAGAAGTTTATGTCCACCTACAAAGAGACCGCCAAAGCAAGATTTGGAGTCACAACTGAAGTGCAACAAGATCTTTTCGACGTACCAAAGGACTACTCACTCGCGCACTGCGTTGCCCAAGATCTTCGCATGTCCCGTGGAATCGCCGTGGTATTCAAGAAGAAGTTTGGACGTTTGGATGAGCTCCAATCACAGCAACTTGCTGTCGGTAAAACCTTGAAGCTACGTGACCAATAACGATCGATTTACTACTTGGTAACCAAGAGGTTTTCCCATCAAAAACCCACCTATAAGGACTTATTGAGGTCTTTGTTGGAGCTTCGCAGGGATATGATAAGCCGTAACATCAAGAAGTTGGCGGTGCCCAAGCTTGGCTGCGGTTTAGACCAATTAGAGTGGAGGATTATCCGTAACATGCTAGAGGTCGTGTTCCAAGAAACGGAATTTCAAATATTGGTCTGCAGTTACAATCCAAGCAGTACACCAAAGAAGCAGAAGAGCGTCGACTGTTATTTCTACCGCCAAGGAATATGCAGAAATGGTAACAATTGCCGCTACCGCCACGATCCCTTCTATAGATGTCAAGTCTCCGCTGTTCTGGGACAGAACAGACTTAAGGAGGAGGCAGTGTTACGAAAGAACGTCTAATTATATTTGATGACTAATGTATGACGTCATGTGTGATGAGCCATGCATGATAACATCATTAGTCATTCAAATATTGCTTCGATACAATCGAGAAGCGCAAAGAAGTGACTAGAAATTCCTGGATGGTTATGGAATTTTCTGGAAGGCTGCATTTAAGTATAAATGCAGCGCGATTTCCTGTCACGAATCAATTCCAGTTTGAACGCGCGAGTTTTAACATAAATGAATAGTGAACATAAATACAGTGAAGTGATAACGTTATACCGAGTGTTTAAATAAATATAGACTTAGTGTTAAATATAAATTATAGTGTAAATAAATTGTAGTGTAATTAGTGTTAGTGTTAAACTTAGTTTAGTAATTGTTATTAACCGTATCTGTAAATATTTGTATTAGCCCTTTAGAAATAAATAAACGTTTTAATTTTCGTTACACTATCAATTAGTTTTAATTGATAACTATTTATTTTAATAAGGTGCTATAGAGGACAATAATTTTTACAGTATTTTACGAAATTGTGTTTTAATGTTTTTAACCATAGTTATATTTATTTATTATTTATATTTTTAACATTGTTGACTTTGTTGAGAGTGACCTTTCGTGCAACATATATGTATATATTGCAGTGTTCATAAAGGTAAGCAGTTGCAAATTTCATCGATAAAGTAAATCAAAAAAATAATTCAAAGAAACTTGATATTTGAACACATAATGATTTAATTTAAAATAAAACAAAAAATTTATTGGTTAAGTAAATGATTGAAAGTCGAAGAACGTCAGATATGTTAACCAACATGCTCGTCAGTGCGGGTACATGCAATCAAATAATAATTTCAAATCACGTTATCATAAAAAAACATCGATAAAAAGAAAAATTGAATAAAAAAATAATAAAGGATCGCCTGGACAACAGGTGGAGATAATAAAGAAAAAAAAAGGTTGTTGATGATTAAACGTGGACCGGTAAGGTCGTGTTGAGATTGGTCTCTGGAAATGGAGTAATCCTCGGGAACTGTCAGACAACCCTCATCACGAATTTCAAAATTTCAACTGCACTATAGGAAAGAGGACACTTTTCTAAGCATATTAGAACAAAAATTTTTGCGAACCATGCATTAGTTCTCGAAAAAATCGAATTTGAAAAAGTTAAATTTACATGTATTTTAAATACACCTTTTAACACGGCTGCATGATTAGCCGATTTTGTGTAAGGCAAAAAAACAAAACAGACCCTCCGGACGCCTTCGGCGCCCTCCGGGCCTGTTTTATTTTTTCACCTTACGCAAAAAAAATTAAAAATATCCCTGAAAAATGACAGAACTCGCCAAGGGTGGAACTCGAAGCCATAGAACTCGTACGGGTATCGATCCCAAATGACAACAACATTAAGAGTGTATTAAAGCACTCGTACCGTCAACAAAATGAAGAATAGGAACGGAACGTGCCAGTTGACCGTGGCTCGACACGTTGCAACGGGGTGTATCGGGTTACAACTACCTACTTTTAATAACTTTAAAATGCCGTTTTTTCGAAAACTAATGCATGGTTCGCAGATATTTTTGTTGCATTATACACAGAAAATTGTCCTCTTTCCTATAGTGTAGTTGAAATTTTGAAATTCGTGATGAGGGTTGTCTGACAGTAACCTAATCCTCAAAGAGAATCAAATAAATATTTAGTAACAAAAATAAGAAATTCAATTTGGAATAACCAAGAAGAAACATTTAGACAAGGAGAAGAGAAATTATTTGGAATTAGCTGGGAGCTGTTTTCACGTAACGTGACGAATAAGAGGAGATTCACACCCAATTTAAAGTGGACAATTGAAGGTCGAACTTACAGGAAAATAGACAGGTTCGCATAATCAACACTATAAGTGATAACGGGGTTTACTGAATAAGAATCGTGATCGAATAATACGGAGCGCATTTGACAAAATTATAAATCTAAATTAATTGTAATTCAATCGTTTACTAAATTTAAAAATAAATTCAAGATTCATTTAATAATTTTACAAGTTTTTTTTGAAAATAAAAAAGATCGCAAATAACTTTAACTCAATATTCAAATATCTGGAAGCTGAGGTTTGCATTACTGCATAATTGATAAAGTAAGTATGTATTTTTAAAGATTCACTCCTTTAACAGTGCAATATCTTTACATGCTGTAATCAAACGAGCCAACACCACTCGGTTTTTCGGTGAGTTTTTTCGGTGTTTGTTTCTGTGTTGAAAGCGTTATTTTTTGAATTTTGTCGGTTTCATATTGTGTTCTCTTTTCTTAGTCTTGAGAATGGACCCATAAAGGCGTCCGAAACGTCGACAAACTGAGATAGCGTTTGATTTGCAAATCCCAGCCAACCTGCAACTTCCTTATCATACTATCTAGTCTAGTTCAATCAAGAAGTACATATAAGTAGCCAAGTAGTAGTCACCTTTCCGACCTGAGAAAGCAAATAACCTGTAGTTTATTTTATTATTGTTTTATATTATTGTTTTATTATTGTTTTGTTATTGTTTTGTTATTGTTTTATTGTTATTAAGAGTAAGTATTTATTTTGAAAACAACGAAAATGCTTTCTCAAAAAAGCATTGAAAAATTTGTTCATGAAGGTTGCAGTTTTACATTCGACAGATTTAGTGCATGTAAACTGAAAAAGTTTTGGCGATGCGATCAAAAAAATTACAGCTGCAAAGTAAGAATACATACCACAAATAATGTAGTAGTAAAACAAATAAATCAACACACGCAGGATAGTGATGCGGCCAAAGTTTTAGTTAATGACATGAAGGAACGTGCCGCAACTACCATCGAGTCAACCGCACAAATAATTAATTCATGCCTTAATAGTGAAATGTCACAAGCAGCACAAGGTGATTTACCGAATGAAAGTTCATTAAAAAAAATCGTTCGAAAAAAGAGAAACGAAGTTAATTCTGCGCCTCCTGCACCAACAAGCCTGGAAGATCTTGTAATTCCGGAAATGTATAAAACTTTCCAGGTACTTGGAATAGAAGAAAACTTTTTGATAGCCGATAGCGGGCCAGAAACTAACAGAATTCTACTTTTTGGTCGAGAAAGAAATGTTCATGAAATTCTGCGTGATTCTGAACACTGGTTCGTCGATGGAACGTTTTCAACGGCACCACAACTGTTTTATCAAATATATGTGATAATGGCTAAAAAATTTTGCGCTGTACATCCCGTAATTTACGCTTTATTGCCAAATAAGCAAACTAATACTTATATGAGGATGATAGTACTTCTCAAAGAAGTTGAACCAAATTTAAATCCTAGGAAAATTTCATGCGATTACGAGTTGGCAGCAATCAATGCGTTTCAAGAAGCATTTCCAGCTTGTGAAATTTTAGGATGCTTTTTTCACCTCGTCAAAAATATGAGAAAGCATTTAGGCAATCTTCAGCTACTGGGGCGTTATAATAATGATGCCGATTTTGCTTTATATGCACGAATGGTTACATCGTTGGTATTTGTACCCATACATGATTTGGATACTGCAGTTGATGAATTAGCCACTGCAATTCCTCTTGAATTACAACCTTTATTACAATAGTTTGAGAATTCTTATTTAGGACGACCCAATCGCAGCGGTAATGGAAGAAATCGTCCTATTTTTCCTCCTGAAACGTGGTCTGTTTACACACGAGTATTAACAGATACTGATAGAACGAATAATCACGCTGAAGCAGCTCACAGACGATTACAAAGTGAGCTGTCGATGGATCATCCTACAATATAGAAACTCATTTATTCCGTAAAACAAATTCCACGGGATAGGGACATATTTTTCGAACAACTAGCTGCAGGTGCTAAACCCCCAAGAAAGAAAAAAAATATATCGATTCCGACAACCGCATCAAATGTATTGTCATGGATTATGAAAATTGCGGTGTTATTGAATATCTTCGTGGAATTTCCCATAATTACGTAATGTAAAAATGTTTTTGTATAATCTATTGAGTTATTGTTAATAAATGAATTAAGTAAAGTTTTGAATGTTTTTTAACCCTATCAAAATACTTCCTTTTCACGTTTCGCTAGATGGCGAGATTTATACACAGCACTAATAATCGGGGAATACGGTTCTGACTATGAACAGACCAATAGTAAGAGACGTCACCCAAGTACGGATCTGATAAAAGAACTAAGACCGTTTCTGAACGACCCGGTATATAAAACCTCCGAAAATTATGTGTTAAGTTGGTAATGCAAAAAGAACTATAAATAAAGAAATGGTTTGGAAATATGAGATAATTAAGAAATAAAGAACAAGAAGTAATTAAGAAGCGAGCTTACAAACAGTATTAAAATAAAAATTAAAAAAAACTTTCAAAAAAGGAAAACTTTGTATCAATAAAATTTGTTATATTTTATAACCTGGTATAAAATCGCATACTCTACCGCTAAGGGAAGGATTAGGGACATACTAGCAGAAGAACACCTTGCTCACTGGGTGGACCTACCTGTACTGAGTCAATCCCGGTTGGCAAACATAATATCGTATTAATTTAAATACAGGTTACTGTCACGTATGTGATCACAAGAATTGAACTTTTTCCTATTGAGCATTGGAAAGAAGACAATTTTCTGAGTATATTAACACAAAAATTTTCTTGGATTATGCAATAGTTGTCGAAATAACGGCATTTTAAAATTAGGAAATGCAGGGAGATGTAATATGATACACCCGATGTGTAACGGTCGCTCTTACGTTGAGGTACGGTCTCGTCGGTGACGGTTTCATTTTGTTGATGGTACGTGTGCTTTAATATACTCTTAATGTTGTTGTCAGTCGCAATCCGCATTTACATAGTGACCGTCTACGAGTAGACACGTGCCTTAGTGTAAACCTTAGTGCAAACTAATAGTGAAATTGGAATCTGCTAATTTGTTAACAACAAAGCGAAATCAATCAACAATCACGAAGACTACCCGAACCTTAAAATCAAAAGTCAGGATAAACGGAGCAAATGAAGCTTTTCATAAGAAGCTAAACTGAATACTAGAAAAAGCAAATATACCAACCCAACTGCTGACAATCCAGGAGAACCTACCAACTAAAATGGCGAACAATAGTACCAACCAAACCGCACCAGATGCCCCCGCCACTTCAACTCCCCGAAAGGGCCAAACTCCAGCCGTCAACATGGAAATCGCTGAAGTTCAAACATCGCCGCTAGAAATTTTCAACAAATACGGAATTTTAGCATCAATCCCAGCCGACCAGGAATGGACCGAAGTAAGACGTCGTAACCCCTCCACGACAATCAAAGCCAGCTACAGCAGCAGCTAAGTCCTTTGCAGCCCCAGTATTGGCGGCTGTAAAGAAGCCTATTGTCCCCAAAAAACCACCGCCAATCATCCTGACTCACCCCGTTAACCCTTCTGTGTTTCAGGCCCAATGCAGGAAGATCGCAGCAAACCCAATAACATTTCAGGCAATCCACGGCCAAACTTTGATCTACACAAAAACCACGGAGAACTTCCACAAGCTGAAAGACGACCTTTTCAAAGGAGGCGTGCCCGGCTATACTTTCACCCCAAAGAACGAGCGGGATACCAAAATCGTCCTTAAAGGATCCCCTTATCTTGACAACAAGATGATTCAAGAAGCTTTCGCCGAAATCTCCCTCATCCCTACCCAAATCCTCAACCTAAAAAATAAACTTGGCGCTAATTCTGGCTCATTTCTTTTGCATTTCAAACCCGAAACCACCATCCAGGAAATTACCAGAGTCCGAGACGTCCGAAGGTCGATCGTAAGATACCAAGATTATGTCAAAAGAAGCTCAAGAGCTTAATGCCACCGCTGCCAAAACTACGGACACGGATAGGAAAACTGTAACATCGCCCCAAGGTGTGTAAAATGCACCGTAAGCCATCTCACAGCCGAATGCCCGCGAAAGGAAAAGGACAAAAACGTCAAATGCTGCAATTTCGGAGGCAATCACGCGGCCAATTTCAGGAACTGCCCAGCCTATGCCAGATACAGCGCTAGGGTAAGTACAAAAACCCACATTAATGGTAAAAATTCAAGCCTTCAGCAACCGCGTAACATCTTCAATTTACAAAATCAAAACTTTCCGTCATTGCCAACGCAGAGACTAGCTCCTCCCACAATCTCGTCATGGGCACCAATCACAGCTACGCAAAGCTACACTCGCAGCCTAACCCTGGTTGAACAACGTCCACCCGCGGAACGCTCTGATCCAAACACTGCTCCTCCCCAAGCAGGCGCAAACGATCTCAAAACTCTCCTTGCCGAAATCAAGGAACTCAACGACGTATGCAACATCGGTCAAATGATCGCGATAGTACGCGAACTAAAACTCAGACTCGCGGGGGCAACCTCCGCAATGACCAAACTCCAAATCATCACGGAAATCGCGGCCAAATATGACCCCTAAACCTGCGAACATCAAACACAATCTCATAATAATTATGTGGAACGCTAACGGTAGCTTTAAACGTTTCAACGAACTTTACCTCCTTGCCGCCCAATCCAAACCCGACATAATCCTAATCCAGAAAACAAAGCTCCACAAACGAGCCCCTCCAAAAATCCCATTCTACACCGCAATAAACCAGCCGAAAACGTCCGCCGGCGGACTACTAACATACGTCGCGGACGCGCTAAACGCGACGGTAACGGAAACCAACACCGCGGTCACCGAAACGCAAGCTATACAAATTAATAATCTCACCGTAGTAAACTTTTATAACCCACCCGCGATCGCAATTGACCCAAACAACCTCGACTCGCTACTACACTTCGAAAATGAAGTCGTCATCGCGGGTGACTTCAACGCGAGACACACCGACTGGAATAACGTAAACACAAACGCTAACGGTAAAATATTACTGCAATACGTGAACGTAAACCAAGTCCTCCTATCAGACCCCTACGAATACACACACCACCCGCTCACAGCTCGCCACACACCCTCAACCATCGATCTAACCATATCGACCAAAGTGGCCGTCCGCGATGTCACCGCGCTCCAGAAACTAAGCTCCGACCACCTACCAGTGCCAATCGAAATTGGTAGTCTTCAACTGCCAATTTTCCCGCCACGACCTAAACGCACAACCGACTGGACGAAATTCGGCCGCGAAACCAAAAACATTACACTCGACACAAACATACAATCAAATCGCGACATCGACCAAGCCATCGAAAAATTCACAGAACAAAAAATGTTTTATTAAACTTGCAAGAATTTCTAAAAAGCTTGTCTGGCATCGACTCCAAAGATAACAATAATTGGATAAAAATAATTAACAAAGATTCTTGATTGGTTAATTTTTATTACAAACTTAAAGAAAATTCCTTAATCCAATTTTTTTTTTTAGTTTGTAATTGCAATTAATCTTCTATATATAAGAATATACAAATAAAATTTTTATTCCAAAATTGAAAATACGAAATTAACATGACGGATAATAAAAATTGTTCACTCCAAACTGGCAAAGTTGCTCATAGTTCAATCAACAATATAAAGGTTATGGATTTTCACTACGAATGGATCATCAGTGATTTTCGTTCAATAAAGAAAGTTATAGATTCGCCTATAATATTCGCAAAAGGCAAGAATACTGGAATAGCATGGCGAATGAAGATACAAAAATACAAAATATGGGGAAAGGAACGAATAATTCTAAAATTATATTTAGTTTCTAATGATATGAATATACGTCAATTTAATTACAAGATTCAGTTATTAAGTGCAATTCCCGAAAACACTACAATCGGGACTGTAGTACTCTCTGAAGTGAAACTTTGGGAATATATGCGTTGCTTAGAAAAGCAGATAGACGACACATTAGATCCTGCAAGTGGTTTTTTGCAAGACGGCAAAATTACAATAATTTGCGACATTGAAGCTGATGTAGAAATGTTACCAGGACAAAAATGTACTTTGCACGATGATGTCGATCATGTTACCGATGTTACTCTTTGCACTTCTGGTAAAGAATTTCAAGCGCATAAGTCCATTTTGGCAAGTCAAAGTCCAGTTTTTACGGCAATATTTACCCATAATTGGAAAGAAAAAGTTACCAGTCGAGTTGATATACACGATATCGATGCTAAGGTACTAGAAGAAATGTTGCATTTCATCTATTCGGAAACAGTGATAAATTTGGAAAACCTCCTTGATGAATTATTATATGCAGCTG
Organism: Cantharis rustica; assembly: GCA_911387805.1. Lineage (NCBI taxonomy): Eukaryota > Metazoa > Arthropoda > Insecta > Coleoptera > Cantharidae > Cantharis > Cantharis rustica. Next base: position 27,648,196 of record OU426880.1, read on the forward strand.
ACAAATACGGCATAGAAAATTTAATAGTTCTGTGTGAAGAAGAATTATACAGAAACATTTCGATTCAAAATATCACAGAAGTTTTGATACTGGCTGATCTGCATGATTTACATAAACTGAAAACCATATCAATCAAATTTATTTGTACTAATGCCATGGACGTTACTAAGACCGATAGATGGGCATCGATCATAAGGTCACATCCAGAGCTGGTCACGGAAGCTTTTTGTTACTTATCACAAAGAAAAACTTTCCACGATTTGTAAAAGAAAACAATCATTTTTTATGTAACTTTATTTTATAATTTTTATTTTTTTTTAATAAATTTATATCATTAATTATTATCATAAATTATTTATATCCTTGGGCTCTGTGTGTCTGTCTTTCCATACGTAACGGATTGGTTCATTCTCATTTATAAACATAAAAATATTGAAAGTTTATGACGAACCAGTGCGGTATTTGGGCCGCACAACCCGAGTAATCGAGTATGAAATATTTAAAATAATATTAACTAAATTAAATGAAAAATAAAATCCGGACTCTGTAATTATTATATTGAATCCTGCATTGAATATGTTTCCTGGTGGCTTGAAGAGTTTAAAACTAAAAAATCTTAAAATAGCTTTAAGTGAACTCAGGGGGGGACTCAAAAATTCCTTTCAAAAAAATTTCATTAACTTAACTGGTATTATACTATTATACGGATTCATTAATCTTCAGGAGTTTATGGTCAAAATTGAAATTGGTTAACGAAGTCAACGCCGACATTAGAAGTCAAATTAATGAACGCGTGTTTAGCTTTTAAGGATGTATGAGCGAGGGCGTGGTTAAATAGCAAATTTTGATGAGTGGGGATAGGCTTGTATCGTTGCGGTGTGAAGTGACAAAAATAACCACGTGACGTTTAGTTTTCATTTGGCAACATAGCTTTTTCGATTAATTTTCTACTGATGACATTTGACTGATTTTGGAAAAATGAATGTTCAAAAACGTAGTAAAAAAGGTTTTTTTTGTAAAAAAAAGCCATTAGAGGTATATAATAATGTACATAGCAAAGAAAAAGAACAAAAACCTGAACCTATATGCGTTTCCAATTCATGTATGTGTTAAGATATCATTCAATATTTAGATTAATATTGTGCATTAAAAAAAGTATTCAATAATGTTAATTCAATATTTTAAGTATAATTAATAATAATCATTTGAATTGAATCTAATATAAAACCTTAGGCGTTGTGGAAGGCCGACGAATAATTGACATCAAAAAAATAGCCAATGACATGTGGTGTGATTCGTGTAATGATGCTCTGTCATTTCGATTTGTAAAAAAAGAAGATATTATTGGTTTAACAAGTACATTTCTTATTGAATGTCATCGATGTAAGAAAATGTATAAGATTAAAACTTCACACGAAACCACCACCGGTAAATATGTAATAAATGGAAAAGCTGCTATGGGTAATTATTTTTCACAAAAAGAAAACGACAATGTGCAATTTATATATTTTTTGCTATTTTTTAAAGATTTCTATCATTTTTTAGCAACTTTAACCAGTGGGATTGGAATATCTCATTTGAATAGTATTCTAGTATCCCTCAATATTCCAACAATTTATCATACTCTTCTGAAGAGGTATGAAAGAGATATAGGTATCGCTATTGAACAAGTGGCTAAAATAAGTTGCCGGGATAGTATTAAGATTGAAAGAAATCTGACCATAGTTCAACAAAGGTATTATATATTTACTAACACTAAAATTGTACGAACTATTTATCTTATTAAAGTTATATCATTAATCACTACGTTATTATACAGGGTATCCCCGTAACCGTGGAGAACCTTTGAGGTGATGATAAAGGTCACTTTTCTAAGACAAATTTTTAAATAAAATTTTTATCCAAGTCCAAACCCTTGGCGGGTTCTTTCCTTTAAAGCAATATTTTAAATTTCTGATTTTTTTGACTTAATTAGACCTTTTTTAAAGATCATTTGCTTATCTACAAATTAAGTTATATCCCCTTATTGTCTAGAATAAACGGTTTTCGAGGTATAAATTAAATTAAGGAAAAAAAAAGTGTTAAAAAAATGTTGACTTTATTTTTTTTACTTTTCTTGTGAATTCCGTATCTCTTAAACGAAACGTCTTAGAAAAAAACTGACGGCTTAAACCGGATAGGGAATTTAACGGGCTACAACTTTGGTCAAATAAATTTTTTTATGAAGCCAACCGTTTTCACAGAAATTCTGAAAATAATAAACAAGATGTAGATAAAAAAAAATTAATAACGAACTAATTAACAATAATAAATAAACAATATAAATTAACAAAGTAATTAACAATAAACTAATTCGCTTTATAACAATGTCGCTCAAATATCAAACGCTACAATACGTTTTGACATTAAAACAAATAGAGATTTTTAGAAAATTTGTGAATTTAGTTCTTTTTTACCTACACCTTGTTCATCATTAATAAGAGACTTAAATCAATTGCAGTTATTATTATAGATTTATTCAACTGTATTGAAATTAAATTGTTTTTTCTTTTTTAATTAATGCTATGAAAAAATAGTTCAAAATCACCTGAACTTATTTCTAATGATGATACTGTGGATTTAATATTGAGTATTGATGCTGGATGGCAAAAGAAAGGAGCAGGCAGAACGTATAATAGTTTGACAGGTAACAAATATTAGATTGAAAGTTCACAATATTTAATTATTCCGAATTACTAAATGTAGTGGTTTTGTAGGCCATTCTACAGTTATTGGTCATTTTTCTGGATTGATTGTAGCATATAGTACGAGAAATAAACGATGTATGAGATGTGAAAGAGGAAAACATGAGAAAGATGATCATGACTGCCGTGAAAATTTCAGTGGAAGTTCTAAGGCTATGAAGCCAGATATGGCTGTAGAAATGCTTCTACATAATGACGACTTCTCAGCTGAACGTGTAAAAGTTGGAGTATTAATTGGAGATGATGATGCAAGCACTATCGCTAGACTACGAAGAGAAGCTGATCATCAAATAATAAAATGGTCTGATTTAAATCATGCTACATCTGGGTTGAGTAAGCACTTATACGCTTTAAAGGTTCTAAGCACACCTATTATTCAATATTTAAAATATTGCTTTCAATGTACGTTAAAAAGTAACAAAGGTAACGTTGAAACAAGTAGACAAGCTTTACTCAACATCGTACCTCACGCATTTGATGATCACAGCAATTGTAAGGAATGGTGTGGGTTTCACAAAAATCCTGATACGTATGTGCATAAGTTACTTCCTGGTGGTAAAGGCTTATCTGGCAATAATTTGAAATTCTCTTTGCAACAAATTTTTACTAATTTTGCAAATAATTCGGAACAGTTAGCACCGTGTGGTTCAAGTCAAGCTAATGAATCTATGAATATGAAAATTGCCAGCAAAGCTCCAAAAACTAGGCATTACGGTGGATCAGAATCAAATGATTTTAGAGTTGCTACAGCTGTATGCGAAAAAAATATAGGTTTTTCTTTCATTGCAAATGTAAATCAAAAAATGAATTATTCGCCACCTACAAAACATTCATTAAAATTCTTACAACAAAAAGATGATTTAAAAAGAGTTCGATCAGCAGAAATCAAAACTGTAGCAGCTAAAAAAAGACGTCGAGAACTTTTCACATCTCGGATGAAAATCAACAATAGTGCACAAAGTCGAGAAGGTATTTGTTATCAGTCGCAGAGTGGTCTAGATATTGGTACCGAATTTGTTGATCTACCAGTTCCAAAAAGTTTTATTGCTCGAGATGAGACAGTAGCAGTTGTGTTCTTCGATCTAGAAACTACAGGTTTCGGAAAATCTTGTGAAATAATTCAGATTGCAGCAAAATACAATGACTCTGAATATAACGTATATATTCTACCAACAAGAGGAATACCGCCGAGTGCATCTGCTGTTACTGGTCTTACAACTAATGGTGGAAAATTATTTTTACTATCTACAGAAATTAACACTGTATCTACCAATTTAGCTGCAGATGGTTTTTTATCTTTTTTAAACTCAGCAAAATTGAAAGTTATTTTGGTAGCACACAATTGTTTAAAATTTGATGCTCCACTAATAATGAAACTAATGGAACAGGTAGGATTATCAAAAGAGTTTGAAAATTTAGTTAGTGGATTTTGTGATACGTTACCATTATTTAAAAAAAAATTGTCTGAACGGAAATTAGCTAAATTAAGTTTTAAACAAGCTGCATTAGTTGAGAAATATTTAGAAGCTGATGATTTGAAAGGTGCTCATAATGCAAAAAATGATGTTGCGGTACTTCAAAAACTAGTAAATCATGTTAAAATTAATATATCCCATGATGAATTAAAGTTGAGTACAATGCCATTTAAATATATTACGTATTTGCAAAAGAAATTCATTGCTACAAATAATTTATCATCTCAGCTTCGCGTACTACAGAAAGTCAATGAGAAAAATAATGCAAATGTTAAGAATAAACGGAGCAACAATAACAGCGGTTTATCTGCTAGTATGATCAAAAAAATAGCAGAAGCCGGAATAAATTTGAAAAAAATTAAAGAGACTTGTGAATTAAATGGAGAAAAAGGACTTAAAATTTTATTTGGGCAAGATATTGGTGGAAAACCGCGCATTACAAAATCGACTGTTATTATAAAGTCACTTATTAAAAAACTTAAAGAACTTCCAAGATAAATAATTGTTATAATTATTGTAATTGTTAATCATTATTATGTTACGAAAGAACGTCTAATTATATTTGATGACTAATGTGTGACGTCATGTATGATGAGTCATGCATGATAACAGCATTAGTCATTCAAATATCGATGAATGTAAGATCTAGAAAATGCGTGGAAGCGCCTGGAAATTCCTGGATGGTTATGGAATATTCTGGAAAGCTGCATTTAAGTATAAATGCAGCGCGATTTCCTGCCACGAATAAATTCCAGTTTGAACGCGCGACTGTTAACCTAAATCAAGTGAACATAAATACAGTGAAGTGATAACGTTATACCGAGTGTTTAAATAAATATAGACCTAGTGTTAAATATAAATTATAGTGTAAATAAATTGTAGTGTAATTAGTGTTAGTGTTAATATTAGTTTAGTAATTGTTATTAATCGTATCTGTAAATATTTGTATTAGCCCTTTTAAAATAAATAAACGTTTTAATTTTCGTTACATTGGTGTCAGGTGTGGGGTTTAACGCGTAAAGGGCTAAAAGACAGTAGTGATTAACTAGTTTGTATTCGTGAGTGAATGCCGGTTACCCGGTCGCAAAGTGCTAAAATGGAGACGGAAATACTTCAACTTTTAAGAGACAATTTTAAGACTCTAGAAGAAAAAATAGAAGTTAATTCGAAAACTCTAGAAGAAAAAATGGAAGTTAACTCGAAAACTCTAGAAAAAATGGAAGTTAATTCGAAAACCCTAGAAGAAAAAATGGAAGTTAATTCAAAAACTCTAGAAGCGAAAATGGAAGAAAATTCTCAAGAAATTAGAGAAATCTTAGGAAACAATTTAAAAGAGTTGGAAGAAAAACTTGAAGAGAAATTGTTAAATAACTCCAAGATTCTAGAACAAAAAATGGAAGAAAATTCCAAGACTCTAAAACAAGAAATGGAAGAGAACGTTAAAAAATTGGAAGAAGAAAATAAAAAAACTGCCGAGAAAATACAACTTCTCGAAACAATAATAAATGGAAGCATCTGCCCGGACGAAAAAACAACAACTACTGTAAGAAACCTAACGGCGGTGGTAAAATCGGACAATGAAGCCAATATTGCCAAGATAAAAGTAAAACCACCAACGTTTGATGGGAAGGTACCCTGGTCCACGTACCATAAACAGTTTGAAGCGGCAGCCAGTGCAAATGGATGGAACGATGCGGAGAAAGCTATTTCACTGGTCGTCGCTTTACGGGGAGAAGCACTCAACATCCTGCAAACCATCCCCGATTGTCAACAACAAGAATATGGACAGCTGATATCGCGTCTAGAAAAACGGTACGGAAACGGCCATCTTCAGCAGGTTTACCACGCACAGGTGAAGAACCGTTGTCAGAAATCAGCTGAGAGCCTGCAAGAGTTCGAAGCCGATATTTCACGTTTGGTGAGGCTAGCTTACCCTACCGCGCCGGATACTTTCTTGGAGCAATTGGCAGTGCAAACCTTTATAGATGGTATCAGAGACAGTGAAACGCAGCAGGCGCTAAAGCTAGCTCGGCACAACAAGTTAGATGACGCATTAGCGCACACGTTGGAATTCGAGACGGCAAAGCAGACATCTCAACGAGGGAATCACCGAGTACGAGGTGTTACGGAGGAACAGGAACAAAAGTTGGCTGAATCCGGCTAAATTTTAGAAGAACTCCGGCGTATCCTTCGTGATCGTCTATCGCAAGGAACAGGACCTAGATGTTGGAACTGCAATGAATTTGGTCACGTTCAACGCCGCTGCCCTAAGCCAAGAAAAGAACCGAGAAAGCCGCAGGAAAACTAGAATGGGTCGGCCAGAAGGGGCAAACGCCGACCTCTACCAACAGTGCCCCAGAAATTACCATCTGTGCTGCATCACCGACTGATGCAATAAACAGTATTTACATCGACGGTAAAATAAATAAAAAAATCTTCCAGTTACTGATTGATACGGGGGCAACAAAAACAATCGTACGGCCCGACGTAGTACAAGGATGTGGAAAAACATCACAGGTAGCGATGCGTCTTCGAACTGCAACGGGCGAAGAAATCCCTACGCATGGAAAAATTTCTGTGGACATGGAAATAGGAAGCAAGGCATTCAACCATCAAGTAATCGTGGCTGACATCACTGATGACGTTATCCTGGGAATGGACGTTATAAGAAAATATGGGTTCCATTTGGATATGAAAAATGATGTACTTGGAGTTGATGGTGAAGAAATTCCATTCCATTCGTCAGAAGACGCAGCGGTACGAGTTTTGTTAACCAAAGATGTTATCTTACCGGGAAGAACAGAGAGCATTGTGATGGGAAGCCTGGATGGAAATCTCCGGAAGGGCTATATCCGTGCCATCAAACCAACCAATAATGGAGCGCTCGGCAAAGGTTTGTTGGTTGGCAAGGCTCTAGTAAAAGTTATGGAGACAGTCCCGGTAAGAATTCTTAACACCAACCCTAACTCGGTATCCTTGAAGAAAAACACGATGGTGGGACAATGCACGGTGGTATCTCACATTGCGAGGTGTTTAGGAAATACCGAAGAAAGTCCTAAAAATAAATGCCCCCAACAATTAGTAAACATGCTGACTTCTTCGTGCAAGAATCTCGATCAAGGCAAAGTGAACGAGGTGAAGAAGTTAATCCAGAAGTACCACGACGTGTTTGCCTTGGATGAAATTTCGAAAGGACGAACTCAGGTAGTAAAACACAAAATCAATGTTGGAAGTGCCCAACCCATAAGACAACACCCGAGACGGCTTCCATTGGCCAAACGTGAAGAAGCCGAGAAGATTATTGAAGATATGGAAAAGCAGGGGGTGATCGAACCATCACGTAGTCCATGGGCGTCTCCAGTCGTCTTAGTAAAGAAGAAGGACGGGTCTACAAGATTTTGCGTTGACTATAGACAGCTGAACGCTGTGACAAAAAAGGACAGCTACCCTCTGCCCCGAATTGACGACACCTTGGATACCCTCTCCGGTTCAAAATGGTTTTCTACTTTGGATTTGAAGAGTGGATATTGGCAAGTGGATTTGGAACCCAGTGACCGCGAGAAAACTGCGTTTACCATCGGAAATGGATTATGGCAATTCACTGTAATGCCCTTTGGATTGTGTAATGCTCCGGCCACCTTCGAGCGTTTGATGGAGACAATCTTGAGAGGATTGTCATGGAAAACATGTCTAGTATATTTGGACGACATAATTGTGGTTGGGAAATCGTTTGAGGAACACATGAAGAATTTGGAAGAAGTGTTCCAACGATTGAGAGGGGCTAATCTTAAGCTAAGCCCAAAGAAATGCCACATTTTTCGGACAGAAGTGAAATACCTTGGACATGTTGTATCCAGAAGCGGTGTAAAGGTTGACCCAGACAAAATCAAAGCGGTAGAAGAATGGCCAATCCCAAAAGACCAACATCAGCTCCGCAGTTTTCTCGGGTTGTGTACGTATTACCGACGTTTTGTACCTGGATTTGCTAATATTGCCAAACCTTTGACCAAATTGACCGAAAATGGACGCAATTACACCTGGACTGAAGATTGTAGCAAAGCTTTCAAACATCTGAAGCAATTCCTAGTCAGCGCGCCCATTTTGAGCTACCCTCAAGCAGATGGTAAATTTATATTAGACACCGATGCGAGTAACTTGGCCATAGGAGGTGTCCTTTCACAAGTTCAAAATGGACAAGAAAAAGTTATTGGTTACTTTAGCAAGGTTTTGTCAAAACCGGAAAGAAACTACTGCGTGACCAGGAGGGAGCTGTTAGCCGTTGTCAAGTCCGCCGAACACTTTTACAAGTATTTGTACGGACGGAAATTTCAGCTAAGGACGGACCATGCCGCGCTAAAATGGCTTCTACAGTTCAAAAATCCAGAAGGACAAGTGGCAAGATGGATCGAGCGATTGCAGGAATATGACTTCGACACCGAACATCGTGCAGGAACAAGTCATCCCAACGCAGACGCTTTGTCCAGGCGACCATGTCCAGTAAACTGCAATCATTGCTCGCGGCTGGAAGAAAAAGTCAGCTTTCTCCGAAGAACTACTGTAACCGATGATAATTGGCAACCTGAACAGTTACTTCGGGAGCAAGAAAACGACCCGGACCTGAAATTTATTTTGGACTGGAAAGTCGAAGGACAACGGCCGCCTTGGGAAGAAGTAAGCGCCCTGAATAGTGACGTCAAAGCGTATTGGGCCCAATGGGACTCCTTAAAATTAGAAGATGGTCTTCTGAAGCGATCCTTGGAGAACGACAGTGGCACTGAGTGTAAACTTCAGTTGGTAGTGCCGAGAAGCCGAGTGTCGGAAGTGTTGCAGCATTTGCATGATGGAACTTCGGGAGGACACTTCGGCATAAAGAAGACCCTAGGAAAAGTTAGGGAAAGGTTCTACTGGGTGAACTGCAAAGAATACGTCAAGGAGTGGTGCCGCAAGTGCACTCTATGTGCATCGAAAAACGGACCATTGGGAAGGCGCAAGGCACCGATGAGACAGTATAATGTGGGAAGTCCATTTGAGAGAGTGGCAATCGACATCGCGGGTCCATTCCCTGAAACCGACGCCGGGAACAAGTACATTTTGGTGGCGATGGATTATTTCACTAAATGGACTGAAGCCTATGCAATACCTAACCAAGAGGCTGTTACTGTTGCGGATGTACTTGTTAAAGAGCTCTTTTGCCGATTTGGAGTCCCTCTAGAGCTACACTCAGATCAAGGTCGAAACTTCGAGTCAGCGTTATTCCAGAACGTCTGTCGCATGCTGGGCATTAAGAAGACCAGAACAACACCTCTTCATCCTCAATCAGATGGCATGGTCGAGCGAATGAACCGAACAATGGGAAGGTACTTGGCTAAGGTAGTCTCAGAACATCAACGGGACTGGGACCAATATTTACATCTGTTCCTGATGAGTTACCGGTCATCCGTTCACGAAACCACTGGACAAACGCCAGCATGTGTGATGTTTGGACGTGAAGTACGCTTGCCATGCGATCTTCAGTTTGGGAGTAAACCTGGAGAAGAAGTTGCTGGGGATGACTATGTTGGCAAATTGAAGAAAAAGATGCACGACATTCATGATGCCGTTCGGAAGAATATTCAGTTGGCCAGCGATCGAATGAAAACTCAGTATGACGTGAAGGCAAAAGAAGGTGGTTTTCAGCCTGGTGATTTGGTGTGGCTCCATAATCCACAAAGAAAACGTGGATTGTCTCCAAAATTGCAAAGACAGTGGGAAGGTCCATACGAAATCGTTAACAGAATCAACGACGTCATATATCGAATCCGAAGACCACCAAGAGGCAAGCCAAAAGTGGTTCACGTCAACCGATTAGCTCCCTATGCCGGTGACAACAACAGCGATTCCGAAGATGAGGCCGGAATACGAACAATAACTAACAGATCTGGAAGCCATTCCCAAGAATCAAACTTTGAGAAGTTTATGTCCACCTACAAAGGGACTGCCAAAGCAAGATTTGGAGTCACAACTGAAGTGCAACAAGATCTTTTCGACGTACCAAAGGACTACTCACTCGCGCACTGCGTGGCTCAAGATCTTCGCATGTCCCGTGGAATCGCCGTGGTATTCAAGAAAAAGTTTGGACGTTTGGATGAGCTTCAATCACAGCAACTTGCTGTCGGTAAAACCCTGAAGCTACGTGACCAACAACGATCGATTTACTACTTGTTAACCAAGAGGTTTTCCCATCAAAAACCCACCTATAAGGACTTATGGAAAACTTTGTTGGAGCTTCGCAGGGATATGATAAGCCGTGACATCAAGAAGCTGGCGGTGCCCAAGCTTGGCTGCGGTTTAGACCAATTGAACTGGAGGACTGTCCGTAACATGCTAGAGGTCGTGTTCCAAGAAACGGATGTTCAAGTATTGGTCTGCAGTTACAATCCAAACAGTACTCCAAAAGAGCAGAAGAGTGTCGACTGTTATTTCTACCGCCAAGGAGTATGTAGAAATGGTAACAATTGCCGCTACCGCCACGATCCCTTCTATAGATGTCAAGTCTCCGCTGTTCTGGGACAGAACAGATTTAAGGAGGGGGCAGTGTTACGAAAGAACGTCTAATTATATTTGATGACTAATGTGTGACGTCATGTATGATGAGTCATGCATGATAACAGCATTAGTCATTCAAATATCGATGAATGTAAGATCTAGAAAATGCGTGGAAGCGCCTGGAAATTCCTGGATGGTTATGGAATATTCTGGAAAGCTGCATTTAAGTATAAATGCAGCGCGATTTCCTGCCACGAATAAATTCCAGTTTGAACGCGCGACTGTTAACCTAAATCAAGTGAACATAAATACAGTGAAGTGATAACGTTATACCGAGTGTTTAAATAAATATAGACCTAGTGTTAAATATAAATTATAGTGTAAATAAATTGTAGTGTAATTAGTGTTAGTGTTAATATTAGTTTAGTAATTGTTATTAATCGTATCTGTAAATATTTGTATTAGCCCTTTTAAAATAAATAAACGTTTTAATTTTCGTTACAATTATTATTAGTTTTATATCATGTATTATTGAATAATTAAAACATTTATAAACACAAATAAAAATTTTCATTTATTGATAATGTTTATTTATATAAAAATTCTAAAGCTGGCTGCTTTCATATTTATTTCTGTATTTACTATTCTTACCGCTAGTTTGTTGTGGCGCTCGTAATAGCAGGAAAACGTTGCCAAGTGTCACGATACGGCGAGAAAAAGTTTATAAAATAAAATAATTTAAATTTCATTTCAATTTTTCTTTTTGGGATGAACCGATGCATAGTATTTTTATTATACTAATGAATTGCTGCAAGTATTATCTTTCTTATTTATAGTTTTTTTTTTAACTGAAGATATTTTAACATATTGATATTTGTTGATTTATCATCACAACTACCCATTTCTCCATAAGAGCAATGTATTTTACGTCGATTTTCAAAAATTTTTTTCTTTAAAATATGAACGGTTACCTATCCTGAAATTTGTACAGTATATTCATTGAGTAAAAATCTATATGTAAAAAAATTTTGAGCCTTTAAATTGAAAATTGTTGTCACGCTCATACATCCTTAAAACGATGAGAGAGTCGTGTTTGTTTGTCTTGGCATCCTTGATTCAAGATCTACGATCTATTGTGTTGTGTAACAGTGCAGGGTGCTTCGAGATTGTGCGCAAAGCAAATTATGTTTAGTGCATCGAATTCAACATCCTCCAACCAAGCAGTTCTGCAAGCTATACGGGTGTTCCAAGCAGCGACGCGAAACGAAGTTTGGACAGCATTGTCTTCAGTTGGGAAACAGAGAATTTTGCTGGTGAAACCATTATCGTACACATCTTGTAAACGTAACTGAGCGCTTGGGTAAGTCATTCTTAATTACCGCTAATTCCTGTTGTGTGTTAATTTCATTTGGAACGTTGTGGTTCCGATTGTTGTGCGACGTTTCCATAAGCCACATTATTACTGCCGGTTCTTATAAAATTGTTGTTAACGTTTAATAATAGCATGTACCTACTTACTTGTTTATTATACGATTATAACTATCGGCATTTTTATTTTTCGAAAGTGGAAGCAAATTCTTTTTCTTGCGGAATCTACGCTCTGTGCTCCCAAAAGTTAGTTTTTCTACCTAGATTCACCACACTTAATACTAGAGAAGACCTATTCAAGGTATGGTGAAGAGTTTATTTGCTTTATTAAAAAATATTCTCATTACAACGTTTGCAAAACTAAATTCATTACATCAGTCAATAATTATGCACCAAGAATTAAAAATAGAACTATCCAAAATAAATTTGCATTTAAATAATTTAAAATTGCCTTATAATTTGGAAGAGGAGAACCTCATCAATTATTATTCGATAATTAATATTAAAGGATATATACGCAAAGAACAAATAATATTCATTTTAGAAATTTCGTTAGTAGAATTAAATTCATATGATTATTATAAACTTTATTCCTCACCTGTGTTACAAAAAACCTATTACAAAATTATCATTTCAAAATCTCCTTACTTAATGTTGAACGACGAACAATATGGATTAAGTGATAACATGTGTAAAGAAATCAATCAATTAAATTATCTGTGCAACGAACAAGTTACTAATCTAATTACAAAAAATAATCCGTGCGAAGTTGATTTAATCAGTCTAAGTGATAATTATAAAAATTGCGAAGTTCAGGATAGTTACTTAACAAAAACTAAAATTCAGAAATTGATAAAAAATCAGTGGTTGATAATAACTGTAAAAGCTACCATGGTTACTACCAATTGTTCAAATAACTTAGAAAAACTAATATTAAACGGAACATATTTGATAACACTTCTAAAAACTTGTAATTTTAAAATTGGTAAATCAGTGTTAAAAACATATCAAAATTTAAGTCCATCGAATAAAGAATTTAATATACCACCAATCCCGCTACCAGAAGACAACAATAATAATCAACACCTTATGAATATCGATCCCATTCATCTGGACGACATCAATCTCGACGAACTAAAGAATTTGGAAATACAGTTAAAACATGCTCAAAAAAAAATTTCGTTCATTAAATCAATACCATTTCATTATGACAATATCAGTGCTTATACAATTTTAATTTATGTAAAAATCTTTATTTTTATATTATATTGTCATGTTCCGAACCAAAGTTTTACCTACCCTGTTAATTTGCCATTAATTTTGATGTTAAATTTATGAAATATTTGAATTTGAATTTTGCCTTTTGCCAAAAAATAGTCGACGTTGATGGACGTGTAATTTTTATGTCCGAGTAATTTTTGATAAGTTTATAAATTTTAGAATACAAGTAAAAGTTTTTGAAGATAAAATGTTTTATTGAAGTTATTATATTGGATTAAATTGATGTTGGAAGATTTTTGAGTGGTTTTGAAAATAAAATTTAAACAGAAGCAAATTACTTAAGAAAGGATAGATAAAGGTGAAATTGGATGGAATTTGCAATTTGCAATTGGAAAATTTAATTAATGAAAATTAATTAAAAAATGAAATGCTGGGGGTATTTCAATATATAGGTAGAATGTATTACCCATGTCTAAGAAAGAAAGTTAAAGTTGAATGAAATCAAATTATAAAATTAAGTCGTTCGACTGTAATTTTTCATTTTAGGCACGGAGGAGTTACGTTTCCCACAGAATAGCTATAGTTAGTAATAAGAATTTTTATCAATATTCTTTTGTATGTATTATCAATACATACAGACATTTATTGGTCTATCTTTTTAATTTTATTTCTTACTATTTTGAAGACATTTTATCTTACACCCAAGCTGTGAAAAATTACCTACCTTTTCATTTGCCGAAATTGAAATTATGAAAGAAAAGGCAAATTTGTTTTTTATTTACAATAAGTTTACTACTTTTCCTTCGTCTTTTCAAATTTTAATAATTTTAGTACATACTTAATTATTTCATCATCATCGCCTGATGATGCCATAGTATGGTGAAAACAGTTGCGATAATATATTGTAATGTAATATTTATATAATAATTTATCTGAATGATTCAACTTCAAAAAACAATTTGTCAAATTTTAATTTTGTTTGAAAATAATATAAAATTTGGTAACGATAAAATTTCTTACGATTACACCAATTTATGTAATGTATAATTTAAATTTAAATTTATCTATCCAAATCCCTTTTTAAATTTCAAAATTATCTTTCAAATTTTCAATTTTTATTGCAACAAAATTATAAAATGGTAACATTAAAATTTCATACCATACCGTTCGCAGCTGTTCGCTTTATCGCACATAAAATTTGTCGTTCTCTCGACAAACTCTTCAAATCTTCAAAATTTTTACTTCTAATTGCACTTTTCAATAATAAAACAAATTTTATCTCACTTTTAATAAAAATTAAACGGAAATTCTCAAAATAAATCTGGAATGAACGAAATCTAGATCCGTTCCAGCGGCCATTTTTGACCGAAGGCTCTTTCTCTTTCCACGTTACCAACATCGTAACCAAAACAACAATTTAAAATTTTCAAATTATACAAGTTGATACTAATTTTTAGACCAAAACAAAACAAATTTTAAGACAAGTTACAAACAGTTTCTTATAACGATCTCAAAATACAATAATACATACAGTGCAGTGGCGGCTCGCAGGGAAAAATTTTGGGTAGGCCAGCAATATTTTATAAATAGATAAAATCTGCGGAAAATGTGAATATTTTCTTGAGTTTTAATAATATGCTCTATTAAGTAATTTGATTTAAGTAATAGAATTACTTACAGTTACTCGAAAAAGTATTCGGACGCTCCTATGTTAACAATGTAAATTGTACTTTTTGAAAACTCTTTTTAGCATATAAAAATCGCTTTTACAAAAATACTATTGAAAAATTTTTTGTAGATAATTTCATTCCCTTTATTTTTGTTTTTAAACAGCTTCTTATTCGTCGCCTCGTTTTCGATCGAGAGTGACTTAAAGCAGTCTCGGTAAAAATCTCATGGGAATCCCTCGAGAAAACCATTGTGCATTTTTAATTTTATTAAAAAGTTTTACCGAGTCTGCTTTAAGTCACTTTCGGTCAAAAACAAGGCGACAAAATAAAAAAATGTATAGGAACAAAAATAAAGACAATGAAATTTGCGACAAAAAAAGTCTAATAAGTATTGCTGTAAAAACAATTTTTATATAATAAAAACAGTGTCTAAAAGGAGCAATTTACATTGCTAACACAGGAACATCCGAATACTTTTTCGAGTAATTGTAGATTATGTTATAGTATTTATAAACAATGATTGATTTTCTTATTTTTGCTCTTCGCAAATCTGTCTATGACATTGTCGTGAAATTTGTCCGTTTTTAATAATTCATCAATAATGTCTTTTTGTATTGATAACAGTGCAAGTGAAGATAGGCGATCTCGCAATAGCAATACCTACGGCTTAAACTATTTTGCAATAATAAAAATACACTACAAAGTGCAAAATACCGCTTAATTTCTTTTTTTGTTATTTAATTAATTTATTTAATTTGAGATAAATATTCTTTTCATCTAAACAGCTTTAAAACGCTGTCTGCATGTGTCCGATAAGAAAAACTGTTTATGGCGAGGTATCATAATATAACTGCAAGTATCTGGTAGGCACGGGCCTAAGCGTTAGCTATTGAAGCTATAGTATTGCTGTATCTGGCGTCATGATCCTACTGTTACATTGCGCTATATGGACCAAGCTAGGCGAGTGCCTACACTATAATCCTATAATACTTTGCAGCAGATACAAATAAAAATATAAAACACGCTAATTTTTGCAGCTGTTATTGCAATTTTAAGTGCAAATAATGAAAAATAACAAATATTAATATTAAAATATTAATTATATTGTACATAAAGAAAATGTTATTTATGTACATTAAATTTTGGGTAGGCCGGGCTACCTTGCCTGTTCTTTAAAACCGCCACTGATACGGTGTATTTATATAATATATTATATTGTGTTAACATAAACATTTTAGTTCTAAAAAGTATTCATTTTGTGCATTTTTTGGTTTTCTCTAAAAATTTGATATGATCTATCTGCTTAAATCTATCTGCTTAAATTGTTCCCAGAAAAATTATTAAATCGTTAAAAATCAGATTAGCATTAGTCCTACCGTTATTATTAGAATTCTAATTAATTATTAGAATTTGAACAGGGCCGTATTTAAGGGGGGGTTAGGGGTTACAACCCTCCCCGAAATTATTTATCATCAATTAATAAAGTACTGAAAGTTCGACTGCAATCGTAAAAAAAAACAAAAAAAACTAAAACAATTTTTAAAACTAGAGCAAAAACATTAAACTTGAAGTGTTTAAATAAATAAAATTAAAACTAAAGAGATATTTCTAATAAATTAAATCCCAAATTAAAATTCGGAAATTCGTACTATAATCCGGCGATTGACGACACTGGATTAAATACACCTGTTACTAAATTGCAAAAATATAAAAACTGAAGATGAAGAATATAAAAATGCCCTAAATATTTTAAGACGAGTTTGAATCTATTTTTTTATTACTTCATCTTCAGTTTTAAGATTTAAATATTAGTTTGAAATTAGGATTAATATACTATTATATTAAAAACGGGATGTACTGATTTAATAGAAGAGGTCGATCATTCATATAGTGTGTGACCTATGGGATATCTTTATAGTACAAACGATCCGTGATTAGTTTTAAGTGCGAAGTAGAAAAGTATATATTGTCATGAAGGGTAGCTGTTTTTAATTAAGGTGCGATAAAAATCAAACCACCCCCATGCAATCGTAGAAAATTTTTTTGACCATGAGACTCAATACTTTACCTAAATTTTGTGATGTAATGCTTTTACGAATTAACAATTCAAATATTAATTTGATTAAATTTTAATAAATGCACCTGTTCAAAATTTTTATTCACAATCAGTTAGTAATCGACACATCCCTGACTTTTAAAAAGTTGGGAAGCTGTTTATTATTTACTTTCACTTGACAACCAATCAGAAAGCTAGTTTGTTTTACTTCCCAACCTTAGGGTGGGAAGTGATCACTTCCCGACCTGCAATGTCGCATTGTCGGTAGGCAAGAAATGGAACTAACAAAAAATGTGCGTTAATAAAATAAAATTTAATGATCTTTAATTATTTACAAACTGATTGTGAATAAAATTGTATACATACCTCGGTGTCAAGCTTCATTCCAGCTTCGCGCATAGAGTTGACTTCGGCGCTTCGCGCCTCAGTCAACTTAGCGCTCGGCTGTAATGAAGCATTTTCCACCTCGGCACGTAATATACTAATACAACTTCATAAAATATCAAATAACGAATTTAATCTCTTATCACACATGTGATTGCTCAATTGTTTGATTTGTTTCCGCTCCAGCATAAATTTATTGTATTTAATGAGTGCCCATTTTTCACTTGCTAAATTAATTGTTACTGTAGATGGTTAATTGTAAAAATTACAGTTTGAATTTTATTTACGAAAAATGCGAAAATTTTATATCGTTCGTGTACATGAAAATCTTACTTCTTGGAGATTGTTGTTTTGGAGTACATCTCTGCATTCGGTAGTCGATTCATCAGATGTTTCCCAACTTTTTGATCTGCTTTGCCCAAATTTGTTTCAGAAATCTTGGTTGTGTGATTTTGCACTACACTTAATTTTAATTTCTATGGTAAATAATTATCGTTTACCAAAATCTTAATTGTATTGATTTAATCGATTCTAACTTTCCCGATCCCAGCTTAACTAATTTTAACGACCTTATTTGTCGAACGTCACCACTGGAATCCTTCTCCATTTTTATCATTTCCCCATTTTTCAAAATTTCACTTGAGCAAATTCAAATTTATTTTTTAACGCCTTCCCTCTCTTTGTTATGCACTTTGTTTACCTTTTAAAATTTCAACGTTTCGCGCGCAGCTTGTTTACATTGCACTTTTAATTTTTCACTTGCACCAACTGATTTTGTTTGTTTAATTAAAGTTTTAACATAATTCAAAATTTTGATTTCATCAGCGTACACAAATTACAATTGTTTGATCCTTTTATGCAAAGATCGGAACTTAAATTCGTTTTTCTGTAATTGTTAATTATTACAGTTTCTTAATTTTAAATTAAAATTATCAGGTAAGCATTTTTTTTGTTTTAATCAAAATTTTCTTTCTACCCTTATTTTCGGGCTGCTTTTCTTTACCCCGCATCACAATATTTAAATAAAACTGACTCTTTAACTCAAATAAAATTTTCTTGATTTAAAATAAATTTTTATGAAATAAATTGCAACTTAATTAATTAAATTATTTTAAAGGAAAAAACATGACAATATTTAGCATTAGATAACTTAATTTAGATGAATTGTGCAACAAAGAAAGGTGGACGCTTAAAATCATAAGATGGCCGTGGCAATATATTGCAGTAATGGCTGATCATTGAAAAGGATAACCTCAAAATAGGGCCGGAAATGACAAAGCAGATTCTGTAAACATGTTTCTCATTTTTCTTTTTTTCAAATATCTCAATGAGATAGTACCAAATTCTGATATTTTAGGACAGTTATTAATAAATATTAACAAAGTTCCTTATGATTATTTGCGACCACGTATAAGAAAATACCAATTGAATTACGATATTTAAGAACTGTTTTTAACAAAGTTCTTTATGATTATTTGCGGCTACATAATAGTTTAAGATGATGACGCTAGTTTAAGTATGGGGGAATTTATTTAGTTAACTACGGACGACTTATTTAAATTTAAGGAAATGACCAATTAGCAATTTAAGTGGGACGAAATTAGATTAAGGTGACGACATATTAATTAAGTGACCATCTTAGTTTTTAAGTTGACGAGGTAATAGTTATATAAGAGCGGATAATTTAGCATAATATAATAAGGGTTTATTATTTAAAGATCTTACATAATATAAAAACAATTGAGTTGAACATTGAAATACATAATATGCGTTTCTTTACAAAGTATTATAAAGATTGTGGTTGGTCATTAAATATGAATAATCAATTAGAAAACATTACGATCAGAGGGATTAACTATCGAACAGTTATTAAATCAAATTTCAAACTAAACTATTCTGAATTAAATGATATCAAAGAGATTAATTTTACTGGTAAATTGGTTGTTGGACTACCTTTTTCTTTTCGGTTAAATATAATTATATTCATCGTTAAACCGAACTCTGTGTTTTATTTAATTTGTATGTACTAATTATTCCTTTAGGTGTCCTAGCAGTGGTTACGCTACTGGACATATAAGTTTAAGTTTGAAGTTAGTAACCAAGGTAACGACGTTAACATTCAAAGAGCCATCCGCAGATTTAAAAGGACTTGTAAGTGTTACTACGAGGAGATCACACCGTGCGAGGCTTGTTTGACGATCACAGCTTTGGTTTGGTTTGTAACTTTGATTTGAGAAGGCGGTAATTCAAATTGAAGAACCAACTATTACAAGATTAACAGATTTAATTAAAGCAAGAACACATTTGCAATTACTTTTATCTAAATTACGCGCATTTGTATATAAGCTTCTTTGTGTATCACCATCATAAAATCCATCATCAGCACAGCTATATGCCTTGTTTATAGATCTTTAAAATTAACACACGGCGAATATCGGAAAGAAACACTTAAAATAGCTAAGGAAACATTGTTTAAAAGTGGATTTCTTAAACATCTTGTGAATAAAATTATAAAAGATCGTATTAGTAAACTCTACAATGGTAGCACATTTAAGAAAGAAACATCTAACTTCACAGTAATGCCTTATGTCAGAAGACTAAGCGAAAAACTTCAATGAATATTGAAACCTCATAAAATAAATATGACTTTTAAAACCACTAATAACATCGGACAACTGTACAACAAGAAAGAAAAGAACTCGATGAATAGAAAAACCTATATAGATGGCTTGAGCAATATCTACAGCCATCTACTTGTCTAATTACCCTCACGTATTGGGGTTGAGTTTTTCCTACTTTGACGGAAACTCACTTCAGGTTGTTCCTTTACACACAATCACATATTTTAGATCATAGATTGTTTAAATGACAATATGTTACTATTCGGATTCCATATAAACATATAAACATTGTATTCGCGAATAAAATTAACGATGGGGGCGCTGCTAAATTGTCAAAATGACCGTCATATGCGAGTAAATTGAGGTTATAGTTGTGTTTACAGTGATCGAGTCAACCTTGTAAATCTTTTTGTATGTTTGAATTATCAAAAAAAAGGTGAAATGACGAAACAAATTGCTCTAAAATCTTTATTTAAGTACAATCAACCCCGTTTAGTACTCGCATCGAAGTGTTCTCAATTCTGCCAGCAGACGTCGCATTCTTAATTTTATTCGCGAATTAAAAACATTCTGACGTAAACATTAAATCTACGTTGAAAGCTTAATAATAAAAAAATCATTAAAAACTGTTTAATTAACTTGTTCAATCTAAAATTATCGAATTTAATTATATATCACAAGTTAAAAAATTAATTTATTAAAACATTTTAGTACTAAAATCCGTTTGTGCATTTTTTGGTTTTTCTAAAAAACTTGATATGATTATAAAATTTCCCTGTTTACATCTTAAAATTTTCCTTGAATTTTAAGGAATAGAGCGGCACCTATTTCTTTAATGTTTTATGTAAAATATAGTGAGTTTTATGGTATGTTTGGCGATAAAGGTGTAAACACAAATCTTCAAATCTACAAATTTTAATAAAATTTAAGGAAATTTTAACGAAAATGTTGCGTTAAATTTTATGCGAAGTTTTAAGCGAAATTTCAGAATATCTAAAAACCAAGCTTTATAAAATTATATTTTTTTGCAGCGCCACCTAGACGAAAACTAGCTAACAAATAATATGAGCGGAGTTTCGTTTTATAACGTTTGTGATGCGGTCGGTTAAAGGCAGGTTAGTATTAAAAATTACTTAAATATGAAAATTTTTCTACAACTTTATTCGTTTTTCAGTGCGTCGAGTAAAGTCATTCAAAGGAAATCAAACGCGTTATTAAATATAGATGTCGACCGTAATTACACCAGGCTTTTATAACCAACAAAAATTTCAATTATGCAAAGAATTAGAAACATGGTATTTACTGAAAATTTTTTGGCATTTCATGCGACGAAATTAAAATAGAACCATTGGAAATTAAGTTGGAAGATATGCATCGTTGCATTGCCAATTAAGAAGAGCATTGTATTGAAGAATCTTAATTGGATTGGAATTGCGAAACACAAATAAACGAATTGGTTTATGTTTGCCGGGTATGTAACACAATAGTTGTAAATACATTTCAACTTTGAGGACATGAAAAAATTCGTCATGACTCGATAGAGTTTTTGTATGCAATTTGTGACTTTAGCTTTTTACAGAAGGAACATTATTGAAAAGACACATCTGAACCTACACTGGTGAGAAGCCTTTTCTGTGTGAAATTTGTGACTATAAAAGTTCTCGTAAAGAAGTTTCACAAAGTCATTTTGTAATTTGTACTTGAGAGAAGCCATTTGCACCAAAAATTTACAAATATAAATATTCTCAAATGGACTCTTTGAAAAATCGTTTAACAAAACAGAAAGGTCAAAAACAGTATGTATGTGAACTTTATGATCACAGGTTTATTGATCGAAGTAAACTAACAAGTTGTCTTAGATGGAATACCGGAGAGTAACCGTTTGGATGTGTCATTTGCAACTTTAATTGTTCTCAAAACACGTCTTTGTCGACACATACTTATTTGCTAACGAAAAATTTCATTCATGTGAATATTGTGAACTCAAATTTTTACGAGCTAGTCTGAAAAGCATGTAACAAAGCACAACGGTAGTACACTTTAGTAGTGCATCGCGTAGAAATCTTAGAACTCATTTTTTAATTCATACCAATCAGAAACCGGGGAACTGTCAGACAACCCTCATCACGAATTTCAAAATTTCAACTGCACTATAGGAAAGAGGACACTTTTCTAAGCATATTAGAACAAAAAATTTTGCGAACCATGCATTAGTTCTCGAAAAAATCGAATTTGAAAAAGTTAAATTTACATGTATTTTAAATACACCTTTTAACACGGCTGCATGATTAGCCGATTTTGTGTAAGGCAAAAAAAATTAAAAATATCCCTGAAAAATGACAGAACTCGCCAAGGGTGGAACTCGAAGCCATAGAACTCGTACGGGTATCGATCCCAAATGACAACAACATTAAGAGTGTATTAAAGCACTCGTACCGTCAACAAAATGAAGAATAGGAACGGAACGTGCCAGTTGACCGTGGCTCGACACGTTGCAACGGGGTGTATCGGGTTACAACTACCTACTTTTAATAACTTTAAAATGCCGTTTTTTCGAAAACTAATGCATGGTTCGCAGATATTTTTGTTGCATTATACACAGAAAATTGTCCTCTTTCCTATAGTGTAGTTGAAATTTTGAAATTCGTGATGAGGGTTGTCTGACAGTAACCAGAAACCGTTTCTTTGTAAAATTAGTTATAAATTAGTAAGCAAAATTGCGAACTCATACTAGTCAAAAGACATACAAATGTGAAATTTTTTTTCCTCAATTGCGTTTGAAATGTCATACGAGAACTCATACTGGTGAGAAACCGTTTGTTTATGATATGTGCAGTTTTAGAAGTGCTCCACAAGGAGGTTTGATCGAACATTTAAGAATTCATATCGTGGAATTATAATTTTCCTGTGAAGTGTGTAACTTTAAATGTGCACGTAAAGAAGAAAAATATGTGGCGATTAGTGTTTTTTTCTACTTTGTACTTTCTTTATGTAGTTGAAATTTGTTGAATATTAGTGAATTAAGTTGTATTATCAAGTCGGTGTATTTAACGGTGCCGATTTCAGTTTGAACATCAGATGCTTGAATGGGTGAGTTTTTATTTAGCTTTTATTAAACTTTTACATTTATCTTCATGTTTTTATAAAATTTTCATGCATAAATTATTAATATTATATTCCACTTAGAAATATTCCGGAAACAGAATTTTAATTTTTGTACTTATTAATTGAGAGATTTTTTATATTTCTCTTATATTTTAATTTTTTGAATACACAGTACCCTGCGAGTACACTAGACTACACTTTACACTAGAGTAAAATTTATAATTTTTTTATTTTAAGAAACAAAGTAGAATTTCTTCCATTGATTGACACTACAATTTTTAAGGTTTTTGCAAATTTTTAACGTTTGCTTTTGAACTTCTTGCATTTTGTTGGCTAGTCGAGGTTTTTTTTGTAGGTCTTCTATAATACCGTAGTGACCAGATAAAAATTACTATCCATGATGTTTTTAAAAATCTCACTATTAACCAATACAAACACAATGGAATAAAGATATCACTTATGCCCATATGCATCAACTACAAAAAAATGTTCAGATACATAACTATTCGCTAAATAAAGTTTATTCGATGAATAAGTTCTATGGGTTCTATACCAACCATTTGTCACGAATAAATAATATTTTTTTTTTTTATTGACATCTGAGAAATTTACACTTGAGTCTTTTTTTTATACTGATCAACGAGCAAAGCAACTGATGAAGTTCTTTGCTTGTCAGTAGATTTTTGTAAAATGCGTCTCTTGGCATCTCTTGCACTACGTGTTACCTTAAACCGTTGAATGAAGAATATTGATAAGAGACGCCACGCAATGTTAAATATTGTGGGCATCGCACCCTTTCTTTCTACTGGCTCCTTGCACTCTTTGCACACACTAAATCCATCTAAATATTCGAAATTGCATAGTAGCGACGCTGTCGAGGCGCGTGTAATTTATGAATTAATTAGTTAAATATTTTTTCTGAATTAGTCACATCATATAAAATTGGTCAAGAAAACAAAAGTGGCGGTGCGCATTGTGAAACTGATAAGTCATGACGTCTGAGAAAATAAATAATAATATGCCAAATAATCGTAAACTATTATAGAATTTATTTAAAAATATAACAACAAAGATTATTAATAATAATTACAATTTTCGAGCCTTTTTGTTTTTGGATTCTTTTCGGAAAAATCTCGTTTGTTCTGATTAAAATTTTAGTGATCGTCTAATCATCATTAGAATTAATTAAAAAGTCAATATGACGTTCACAATTCCATTCTCCCAAATGCACTTTAATTAAATTATCACTTTCAATCTTTAGGGACGAATAAATTTGCTGTTTTAAGTCAGTTGCGCACTTATGAATACGAAATTGATAAATAAAATGTTTAAGTAATTTTGACAAAACATATTATCCAAACATGACAGATGGTGTCTTTAAACAGGAAACTTGATCTTCTTTAATACCATAGTCCTTGTAAAATATTAAAAATTCTGAATCAAGCAATGATTCATTGGTACTTTTAAGAAGGACTGCACGACATTTTTCATAATTAAATTTTTTGTCTAATACATTAAGTAAATATCCTGCAACATATAAACTACTACAATCTTCTAAACCAATTTCAGAGATGCTCTCAACTTGTATTGCGACGGCAGCATTATTTGCACAATCATCACCTTTTTCACATATTTTTTCTTCATGCATTTCTTCTAAGAACGAGTTGACAGGTACTGTTTTGTTTTTACATTGCAGGGTCTCTTGTAAATCTAAATAGTCTATATAATCTTCTTCACAATTGCTCTCACTTGAATCTTTCGTCAGTTTTATATACTACATATTATGCTGCATAGCAACGCGAAATTGGGAAACACTTGGATATGGATTGAGGTTCCCCGTCATTAAATATTTCACATCGCTACTTTGCGAATCTTCCTGTTTACTTTCTTAGTGGACTGTATGAATTTAATTTCTTCTTGATTTAATCACTCAATAAAAAATACCCTTTAATTGTGATTATAACTTTATTTTGTGCGGTCGCTAAGTCGGCCGCTCCCCACAATTCTTAGGCTAAAAACTGCCCTTACTTCTTGTAACTTAATACTCTTACTTCTGGTAAATTCTTATTAATACTAATTAAAAACTACCCTAAAACCACAACGATAGTAAAAAGGGTGGGGGAGAACCACCACTAAAATGCCATTAAATTTGGCGGCAAACTACCACCTACAAATTTTTAAAAATAATAATAATTCTATACAATCAGCAGTTGCAGGATCCTCAACATGCCGCCTGCCTTGAAAATACATTTTCAAATAAACATACACAAAAATTAATAATAATTTTTGTACCATCCACATGATCCATCTTTTGCCCAATAAGGATTTGGGGTTAAAAATAATTTATTTGTTTTTATTGCAGTAGTCCTCTTCTCTAATAGTTAATAATCTGTAAAAAAATTTTTACTTTTAATACCGTCGAGTCACGAAATAGTGAATTAAATATGGCAAAGACCTTTCACTTTTCCGGGGTTGTTCACTATTTCGGTATTTACAAAATTTACAATAAAATCACATTTTGAAAATAAAAGCTTTATTTTAAAGAAAATTGGTGGTTACCTACAAACATAATTACAATACGGGTAGGAAAAATTATGTTATTTTTGATTGTATTTGTTTTTTTATTTAATTTAATACTTAATATTTTTTGCCTTAAATTATGTAAATTAAGCAAAGTTGATATTCCAACTTCGTCTTCATTTCCTTCACTTCACTGAATATCATCATTTAAAGATGTCAATGCTTACTTTATTGAAATAAGTTTATCATTCTATCGATCATATCATATCAAATCAAAGTATAAGGAAACCATCTCATCCTCGTCTTCCTTTTCTGGATCAGAATCTACATCAGTTTGTTGAAGTGGAAGCTACAGCAGATAAAAATATTTACTATTACATGCACTTACCTCAATACAATACGTTATAAATTTACTTCCATCTATATTTATATGTTGCAAATATGTATGATACAATAATAATACAAAACAATAAAGAACAGAAAAATAGCTATAAACACAAATAGACACAAATATTATATGATTAAAAGTCAAAACATAATGTACATATATTTACAATAAATGTTTTATCACGAGGTAAAGTTATTCTATAGGAAGAAGACACAACTGATTCACTGCTCTTTTTGTTATTACCCGCTTCCTATAAACCGCCAAAATGAGGAGATCGTGCAGGTATAAAGTGCCAATTAACTCCTTCTATAGATAAATTATTTTTGATATTTTCCGATTCTGTTTTGAGAAAATTAAAAACTTTATTGATTTCATTCTTGGCTTCAACAAAATTTAGACCATTATCCCAATAGATATTAGACGGTATTCCTCGCTTATTCGTAAACCGTTTTAATGTCGCCAAGAAGGCTTTGGTGGACAGCTCCGAAACAAGTTCTAAATGTACCGCCTTGGTATACATGCATATAAATAAACATAATAATAATAATAATAATATTTAACAATATTTTACACATAGCTTAAAGGGTACTGGTTCAGCAAGCTGATTTACAACCTGTACCCAAGTTTAGAGACCATCGATTTGAACGGTTAACAAACGACTCATCACTTCCTTTTTAAACGTGCGCTTGGTTTCGCTATTCTGGAAGAGATCCGAAAATCTGTTGAAGATCCTAAAGGCGCAGTACTCAAAAGATCCCTCAAACTTAGAGGTTTTGTGCACAGTAACCGATAGATTGCTGCCATTTCTCAAGTTGTGATTGTGGCAGACAGATCTACTATTCAAAAAGTGCAGTAGATAGTCTGGCCGTCCTGATTTGAAGACCCCAAACAAGAATACAGCAAACTGAAGTTCACATCGGGATTCTAATTTAAGTATATTCAAACTATTGTAGAAGGGAGTGATGTGATCCCAACGTTCAATGTTGAAAGCATAGCGTAAACAAGAATTTTATAGAACTTGCAATTTATTCTTTAAAGTGCAAGTAAGAAAACCATAGTACACGGTCGCGCAGTAGTCGATATGGCACATTACGAGACTTTGAAGACTTGAGACTTTGACTTTGAACCAGTACTACATACTTTGTTGACATGATCATCGAAGTTCAAAGCAGAGTCCCATATCACCTCAAGATTTTTCGCATTTTCCCTGAGGTCAATGACCTTATTATCAAGCAGAACATCCGTATATCTTACACTGTCGGCAATAGCTCGGCAGCGAACATTGCCCATGCAGAGGCACACTGTTTTGCCTGGATTAAGTACCAAGCCGTTTGTAGTAGACCAACGCAAAATAGCTTCGAGACTGGTATTGATTCTAGCGATAGTTTCATTGATAGCCGAAGGATTACCTGAAGTATATACTTGAGTATCATCGACATACATGTGGGAATCACAAGTATCAGGCAGAACTTTGGGAAGATCCTATGTAAAAATCACAAAGAGCAATGGGCCCAATAAGCTACCCTGAGGAACGCCTTGTATAATGCTAAGGTCTCCAGATACACTACCATGAAGTTTTACACATTGTGTTCTTCTATCCAAGCAATTAATGAGAAGCTTGAGAGCAGAGCTGTCACATCCATAGTAGCTCAACTTCGCCAAAAGAAGCTCTTGATCGATTACATCGAACGCTTTAC
Organism: Cantharis rustica; assembly: GCA_911387805.1. Classification (NCBI taxonomy): domain Eukaryota; kingdom Metazoa; phylum Arthropoda; class Insecta; order Coleoptera; family Cantharidae; genus Cantharis; species Cantharis rustica. The sequence continues at coordinate 27,675,970 of OU426880.1, forward strand.
TGTAATCGAGTAGCACCGTAACGGTTACTTTAGAGTTGTCCATATTACGAATGATATCATTCGATACCTTGGCCAATGCTGTAGATGTGCTAAAGCCAGCACGGAATCCAGATTGAATTTTGGGCAGAATGCCCATCCCTTCAATGTAATCCAGCAGCTGCCGATGCATAAACGATTCGAGAACCTTGGAAAGCGCAGGTAAGATGCTGATGGGTCTTAGGTCACTAAAACTTTTTGCATTATTAATTTTGGGGAGAGGGATAATAATCGACGTCTTCCATAAATCAGGTAGGGACGATGTCTCCAAACAGTAATTAATCAAATGAGTGAAAATGTCAGCAAGAAGGAAAGACAAATTTAAGCATTCTAGATGAGATACCATCTATAGTCGATTCGGGTTAAGATTAGTCTTAGATGTCGCTTTCTACCCAAGCCGGGTTTACATAGAAAAATTTATAAGTTTAATTGCAGTTCGTGATTTCAGTATGCTTGGTTGCATACCTACAAGAGTTTATTTTCATGCATACCTACAAAAGGGTTTAATACGTTAAATATTAACTTGATATAATAATTTCAATGAACAAAAAATTATTTAGGAATTATTTAATTACATCTTCATTATTACATACAACTTTCCATCATAAAAGTAAGCAAGATTGCTTATAACCTTTTTACATATTACATAAGAAAATTAGAAAAGTTCATCAGAAGAAAAACCTGTGTTTACTTGAAATTCTAATTGCATTTCTTCTATACGACGTTATCATCCATAGTCTGATTCTTTGACTGTACTATTTCCCTTAAAAACAATAAATTAAAGTTCATATAATCAACATTATTAAAAAACTTTCCGTTTCCCACCGATTAAGTTGAATGATCCCCATTCCAATAACTAGGTATATTTGAATACTGTGTTTGTTATGTTTATATCAATACTTAATAATAAATTGTTGAAAGATTTATAATTTTATTGATGTAAACACAGTCTAAAACGTGCAAACGATAACGAAGATGATGATGATCAAATTTGTATTACCAAATTTATTATTAAGATAAAAGTTCTACATTTAATTCTGTCCGTTCTGCTGGAATTCCTTGTGCATCAAGCCATTCCATCATTTGCGACTTGGTCCAACTTTTAAGTGGTCTTTTATCTTTTCTTCTCGAATGATATGAAGCATTGTCCATTACTATAACAGAATTAGCTTCTAAAAGGGGCAAAATTCTCACCATCCATTCTTCAAATACAGTTGAATTCATCTCTTCATGATAGTCGTTAGTTTTTTTCGATTCAAAACATAATAATCCATTTTCTACAAATCCTGCCTCGTTTCCTATATGAAGAATAATCAATCGCTTACCTTTACCTGAGGGGTTTTGTAATCCTGTCTAAAATATATTTATAATTTAGTAATTGATAATTATATAAATTAGTGTATACTATTACCGAGAGACTTTTGTTCAGCTGCACTTGTTACAGATTTGTCTTTCCATACTTTAGCCGTAGTGTGACCAGCATTTACCCAAGTTTCATCAAGATAGTATATTGGACGCCCTTGTATTCTAAAATTTCTAACACTGTTTAAATACTCACGTCGCCATATGATCAGTTCCGCTTTCTCTACTAATAAATGGTTTCGTGATCTCTTTTCCCAAACAAAATTTAATGATGCCAGTGTCTTGTATAACGTGGTTCGTTGGAGGGTAGGAAGCACTTCATTATTTTGCACTTTCTAATAAATAAAATTAATATTTGCTTAAGAAATTATAAAGTACTACACTAAAGAACTACTTACATCAAGAATTTTATCAACGGTAAGTACATCATTCGCAAGAAAAAATTGATAAACTATTCTACGTAATGTTGACTTCTGAAAATCGTTTAATTTGTCATAAGTGCTCTTGCGTTCTCTTTTTTTTGTTGGTGATGACAATGTACCCCTTTTCTCCATCTCAATAACAGTGTTCCACATTGACTGAACTGAAATTCCTAGATCGTTAGCAGCTGAAGTTACACTATGTGTTTTGACGTGTCCTGCATTACGATACTTTATATAAATGTTATACATCATTATCTTCTGTCCACTATGTATAATTTTACCGTGATGATTTTTAATGACATCCCGAAAACTTCAATTATCGTTGGCTTCATTTGAACAACTCGATTCGGTTTGATTTGATTCTTGACTTTCGACGGTGAAAAATGCTTCTTCAAAATTATAAAATTCCTGATTACTAGTTCCTGGTTGATCCATAATTTAATTAAAAAAAAAATAAATTTCTAAAACAAATTAAGGTTAGAATACACAAATGTGGTTTTTAACAAAACCAAAGTGTTATTAGAATAACAATTTATTTTTTACGTATTCTTGGTTCAAACAGCAATATATCCGCTAGCAATATTAAAGATTCGTTACAAAATTTTACGAAAAAATATTTATAAACGTCAAATCTCAAACAATTGTGGTAGTGTGAACTTGCAAATTCATTTTTGAATATCAACCAATCACATTTCAAGGTTAATATTTTTAGTTCCGAATTCAGGACTAATCTTAAAACGAATGGACTATATACCAATAGCATCAGACTTCAGTCCAAGAATGGCCCTAGCAACATCCTCGTGGCTAACAAAACGAAACACAATTTTATCCGTAACACGAGGATGGCAATCATTCATTAAGTTTTTAATGATTTTGTGATCTATAGCAGTACTTGGTGCGGAGTCGACAAAAAACTTATTTAATGCATCCGGATCCGCATTTTCTAGGTTCATTACATTTTTGGATCTACCATGAATATTGGTGTGGTCAAAAAATTTCCACAACTTCTTTGGGTTATTACCACGAATATCAATTTCATACTTGAAATAAGCTTTCCTTTCATTTGAAACAGCTTGTGTTACAAGATTACGGATTTCTTTGTAAGATTTAAAGTCGGACAGCTTCTTTGTTTTACTATATTTCTTGAATGCCTTTTGACGAAGTTTTATCATGGACCGCAGATTGTATGTTAGCCAATCGGGGGCTCTAGGCTTAATTTTAACTGTAGAGATGGGAGCATGCATGTCGAAGAGGTAGCTAACCGCAGCGTTGACATATTGAACCTTATCGTCGATATCTTTAAAATACGTTGCCCGTGTCCAGTCAATCCTTGAGGCATCAAAAGCAAACTCTTCAGAATCAATATAATTCAGGTTTCTCATCGTCACGAGTTGAGGACCAGAGCTTATACAAGGAATATCCAAGTTGCAAGCGACAAGGCAGTGATCCGACATGTCGGACACTTTATCTAACATTTTACCATTTTAGCGCTCCTGGTTTTGCGATCTTTCAATAAAAAAGGTCCTCCATAATCAACTCCGACATTAATGAACTGAAAAGTATTTGAAACTCTGACATTCGGTAAATTTCCCATAATATATTGAAATATAAGGGGTTTTGTCTTTGTGCAATTGACGCAATTTTTTATAACGCCCTTACATGAATTGCGCCCCGAAATCGGCCAGTACCGTTCTCTTATTGAAGACAATAGGAGTTGAGCCCCACAATACAATAATCGGATGAGCTCCCATTCTAAAATTAATTTTGTAAGTTTGTTACCCTTCGGTAGAAGTATGGGATATTTTTATCGAAGGCAAATTTTAAATTTGAAAGCATCCCGCCAACACGTATCAAATCATTGTGAATAAAGGGATTAAGATTTAAAATTTTACTTGTTTTATTGATCTCCCGTTTTAGAACTAAATTTTTGTATTCCCGCGGAAAGCATTCACTTTGTATCATTTTTATTAACAAATTTAAGGCATGTGCCAGTTCTCGGGGAGCTAGAGTCCCAGATTGTCTCAGTTCCTTTGGTGATTTGCTATTAGTTACAAATCTTTGCATATATGCCACAATTCTAATTATCTTTTTTAACCCCGAAAATGTGTCCAACAAACTTAAAATTCGATTCTGTTCCGCACAGACAACATACGATATTGATGATCGTTGTTCAGGTAATTCCTCGCTTAAACTCTTATTGTTATTCAGATTCCATGTATTTTCTAGTTCATAAAGCCATTTGGAGCCATGCCACCATAATGTTGATTTATTGATTAAATCTGGACTAACGCCACGTGACAACAAATCGGCTGGGTTATCATTTAATCTTACGTGATACCAGTTATCCTCATTGGTGAGAGACTGAATCTCACTTACCCGATTTGCTACAAAGGTTTTCCACTTATTTGGAGCTCCTTTGATCCATGCTAATGTTACTGTGGAATCGGCACATAAAAATATTGGTTACTGTCAGACAACCCTCATCACGAATTTCAAAATTTCAACTACACTATAGGAAAGAGGACAATTTTCTGTGTATAATGCAACAAAAATATCTGCGAACCATGCATTAGTTTTCGAAAAAACGGCATTTTAAAGTTATTAAAAGTAGGTAGTTGTAACCCGATACACCCCGTTGCAACGTGTCGAGCCACGGTCAACTGGCACGTTCCGTTCCTATTCTTCATTTTGTTGACGGTACGAGTGCTTTAATACACTCTTAATGTTGTTGTCATTTGGGATCGATACCCGTACGAGTTCTATGGCTTCGAGTTCCACCCTTGGCGAGTTCTGTCATTTTTCAGGGATATTTTTAATTTTTTTTGCGTAAGGTGAAAAAATAAAACAGGCCCGGAGGGCGCCGAAGGCGTCCGGAGGGTCTGTTTTATTTTTTTGCCTTACACAAAATCGGCTAATCATGCAGCCGTGTTAAAAGGTGTATTTAAAATACATGTAAATTTAACTTTTTCAAATTCGATTTTTTCGAGAACTAATGCATGGTTCGCAAAATTTTTTGTTCTAATATGCTTAGAAAAGTGTCCTCTTTCCTATAGTGCAGTTGAAATTTTGAAATTCGTGATGAGGGTTGTCTGACAGTTCCCAAAATATTTTATTGAATTTTAATTCTAAAGTTTCAACAACCTTTTTTACTAAATTTGCTAATAACACTGCCCCGCACAGTTCTAACCATGGTAGACTTATTTGCTTTAATGGTGCAACGCGAGATTTTGTACATAATAAATTAGAAGGTTTTCCGTTTTGATTCGAACATCGCATGTATATGCAAGCTCCGTAAGCCTTTTCAGATGAATCACAAAAACCATGCAACTGCACCTCCGTGTAATTTGAAATTAAGGTTATGTCGCGGTACCTCTAGGTTATTTAAATAGATAATTTGTCTTGAAATTCGACCCACCCTTTTTGCAATTTTTCAGAAACGGTATCATCCCAACCTATCCTTTCTTTCCACAACTCTTAGATTATTAATTTAGCTATAATAATTACTGGCCCTAAAAATACCCGTGGATCGAAAACTTGACAGTTACATAATAAAATCATTCGTTTTTAAATATTTTTAATATCAATTTTATTATTTATTGAATATTTTATATGATCGTTATTTGAATCCTAGTAAATACCTAAGGTTTTGTTCTGCTCATTTTCACCTATGTGTAAGACGATTGATTCTAATTCTTTATTTATTTCAAAATTATTCAATATACCCTTATCATTACATAACCATTTTCTTAGTTTGAACCCTACTTCGGCTAATATTTTTGTCACGTCACGTTGAATTTCCATGAATTCATCTTTAAGGTTTGAACCGGTTAGCAAATCATCGACATAGAAATCACGTGCAATTATTTTATTTGCCAATGGATAGGCGTTCTTATTTTCAATTCCTACTTGTTTTAAAGATCTGATGGCTAAATAGGGTGCAGATGCAGTGCCGTATGTTACAGTATTTATCGTATAACATTTTAATTCTTGGAATTCGTCGTACCGCCAAAATATTTTTTGAAATTTACGTTGATTTTCGGTAATTAATATTTGACGATACATTTTTGAAATATCTGCGGTCATTATATATTTGAAATCGTCGTACTAGACGTGAAGAGAGCTAAGCCACAAAAATTAAAAAAAAAATAAAGTTAACTTCATCTCATCAATCAAAAAACAATGAAGAATAAATTGGTGAATACAGCTAAGTGACTTTTTTCTTCTAACATTGAATTCCGTTAATCTGTGAATGATATAAACATCACATTATTTTAGATGACATTTTAAAACTCTTTTTGCTAATTATCTCAAAATAGCAAATGCGAGGCTTAGCTCTCTTCACCTCTAGTACGACGAAATATCTAAATCTTATTAAAATGGCAAATATGTCACTTTGCAGAGGGCCGTTAAATTGAACATCGTTTAATGATAGACCGGTGTCTGTTTTTGCGGATGCATCGAATACTACACATTTAGTTGTGATACTAGAATTTTTGAAAACTGCATGATGGGGTAGATAGTACCCATCATCCCTTTGCTGTTCGATATCATTTACTTCCCGCATATGGTTCTCGTCTTTGTAATTATTCATAAAAATTACATATTCCTTTTTTAGATCAGCGTTTGTTTTAAATTTTCTTTCTACTGAATAAAAACGTGAAATCTTGAGTTTTTTCCACCTTTTCATCTACAAAAACCTACCGTAGAGGATTTACTTTTAGAAATCCAACATGAATTAGAACACACTACATTAAAAAATCACGCAATTCTTCCTAAAAAGCAACTGTTACTTGCTTTGCGATATTATACTATAGGATCACATCTGATTGCAATCAGTGACTTTGCAGGAATTAGCAAAACCAGCGGACATCGAATTGTTCATCGGGTGATAAGAGCGATTGCCAGATTGCGACCACCTTACTAATGCTTCCTACTACACCAGCATAAAAAACATCTACACAAATAGATTTTTACGAAATTGCTAGATTTCCACGAGTTATTGCAGCTCTGTATTGTACACACATTAAAATTCAGTCATTCGGAGGAAATAATGCCGAAGTGTCTAGAAACAGAAAAGGTTATTTCTCTATGAATGTACAAGCAACATGTGATGCTCATTTAAAAATAACAGACATTGTTGCACGATGGCTTGGAGGAACTCATGACTCCACAATATTAAATAATTCTCGACTGCAAGTGCGCTTAGAAGATGGCGAATTTGGCGATGGTTTAATCTTGGGCGACGGTGGATATGCAGTGAAACCCTATCTAATACCCTAATTAGACCCTCAAACAAATGCCGAAAGGACATCTCCCTGCTTTTCGTAATTTTAAAATGCCGTTATTTCGACAACTATTGCATAATCCAAAGAAATTTTTGTGTTAATATACTCAGAAAATTGTCCTCTTTCCAATGCTCAATACAAAAAAATTCAATTCTTGTGATAGGATACGTGACAGTAACCGATATTTTTAACAAATTATCTGTTTAGTGCATTTTCCATTTTGATAATTGAGAAAAAATGAGTCCGAAGGTGTGTTCAATACGCGAAGATCTGAATATTTTTTGACATAAAAAATTCCGGTGATGGAAAAGTTGCGAGGCACCTTCGTTTTGGTGTGCGGGACAAATACTTGAATGCAACCATCGAAGAATTTTAGGTCATCAATTTTCATGGCATAAAGTTCATTTAAAGGGCAAGCCCCCATTACTCCCATTATTAAGCTAACCTGTAAAAAATTGTCTTATTTAAACTTAATAATAAATTAGCAAATCGTTACCTTTGTTGCGAAATATTTAACAAGGCGCTTCTTTAATAAAGGTGTTAATTTGCTCCCCAGTAAATACCTCCGATTTTTTGCCTTTCTTTTTAGTGGAGCTCGTACTCGCCCGTATAGTTTGATATTTACATTATTCTTTAATTTGAGAGTACTTTTCAGAATCGAATTTGAATTTTTCCGATAGTTCCTTAAAGTACACTAGCACAGTATCTCCTGAAAATGAGGAAGTTTTGTTCTTTAATCGCCATTCATTGAAGCTACTGTACACTATTTCATAATTTTTCTTGGATTTTGAAGGCAATAAATTCAATGTAGCTATTTGCTGCGTTTGTAATCTCCGAAGGAATACACTCCATTTCATTTTCAGTCACTTCTGTAGACATTCTCTACCAAAATTAGCATTTACGTACAAAACAATATTATTGACGTTTAATTAAATTGATAATAACAAATTTGTTTCCTTTTTAAATAATCTTGGAATAAACAAGTTAATTAAACGTTTTATAATAATGTTTTTTTAAAGCTTTCGACGTTGGTAAACGTCTTCGTCAGAATATTTTAATATAACGTTTAATTAACTTGTTTATTCCTAGATTATTTAATTATATTTCACAAGTTTTAATTCACTATACACTTTTATCAAGTGTATAGGTGCAAACACTACTAGGTATATAAACAATAATTCCGCCATCTGTCTATGTAAAAACTAGACATTTCAAGTTATCCACTTTTAACACTAGGGGGGTTTATGCAACAAAGTTTGTAATAACTAGCTATCTTTAGTTACCTACTTATTGCATTAAATACTTTTTTGATTTTGCAGTTGTCTAGTAATAGAACACCATAATAACGTGTGGTAGGGGGCACGTACACTTATCTACTTTTAACAGTTGATAGATCATATCATAGTTAGTTCTCTAACATAGATAACTCAAAAGTGCCAAAAATCGAGTTATCTAGTTCTAGTACTGAACCCACGATATGATGTATACTGTATACAAAATTAAAAGATCCGGTTCCTACAGAGAAAAAATCAGATCTAATCTATAAAGTTGAATGTAAGAATTGTAACCTAATATATATTGGACAAACGAACCAATGGCTGCACAAAAGAATGAGTGGTCATATCTCAAGTGTTCGCTGTAATAAACCGGACTCTACTGCCATTGCAAAACATATACTAGTTGATGGACATGATGCAGATTTTAAAAACGCAAAAATTATTAAGTCTGTTACTTATCACACAATCACATATTTTAGATCCTAGATTGTTCAAATGACAATACTTTATTATTCGGTTTCCATATAAACTTGTAAACATTATATTAAAATATTCTGATGAAGACGTTTACCAACGTCGAAAGCTTAATAAAAACATTATTATAAAACATTTTATTAACTTGTTTATTCCAAGATTATTTAACTATATTTCACACGTTAAAAAATTAATTTATACAAATTTGTTTCCTTAACAACAATGGGAACTTTGATAATTGAAATACCATAAAACTTAAAATAATTAAATAATGCCGTTGTAGATAAAAGAATTACAGTTGTATTCATAAAAAGTTACAACAGGTTTATAAAGCTGTTATAAGCAAAGTGTCAAAAAAACATTATTCATAAACGTTCAATAGCGCTAAAACACTGTTATAAGACTAATATAAGCGGTTCGCAACCTAAAACAACCAATCACCTATAACAGTGTTATAACTAAAACATTCCTGAGAGACACTTTAAGAAATTTTTATGAATACTGGTGTTATTGTTTAACAGTCAAAAATAAAGTATTGTATTCAATTCGTGTATAATGGGCCATATTGCACGAGAATAATTGCAAAACTCACTCACTGCGTTCGCTCGTGTTGTAAACAATTCTCGTGTAATATGGTCTACACTATACACTCATTAAATAATGTACTATTATAATTATTTAATAAAATTTATTTTTACTGCAATTGTTTCTTTAATAATTGCGTTTGTAATTTTTCATTGCAGAATTGTTGAACAATTAATTGCTGTTTGAGTTCGGCTGTTTCTTTTTTTACTTTTATTGTTTCCGTTTGTAATTGTTCATGAACTAATTTTTGTAAAACTAATTGCTGTTCAAGCTCAGTTGTTTGTTTTTTTTATTTTTTTGGCTTCGGCTTTTAATTTGCCTTGTTCTTCCTCGTTAAAGTGTAGCAATGTTATATAATTTTTTTTGCTTCGACCAATTCCTCAAACGCGGTCGAAGGACTACTAGCTTTTGTTTTTATCCTAATCTGTACTTGTCGGTGTAACTGATTTGTTGCCTTCCGCTTTTTAAAATTCGTCTCGACTTCTGTAGTCTTCGCTACATCAATTTAGTCTCCGCCACTGTAGCCTCCGGTATGTGGTCTACTCGCAAAATCTTAAGTTTTGGAGTTCTCAGCTGTGCTGGATTCCATATTGACCAATCCTGTTGTGTGGACGTACATGGATGAACCTGTAAATTAAATTAAATTAAGGGATTGTATTACAGCACATTTTTAATATGGATAAAGAGAAGGTACTATTAGACAGAATTTTTAAATCTTGAAACTATGTAAGTAGTCTGCGATAATTATAAATTTTGAAACATTATAACAGTACCTTTTATTTATCTATGTATATAAGTATGTTCTTTTTAAGCTTACCAAGTTACTCTCCTCAATTTCAACTGAGATTTCATCTAAGTTGACTGCACAATTATCAATTCGGTTATCTACTCCTGTAAATTAGAGAAAATTAAACAATGGGTCTTATTTAAATAAATTACATTACCTGTTATAGCATCCGCATCAAACTCCTTGAACATGGGTTGAACTATGCCACTTATAATACTTTTTATCAAATCGAATAAAAATTCTTGCTTTCCACTATCGTTGGGCGTGTTATGTTCTTGAAGGGTTGAACAATTAAATACTCGAGTCTTGCTGTTGATTTTATTTACTATTTACAGTATGAGGACCACAGAACATAATAAAGAATGGTCCCTCGTGCAGCCCCTTTTATATCGGTTCTTTTTGGGTTGGAGGGGTAGTTTTACCTAAGGATTACGCCGTTAGGTGACGCAGACACAACACCTCCCCCCTTGGGAGAAAGAAAAAAAAAAGTTTTTTTTTTCTTGTACAAATCCCAAAACAGAAATAAAAAAATCATAAGAATACACATTAGACATAATATACATATTACGCTTTAAAACTAAAACTTACAAAAGTAGAAAAAAAACATGAACATGAAAAAGAACATGAACAAAAGTTAATTATATTTAAACAAAAAATTGAAACTATAGTTAAACAACCAGTAGGTATTGATTCCAGGTTTTGTTATTTTCTTGTAGGCACTTTTCACATGTTGAACTAAAAATTCGCTGTAATGCACTGATCCCCACACCCTTTTTTTTTATCCAGATTATTACTTTTGCACAGGTGTATCCAGCTTCGTAATATTATAATGGTTCTCCGTACGCTAAGAAGGAAAATCAATATTCGGAGACATCCTTTCTGATTTGCCCAATTTTCGCTGCACATCAACTGCAGTTCTTCACGTGTATTATGGTTCATGCTGTATAATAATTACATTTTTGGAATTCGTACTTGAACTCGATGCTTGAACCAAAATTGGAACCGCAGCTTCCACCATCAGTACTTCACCGTCCCTGTCAACAGTAATTGTAAAACAACCTAGATCACGGATTTACGGAATTGAACTCAATTTAGAGTAAAAACGTAGTAAAAAAAAATCCAACAAATGAAGTTGAGAGAAAAGTAAAAAGATAGTTAAAGAGAAAGGAAAAATGTGTTTGTAGAAAAACTATTGTAAATCAGGGTAAATCTCTATTGATTTGTTAAAATAAAAATAATAAAACTGTTTGAAAAATAATGTAACTCTTTTTTTTTTGAAAATCGTGTAAAAAGAATTTGGATTGGCCTAAGGTTTCAAATTTGTTAACTGTAAAATCGAATTAAAAATAAGAATACTTAATATTTCTAAACCTTGGTTTTTCTTTTACTCATAAAAATGTTTTAATCTATTTGCGTGTACTTGAATATTTCGTCTGTCTAACTTAATTGTATAGTTTACGCGCGAATCTTTAGAAATAACTGTACAGGGTCCTAACCATATAGGGTCTAATTTCGCGTTCCTCCCTCTTTTACTTGCTTCGTCCCGAAGCATGACTTTATCGCCCACCTCAAACTCCTTACTGTTACTCTTCCGGTCGAAATTTTGTTTAGATTTTTCTTTAGATTTTATAATATTGTCATAGGCAATTTTGTAAGAATATTGAAATTTATATTTTAGATCGTTAATAAAGTCGTCATAGTTATAGTTAACGGAAGGTTTTTTCCTTAGTTGCGATGGTAACTCAGCTTTCCTTCCATATAGTAATTCAAAAGGAGAATAGCCAGTTGTAGAATGTGGGGTAGTATTATAAGAAAAAATGGCAGTTTTTACATAGTTATCCCAATCATTTTGATCATGGTTTACAAAATGTTTTAAATACTGGCCCAAGGTTCTATGACTACGTTCTAAAGCACCGTTCGTTTCGGGGTGGTATGCCGTACATGTTAATTTATGTATTTTCAATAATTTACACATTTCTTTGAACACCGTACTCATAAAATTTGTTCCCTGATCCGTTAATAAAGCTGTTGGGACACCGTGCTGACAAATAATTTCATTGACAAATGCTTTTGCTACCGTTATCGCTTCTTGATTGGGTATGGGTATAGCATGAGAGAATTTCGTTAGATCGTCTTGCATCGTGAGCATATATTTGTTTCCTGATTCTGTCAAAGGTAGTGGTCCAACTATATCTAAAAAGATTTTTTCAAATGGTACTGTAGATGTTGTTGTAATCTCCATTGGCATTTTCGTACGTTTGCCCGTAATTTTATTTTTTTGACAGCTATTACACTTTTTAATATACTTCTCTATATCTTTTTTCATGTGCCGCCACTGGTATAATTGTTTTAATCGTCTATATGTTCTATTCACACCCTGATGACCTCCTACTAGTGTGTCATGGTATTCTTTGATTAAAACAAACTTTTCTTGATCACTTATTTCGTTAAAAATTTTATTGCTATATATATTAATTTCGGTATTTAAATTTTGAAAAATATATCTTAGCATAGGCCTTAACTTTTCGTTTTTAATTTTTGATTTAGGCTGTAAATTTAGAAGAGAGATTTTCTTCAAACTCTTTTCCATGCACACGTTTCTGAATTTAGTAAATAAAGTGTAAACATCTTCATAATTTATACGGTCATTTGGGTTTTCGACGTGAATAAGGCAATAAAGTTTTTGACTATTGAATTCTAATTCTAGACAATCCCCAATTGATAAATGATTATTCTGTTCCAGTGATGCTGATAATTTGAAATTTCTATCTATTTCCTTAAATTCTTCAGATGCATTAAAATATTTGGGAATTAACGTCAGTAACGTGTGATTTTCTGGAATGTTTGATATATGTTCAGTTGTCTTTTTTATGTTATGATTAAGAACTACATTTGTTTTTAGGTATTCATTAAATTCTGAAAAAGTTAACATCGGGTTGTGAATCAGATGAATTCTACTCAGGGCATCCGCGTTAGTGTTATATTTCCTTGCTTTATATACGATTTTGGGCTCATACTCTTCTAACTTTAGCCGCATGTTTGTTAGTCTTGCACCGGGATCTTTAGCATTGAACACGTGAACTAAAGGTTTGTGATCCGTTGCAACAGTAAATTCATTTCCGAAGATATACGGTCTAAAATGCTTTGCGCCCCAAACTATCGCTAACATTTCGCGTTCGGTCGTGGAATAATTCACTTCGCTTTTATTTAGGGTTCTCGAAGCATATGCTATTGGTAAATCTTTACCGATTACTCCTTGGGACAAAATGGCACCTATCGCGTATTTACTTGCATCCGTAGTAATAATGAAAGGTTTTTTTAAATCCGGGTACTGCAATATTGGTTGAGTCGTTATTTTTGATTTTAATATTTCGAATGAGCTCGCGCACTCTGGTGACCAGAAAAATGGTACTTCCTTTTTTAAGAGGTTACTTAAAGGTAAAGCTATTTTAGAGAAACCCTCAATAAATTTCCTGTAGTATCCCACTAAACCTAAAAATGATCTAATATCTTTAATGTTTTGCGGTGTTTTAAATGAAACCACGGCTTCGATATTACGGGGGTCGGGTTTGATACCTTGGTCCGTGATAAGGTGCCCTAGAAATACACATTCTTTTCTAAGAAGATTGCATTTTTCCGGTTTTAATTTTAAATTGTGATTTCTAAACCGATCAAATATTTCGTTCAACTTATTATTATGGTCTTGTAAATTTACCGCATAAATTACTAAATCATCTATATACATAAAGCAACGGATACCTTGAATACCGACTAGCACGGCGTCCATGAAACGTTGGAACGTCGCTGGTGCCCTTTTTAGACCAAATGGCATTCTGTTAAAATGAAAATGTCCGAAAGGGGTTGAGAAAGCAGTTTTGTGTTTGTCGTGTTCGTCCATGGGTATTTGATGATACCCGCTTGCTAAATCTAAGGTCGTAAAGTATTTTGAATTCCCTAATTGGTCCAGTATATCAGTAATATTTTGAAGGGGGTAGCTATCGCCTACCGTAATTTCGTTTAGTTTCCTAAAGTCAACTACGACCCTGTATTGTGTGCCGTCTTTCCCTTTTTTTGGCACCACTAAAAGCGGTGAATTATAAGGACTAGTACTTGATTCTATTATTCCGTTTTTCACCATTTCCGTGATGTGTTCGGAAATTATATTTCTTTGGGAGAAAGGCAATCGGTAAGGTTTAATATTAATGGGGCCTGCATCAGATAAAGTAGGTATTTTGTGGGTAATTGTAGTTGTACAACTAAGTTGATCATTGTCTAAAAAAAATAAATCAAAATATTTAAGACAAATTTCTTGAATTGAATCGCGCTCTTCTGTATTTAAATGATCTAAGCTTAAACTTTTTTTGAGTTTCTCAAACCGTTCGTTTATATTTTCAAAATTTGTATTATTATCTAAATTTATTATATTTGTGTTAGATGTATTAAAAGTTTTGAAGATGACTGTTGGTTTTAGTATTAATTTGTCTTGATTTCCAGTGTTAATTAACGAAACTAGTGCTTTTTTGTTTTCGGATCGAGTAATGCAAGAACCCAAAATTATATCTTTGGAGATTTCTTTATTAAAACAAAGCCCTAAACCAGATTCTAAATTACTATTGACTGATATAATTGATTCTGTTCGAGAAGGTAAAAAAATAAATTCATCCTTGGACGGATGCAATTTCCACTTAAAATTTTTAAACTGTAGTTCTCCAATTTCGTAGTTAATTATTCCTTTATGTGCTTTAAAAAAATCTCTGCCTAAAATACCATCGTTTTTTATTGGGAAATTTTCTGTAACTATATGAAAAGGATGTTTGATGTGGTTTGCAGATTCTATCAAGGTTAGATAACAAACACCTAACGTAAAAACTGGATTATTTGAAATGCCACGTAATTCTAAAACAGTGTGATTATCTATGTCACAAATGTTAGGTACCTTATTAATTTTTATTAGAGATATATCCGATCCTGTATCTACTATTAGGTTTGCACATTTAAATTTATCGTTTATTGAAAATTTTATACTAACTATTTCTAAATCTAATTCCTCTGTATTTAATAGAACTAATTCTGTTTTATTATTATTTTTGACTTCTTTATTTTCTAAATCAGTGGTGAATGCGTTAATTTGTTTATAATTCTTGTTTATCATTTTATAATACGTTCCTGCATAATTTTTACTGTCAGGAATTCTAAATTTATTTTGTTTGTATGAAAGAGAAGGTTTCTTCATAATTACTTCTATAAGGTGCTTAATATTACTTAAAAGGGGTTTACTTTTATTGACACATACCATCCAGTACCTGGCAAAAGGGTTTTCTAAATTTACCGCTATGCGGTCATCAATGGGTAACATTGTCAATAAGAAGTACCATAAAATATTAAAAGCTGTTTTGAAAAGTTTGGTATTATCATTGAAGTTTGACCGGTTATTATTTGAATTTCTATGCCTCGGGTGGTTATAATTAGGATAATAAGAATTTTGGTTTGGATTAAAGTTTTGATTTGGGTTAAAATTCTGGTGATTCGAATAAAGATTCTGGTTATTTTGGTTTGTATTAAAATTTTGATGTTGATTAAAATATTGATTTTGATTAAAATTATGGTTTTGATTAAAATTTTGGTTTTGATTAAAATTTTGGTTTTGATTGAAATTTTGGTTCTGATTAAAATTTTGGTTCTGATTAAGATTTTGATTAAGATTTTCATTAAAATTCTGATTTCTGCCATTGTATTGGTAATTTTGCAAATACCGACAATAATTTGTATTATGACCGGGATTTTTACAATATGTACAAAAACGATTAATACTTTGCATATAATTAATATTAGTTAGTTTTTGATCGGTTTTGTAATTATTTTCAATTAACTGGCAAAATTCCATAGCCGTTTCGATGGTGGTATGGACGTTTGCCGTAGTTGCATTTCTAATCCTATTGTCTAGTAATCCCCGCCCAAAGCATGCAATTAAGAAAGACTCGTTGCTCGTTTTTAGGTTTTCATAATTATTACCGTGGTTGTTAAAACAAATTGAATCTTTAAAAATATTGAGTATTCGAGTGCCGAATTGAGTTACGGATTCGTGAGGTTTTTGAAGTTCACACGTTAATTTTATTTGCCAATCCACACCCTTGTCGTTGCAAAACTCCAACAGCAACGTTTTTAAATCGTTCCAGTTTCTAACATTCTTATTTCTAACATAATCAAAAGCCCGCCTTTTAATTTTTGAAATTAAGAGTAGGTTAAAAAATTCTCCTACTTTATTATCGTGAATAAAATCAGATATATTCTCGCATTGAAAAATAAAGTTTTGTAACTCGGCAGTTTTCCCATCAAAGTCCGGGATAAGTTTAAGGTATGTAACTATATCCCTTGTGCTTTGTTGGCCTGCATTATCATTTGCCATTTTAAACAAAAACTTAGAAAATATTTATAATTTTAATATAATAATAAAACAACGTGATTGGTTGCCAAACAAAAACTATATAACAGTAAATGGTAAAAAAATGTGGTAAAAACTTACGTATTTCCTTTAATGAAATCGTTGCTAGAGCCCTCGGATGTGTAGATTCGTTTTTTCAATGTATGAAAACAGCGCTGCCACCAATTTGTTATGTTCTTGAAGGGTTGAACAAATAAATACTCGAGTCTTGCTGTTGATTTTATTTACTATTTACAATATGAGGACCACAGAACATAATACATCGATGGTTTTTAAGATTTAAAACTCTTTATTTATCTTAATAAATATTTTACATGGTTGCTACATGGTAGCAATTTGTGGATTTATGACCGTACAATACAACTGTGCCTATTGCTTCTAATTACAATTTATCAGTTAGTTCTGATTTACAAAGGTGTTACATGGTTTACTTAAGATTACTATATATGATTTTTGCCGGGAAAAAATGAGTGGAAAAACCCAGCGGATTGATAAAGTAATTAATGAAAACAAACTATAAACTAATTACAATAATAACAATAAAAACAAAAACAAGGAATAAAGGTGTGAGTTTTGGAGCACTCGGGTTAGTCGGCCCCGGTGGGCGTCGCCGAGTGTGGTGTGATGTGATTGATCTGATGTTTTAGAGGAGGACGTTGTGTATGAGTTTATGCCGGATTTTAAATGGCGCGTTGTTTTTACGAAGTTGTGTGATATTCGAGGTTATCGGATTCTTGGGGGTTCTTTCCGTAAAGAATTTCGTGGCCGTGTCGTTAATTTTTGCCCGTATGGTTAGTGTTCGCGCGAGTTCGTGAAGTTCGAATGTTTCCGTGTGTTTTGGCATGCCCGTGATTAAGCGGAGGAATTTGTTCTGGAGCCTTTGGAGTAAGTTGGTGTGACATTTAGCGGTTTTGCTCCAAACCGGACAGGCATAGAGTAAGATGGGACGGACCATCGATTTATATAGTCGAATTTTTAGGTCGGTACGGAGTTTGGTTTTATGGTGTAAAGTTTGGTTTATGGAGGGGTGGTTTTACCTAAGGATTACGCCGTTAGGTGACGCAGACACAACACCTTTGTTGCGAGATATTTAACATCAGGCGCTTTCTTAATAAAGGTGTTAATTTGCTCCCCAGTAAATACCTCCGATTTTTCGCCTTTCTTTTTAGTGGAGCTCGTACTCGCCCGTATAGTTTGATATTCACATTATTCTTTAATTTGAGAGTACTTTTCAGAATCGAATAGTGAGTCCATAATGTCGATTATTTGAATTTTTCCGATAGTTCCTTAAAATACACTAGCACAGTATCTTCTGAAAATGAGGAAGTTTTGGGGAACTGTCAGACAACGATCATCACGAATTTCACAATTTCAACTGCACTATAGGAAAGAGGACACTTTTCTAAGCATATTAGAACAAAAATTTTTGCGGTCCATGCATTAGTTCTCGAAAAAATCGAATTTGAAAAATTTAAATTTACATGTATTTTAGATACACCTTTTAACACGGCTGCATGATTAGCGATTTGGCTACTGTCAGACAACCCTCATCACGAATTTCAAAATTTCAACTACACTATAGGAAAGAGGACAATTTTCTGTGTATAATGCAACAAAAATATCTGCGAACCATGCATTAGTTTTGGAAAAAACGGCATTTTAAAGTTATTAAAAGTAGGTAGTTGTAACCCGATACACCCCGTTGCAACGTGTCGAACCACGGTCAACTGGCACGTTCCGTTCCTATTCTTCATTTTGTTGACGGTACGAGTGCTTTAATACACTCCGCAAGATCATCGGATAACTTCGATAATTCTTCGTCGAGGTATGCAGCAAATTTTGAATGTTGACTGACATTTTCCGGAATATTTAAATTATTAGATATAGATTGCAATGCTTCTACAACATTTGCATCAATATCACTCTTTCGCTTCCTCTTTGTACCTGAAACGGGAGTTTTCTCTACAAAATACGGCTTATCTTGTAAACTCGATGGCCCTGCTTCATTTTCAAACATCGAGTTGATTTGTGGTTCCGATTCTGTGGATTGCAGGCTTGCAATTTCACTCAACGGGGAACAAACATTTGAAGCAATTTCTTCTGTACTGATGTTAGGGTCTACTTCTATTAATACATTCCCTTTCATTTTTGAAACAAAACTGCTAGAAGTGCTTCTAGGGCGAATCACCTCTTCTAAAAATTGCATAAGTTGGTAAAGCTCCCAGTCTTTTTGCTTCAAAGCTCCGGCACCACTTATTGTGTCTTTTTTTTTTTTGCTTCTTTTTTCTTACAAACTTTTCCCTCAGTGATTTAAAATATAGTTTTGCTTCTTCCCCTAAAAATGTAGAATAAAATATTATTACTGAATCTTGAATAAAAATTAACAATTTGTACCTGTGTGGTTACATTTTTCGCCAATTTCACTCCAAATTCTTTCTTTTTTCTTAATATCTTTAAAATAAGAATGCCTTTTATCATAAAGGAACGGATATTGCATTACCATAGCAATGAATTCTCCCGGAATACACGTATTTTCGTTTTCACACATTTTCAACTTAAAAACCACGATATTAACAAAGAATGATTTAAATAAAAAGATAGGTTATCTAGCAATAACAACAATTTGTTGACAACTACAACAATAGTTGACTTCCAATGACTTGACAACTACAACAATAGGTGTTGCCCATTCTATTCGTGTTGAGAGTGTGTCGACTGGTTCCAGTACATCTTCTTTTAGAAGTCTGTTGAGCTCCGCAGTAACTTGATCCTGTAGTCCAATGGATACAGGTCTGGGTCTGAAAGCTTTAGGTTCCACATTAGGTTTCATCGCGATTTTCACCATGTGCCCACGAATAGCACCCAAATTCCTCCGGTTAAAAAGTTCACCAAACTCCTTCAACAAATTTTGGAGTTCTGCGGTCGGTTGTTCTTCAATGTTGATTTTGTAATGAATTGCTTTTACTTGGCAAATTCTGGAACCACGAGGTAGAGGTAATTTAAATTTTAAACACCAATCGAGTCCAAAAAGTGGAATATCATTTGATTTCGTTACGTACAGACGTAAATTACGTTCTTCGTTGAAAGCTGTAACTTGAACTTTGGTCATACCTAACGTTTCGATTTCCATATCAGTGTAGCAAATTAAATTCTGTGTTTTTGTTAATGCTGGTTTACCAATTAAACCCCATAATTCCTTCCGGATTACTGAATATGCTGCTCCTGGATCATAGAGCATTTCAATGTCCTTGTTGTTAAGTTTAACCGTTAGCATTACCTTCTTTTAAGATTTCAGGTTTCGAATGTTTACTGTATTTGTTGATGAACTGTTACTCTCATCTTCAAAACTTGAATTTTCACTGGAACTGTCGTTTTCTTGCTTGTAAACATGACGGGTATAAGGTGTTTCGTTTCGTTTACGGTCTTTTATTTTTGCGTTCCCAGCTGTAACACATACTCGTGCAAAATAGTTAAAACTACCGCACGCTGAGTACTTCTTACCATTTGCTGGACAATGGTCTCGGATTTTGTGGCGTAAACCACCACACTGTAAGCAATCTCTTCCTGTATATAATGTTTTTAAAGGTTTGAAATTTTTATCATCAGATGATGAAAAATGTTTAGATGAATTCAAGTTTTTAGGTGTGAACTTGACCCGGCTATGGTTCACTGTAAGGTTTTCTTGTAACCCGAGTGATAGATTTGAAATCCTTTTAGTTTGTAATGTGACGCTTTCCAAAATAGTTGCTGAAGCTTCGACATTTTTTAGCGTAGCTGCGTTTGTTGGGTGTGAACGAATCAATTCTTGTTGCCAAGATAAATTCTTAATTCCTATCACTAATTGATCTCGTAATCGTTCTTTTAAATTTGACCCAAATTCACAATTTCCTGCAAGTTCTCTTAGTGTTGTAATAAACTGAGTTATCGTTTCTCCATCATTACGATATTTAGAAGCGAACGCAACGCGCTCTGACAAAATGTACGTTTTGGTACCATAATACTTCTTCAAAGTATCAACTACCTCTGCGTAGGTTAGTGTTCTTACATTTACAGGTTTAAAATAGTCAACTAAAATTTTAAAAGGTTTAGCTCCCACTTGGCTGAGCATTAAGTTCCGTTTCTTCGTGTTGTCAGTAATACCGTTGACTTCTAATTCCATTTCGAAACGTTGAATGTAGTACTCCCAAGCTTCTTGTTCGGCATCAAGTTTCTCAAATTTAAAGTTTACTGAATTATCTATTTCAGTCATTTACTTTAATAATTGTTTCGTATTATTAAAAATAACTAAAATATTTATTAAGCCAGAGTGAAGCTGTTTAATCACTGTTACTACATCTCAAGTTTTTTTATTGTTGGTTTTAAGTTACACATGTGTTCTTGTTCAAATAATTGTGCAATATTTGTTCACTGCAAACTCTTGTTATGTTGACTTTTCTATGTTTCTTATTTTCCTCGTCGCCAATTATGTAGTATGGAAGATAATCAATAACACATAAAACTGTAAATTATTTAATTTTGGATGCTACATACAAAGTATAAAACCGACATGATATTTAATTGTGTTTTCTTCGCGCATGACATCTCTTAAGTCATAGGCGGCGCCTGGGGCATCATACCACAGAAGGTTTTGGAGTCACATAGCATAAACACTTTCAATCCATATTTAGCTGGTTTGTTAGGAATGTACTGTATAAAGCTACATCTTCCCCTAAAAGGTATCAATTATCACCTGTTCGCCTAAGCAATAATTTTTTTTGCAGTTCTCTACAAAACGGTCTTGAGTAAATCGGATAGCAGCAAGTTTGTCAGTTATTTTTCTGTTCTGTCTAGTATTTTTATCTTCGAATCTAAGGGTGGCAGCAAAAATAGAAACCGATTGCAACTCATACAAGATCTAAATATTTCTGCTCCGGTAACATCTCGTGCACATGGTTTCAGCCCAGAGAATATTTTTACGAAATTTTTTTTATTAGTTTTGCTGAATTTACTTACAATTGGGTTTTTATTCAAAATTGTTGTTTTATTCTTGACCACAAAATAGTCTTTCTGGGTTTCGTTTTCCTCACCGATATCTGAACTACCCAGTGCGTGATCTGCATCACTTAGTTCTTGTTCTGATTCTGAATTATGATCATTTTCCTCTACAGCTTCATGTTCTGACGTATCTACTTCTTCTTGATCAGATTCTTCGTCGAATATGGCTTAAACCATAACCTTAAGGTCATCATTGGTGCGACACTTTTGATTCCTACCTGATACACGATCCCTACAAATTTTTAATTTTGATTGAGAAATGTTTGTTTTCTACTATGAACATAAAATATATTATAGTAGTATTCTCCAAAAATGAATTGGAAGAAGCCTTTACTATCTTTTTTTCTTAGTTTATTTACCTCGGCCAGCTTTCTAATCGTCGGTAGCATTGAGCTCTACTCAAGAGTCGGTTCCTATGGCAGTTACGGTAGTTATTCAAATTAATATTTCCAATCGCATATAATTTAAATTCAAACATTAAATGCAAAATTTTAACACTTCTTGAAAAGGATCGAAGTTTCGATTTCCTTTATCAAAATCGCCTTGTTATCAATCTAAAAGGCGGAAAAGATAAAAAATAAGTGTAAACTTACCAAATATATTTTGTAATCCGCTTTTTTTTCGATTTCGATTTCGCTTGTACGTCTAAAAGAGTATTTAATGGGAAAATAAATTTCCTGGCAAACTCAGATTTATTTGGCTTCTCATAGCTGGTTGTCGGTCTTGGAATAGTTTTGTCGTGCAAATCTTTTATCATTTTGTAGATTTTGTCTAGTATCAACTTCAACTTCAATTGTCAGATTGTCACATTTCTAACATACATCTTTGACTTTCTTCAATTTTTTGTTGACGTTCTTCGACTAACTGAGTTTTTCATATACTGGAAAATATCATGTTAATGAATAATGACTATAATGAATAAAATTTAAAATTAAAATAAATTGTTTTATACTTACTAGTATTCAGAATCACCTGGTCTTGATATCTTGACACCGGAACATTATCTGCAGCATTGCATGCTTCATCAATGGAATCTGCAGGAACCAAAATTTCAGGTTCATTTTCAAATGATAAAAATATTGGCTCTGATACAATATTCGTTGAAACAACAGCATTTATATTTGGCTGTGATGTAATAAGATTGTCAAATAGTACATCAATATTTGATTGATTGTTTTATTCGTTTCATTGCCACTGATGTCAATGGTACGAAGCCGCCGGTTAATTGACAAGCTACAACAAAATTCACAAGTATTATATTAAATTACTATTGTAACAAAAGTTTTGTAATTAAATTCGACAATTTTTATGAAAATAGAACATAAAAGGAAACTGACAATGGTGTTATACTTACGTTTCTTCAGATTCAGTGCAAGAAGCATTTATGTACTCTTCGTCTTTTTTAATCTTACATTTATATTTTTCCAGCTAGGTTCAGGGGCACTAGACGGGTTGTCTCTCAAAGTCTGGGATCCCTTTGATTGCCAAAATACAAAACCATCTTTCACCCACTAATAGGGAACGTACGAATACTCAACTTTTGAAGAATTTCCTTTTTTTTTTGTTATTATTGCAACAATTTTATAGTGATCTTCCATTTCTTTCTAAAATACATAGTTTATGAAATATTTATGCTACACGTGCGGTCGAACATTACTTATAGTTATAATACACAAACAATTATCTCTTTTGTTATTTCACAACAAATATTACAACCGGGTTATAATTGTTCAACACAAACGTGACACCTTAGGTTTGTTCGTTCGACGTTGAGCACGTTGCTCGGAACAGCTTCTAATGACATCACTAGAGCAGCTTGAACAGTTTAGTGCAGCTGCTTAGAGTAACGCCCAACGAACGCATTTGTCTGCTTGTCTGATATTTACAAGTTAAACTTGTAAATATCCTAACCTCAAAATAAGTTTATTTTGTCAACATTAGCAATTCATAATTATAGCAGTCTAAGATATAACAATTATTAATATGAATAATTTAATAAACGAAATATTATTACCTGAATTGCTAGATAGGGAGGGTAGCGATGTAAAAAGGTTATTTTTTGAGTCAAGTTCGAGTGAAGATGAAAATAGTAATTTATTACTAAAACTAGCATTGGAGGAAACAAAAAAAACGAAAGGGTTATCAAAAGAAATTATTGCGAGGAAGTAAGTGTAGAATACCTATATTATAAGGGAGTAAAATATAATGTAACTTTATAATTTGTCGACTTCGTTCTGCTGTTTTACAAATATCTTTTATTGGGAGACTGTGGTTACCCACTGTCGAAGCATGTTTTGAAGAAACCACTGTTGAAGAATACCAACAAGCTAGAAATGAGGGTGCACAATTAAGAGAGGAAATCTGTCGTCAGTTATAATGAATAAAAATTAATAAAATATTCAAGACGTTTCAAGATTGTTTTAAAACATTTTTTTCCAAGAGTTCGTTCTTCTTTTTCATAGCATCGATGTACTTCTGCCGTTGCCTTGTACAAATTTTGTTCATTTTAATTTTGTGCTCCAGTTTTTTTCTTTAATAACACGAATTTTTTGTAGTTCAGTTTGTTTACTACTACGTACAGTTTTTCTTGTCTTTCTTGGGGTCTCCTCGAGGAGTCCCTCTTCGGGGTTTTCTAAATTAAATAAAGGAGAGCTCGGGTCACCTTCCGATTCTTCCTTAAATTTCTCATCATTTTCGTCTACAACTTTTTCTGTAGCTAGCCTTAAAGTGCATGGCTGACATATACTGTGCCGTTTCTCAAGTATTTCTTGTAATTCTTTTTCATCCGGGCACGATTTCCCCTCCTTTTCTAACTTTTTGGAATTCAATAATTTATTTATAAAAGCTTGCTCTAAACTTTTCCACTTATTTTCGCATTGAGGCGGGGTATAAGTGAACCCATAATCTGCCATGGTTGCTTGGTTGGCTTTCACATTTTTTTAAAATTTTTTATTTTTTTCTCTTCTACTAATTTTTTCTTAATTCAATACGTTGAAATTAATAATTTACATAATTTGTCGTCCCACTGCGTTGTAACATTTTCTTCAGTTTTTTTTATTTCTGCCTCACTCGATTCAGAAATCGGTGCATCACTCGGTGCAACTGGAAAACTTTCAATCGGTACCTGTAAAATATTACCAGTAGATTGATCTGACAGAAAAACGTGAATTTTAAAAATGTAAAGATATAATTAATGTTATAGTTTAATATAGTATTTATTAAAAACTTGCCTTGTAATAGAAGATACGCACTATTTTCAATAATGGTTTTGCCAGTTTCAGTTGTTAACATAACAGCTTCCATTTCAAATAAATTACTTCGATAATGATATGTGAAACGAATTAATGAAAAACGAATCTGGGGAACTGTCGGACAACGATCATCACGAATTTCACAATTTCAACTGCACTGGAAAGATGACACTTTTCTAAGCATATTAGAACCAAAATTTCGGAGATCTATGCATTAGTTCTCGAAAAAATCGAATTTGAAAAATTTAAATTTACATGTATTTTAGATACACCTTTTAACACGGCTGCATGATTAGCCGATTTTGTGTAAGGCAAAAAAATAAAACAATTTAAAAATATCCCTGAAAAATTACAGAACTCGCCAAGGGTGGAACTCTAAGCTATAGAACTCGTCCGGGTGTCGACCGCGACTGACAACAACATTAAGAGTATATCAAAGCACTCGTACCGTCAAAAAAATGAAGAGCAGGACTCGACGTGCTAGTTTACCGCGACGCGACTCGTTGCAACAGGGTGTATCGGGCTACAACTATCTGCTTTTATATAACTTTAAAATGCCGTTTCTTCGAAAACGAATGCATGGACCTCTGAAATTTTTGTTGCATTATACTCAGAAAATTGTCCTCTTTCTTATAGGAAATTTTGATATTCGAGCTGATCATTGTCTGACAGTAACCCGAATCTGCATATTTTTTTCTTCAGTCCATTTTGGAGTATAAATTTTTTTGTTGGAAGTACCAACTATTCAATAAATACATATTTAATAAACACAAAATAATTTAATAAAAGGCGGCAAATATTTTTAAAATATAGCCTGAACAGATAGAATAAATTTTTGGCAACTGCTCTAAACAGTTCGGAACAACTTGCACTCGTCCAACGAACGTTTTTACCTGCTTCGAACTGTTCGGAGCAGATGAAACACGTCTAACGAACAAACCTTTTGTTCGTATTTACCGGATCTTCGCGCGTAAAACATAACCTATCAAAATTCATAGGCGTAACATGTTCTTTTTTACTTTATAGTGATTCAAATATGTTGATCTTTGGGTTTCATGGAGTGCACGGACGTATATAAGGGGTCTGGACACTGCCCTTAGCCTAAGCAACAACGCAATGGCTTATTGATGGCTAACCCCATTCTTGCTTTTAAACTACAGTTGAACTTCCATATCTCGAACTTCCTTAAGTCGATTTTTTCTATAACTCAAAGTTTTAAAGATCTATTTGCATCAAGATCATATCGACGTTGTCGTGACAAAAAGGCGTAAGCGGCTTTTGCAATATTTTACAGGGGAGACAAAATACATTTTATATACGTTATTTGTGTTTGTTAATATTGGAATTTGTTTTAAGGTATAAACATTATTTATAACACATTTTGTTTAATTCTTATAAAAACAGTAGGCCTTGAGGCTTATTTTTAATTAGCGTTTTTGTCGTATACGCCTATTTATTTTTGTTAGTTGGTGGTTAAGCCTATTTTCCTGAGACATAAGCCTTTTTGATTTTAACAATTACTGTTTTAAATGTCGTTTACGCTCTACTTACGCCTTCTGTTTTCATCAAAATAATTTCATTATGACGCTTAGAATTTCTTAATAAAATTAAGGAATTTATTATAATAATTATAAAAAAAGAATAAAACGAAAAGTTTAAAAGAACAAATAAATAATAATATTATTTTATTAATTTCAATTCTTTAAAAAACACAGCCTTGTAAAATAAAAAAAATAACTTAACTAAATAAACATAATAACTCTTTAATGAACACAGCCTTGTAAAATAAAAAAAATAACTCTTAATAAAAAGTAATACAACTATAATAGAACTGAGCTTTGTAAAATAAAAAATAACTCTTAACTAAATAAACATAATAACTCTTTAAAAAAATTAATCTCAACTAAAAATCACAGTCGTCTACATCGCTTTCTGCCAAAGTGTCTGGAACATTTTTTCCGGAAGAAAGCGCAAAATATTCTCCATGATATTCCCTTTTTATTGACAAATTTCTGCATAAATCTAATAAATCTTTTAATTTTTTTTTATTAATAA
The DNA here is from genome assembly GCA_911387805.1 of Cantharis rustica. Classification (NCBI taxonomy): domain Eukaryota; kingdom Metazoa; phylum Arthropoda; class Insecta; order Coleoptera; family Cantharidae; genus Cantharis; species Cantharis rustica. The sequence continues at coordinate 27,702,980 of OU426880.1, forward strand.
GCAATTCTGAAAAGTACAATTGAGGTACTTGAACGATTTTTCTCATAGGCCATTCAATGTCATGAAAAACACCATCTGGATCATAACTAGTAGAAATCCATATTTTATTTGAATCAGTTTTTGAAAACCTGACTATTTTTATATCATTTATTTTAATTTCTACACCTCCACCACTTTTAAGTTTTTTTGGAACTGCAAGTACTTTCCAATCTAAAAAGTCTTTAAAATGTACATTGATTACTTCATAAGGCTTGGGACGTCTTCTTGCATTTCTTAATATTGTTGGCCATTCTGAAGGAGCTTGAATGTTTATTTTCGCTGTATATTTTTCAATTACAGCGTGCACACTATCGACAGGCATGTATGTATGCCCTGCGACCAAATATGTTAACGATATTGCTACCGTTAAAAGTAGATAGGATTAAGAAAAATAATAATAAATTATTATTGGTGATATTATCGGTAGTTGGGTCGTGTGCCTTTGGCTAGCTCGTAAAGGCAAATAAACAAAAATACAAAAAAAGAGAATGAGCTGATTCTTCTTCAGATCGGGAAGATTAATACGCAGGGGAAAAAAATCGCTAAAGTAACGCTCCGAAGAGTCAGCCGAAATGTTGATATTTTTGGGCGCCACGAAGTTTAAAAAAAAAGAAATCACCCTGTATATTCGAATCAACAGCCACGTTAAACTACGAAAAATACTGGCTGTTGCAAAAAAAAGAAGTAACCAGGTCAAAAAGAGACTGAGTAACAGAGATAACGTTTGTTGTTTCTGATTTAATAAAAAAAATAAAATATTGTGGTGTTTCAAAATGATTGCGACTCACCCTATGCATTTTGGTGAAATATTGGCTGTAATAGTTAGGTTGTAAGATTGTAGAATTTGTTAGGTGGGGACCAATGACAGGAAATTAGTGGCTTCTTTGGCCAACGATGGCGGACAGCGGGTGCGAGACTTTGCATGCCCGCTGAAATTTGATTTTGTATGCCCGCCGAGTTTTGATAATTTTGATATTTGTGAGTAATATTTTATTTTGATTTAATTTCAATAAAGTGGCTTCTTTGGCCAACTATGGCCGACAGCGGGTGCGTGACTTTGTATGCCCGCTGAGTTTTGATAATTTTGAAATTTGTGAGTAATATTTTATTTTGATTTGATTTGAATAAAGTGGATTTGATGCGTGTGCATTATTTCGTTGTTATTTTGGAAGTATAATTTTGACAATTGAAGATAATTTGAATATTTTTGATCAGTCGCTGCCGAGCGCGAGCAGTAGTCATTTGATCGATTTAAAGTGATTTGGAAAGAGTGTTTTGAATAATAAATTCGTTTTGCACATAAAAGTGGTAAATTAAATTATATTTGTGCGAGCGAATGTGCGGGATATTGATAACTCGTCGATTTGGATAAGGGAAATCAAACTTCGTTTCCTTTAAAGAAAATTAAAATTTTATTTAAAATTTGCATTACATTGAACATAAAATTGTGTATTAAATTGTGAATTAATTAATTTTGGAAGAGCATTTGTTTATCTTTAATTATAGTTGGTAACTATTTTTGAACAACAGTTTATTACGTTGGATTGGAACTGGAGTTGGATTATATTGGATTAGAGTAATATTGTTAAAATTTCACATCACTTCAACTGGCACCCAGACGTGCGGCTTAAAATTTTTGAAAGTTTCATCTCAACTAAATTGACGTCCCAACGTTTTCGGGTATAATTAATAATTCGGAAATAAAGATTGAAAAGTTTGAATTTGCTTGTATGATAGATGAAATCTATCAAGGTCAATAAATTAAATATTTGACTTGCTATCTTTCTATAAATTCAAAAAGCATTGACAGATAATACAAAACAAACAAAAATGGAACAAATTGACACAGAAGATAGTATATCAACGGAGAATATACGAGGAAATGAAACAGGTGGAAGCGGCGAAGAGATCAGTCCCAATTTTGAATCTCCAATGTATGCTAGCACACAACGGGGCACGCAGGTAGATGTTCAAGAACAACCACCCAAAGTTACTAAAGCACAAATAATGCAAGCACTTAACCAGCGAACGGGTGAACTAATGGAATTGATAAAATGTATGGATGCGAAATTGCAAAGAGAAACTGTAAAGGAAAGAATGTTGAAAGTGGAAAAACAAGAAGCTGAAAGACTGGAAATTGAAAAACAAGAAGTTACAAGACTAGAAGCTGAAAAATTAGAAGCAACAAAACAAGAAGCCATAAAATTGGAAATTGAAAAATTAGAAGCAGCACAACAAGAAGATAAAAGATTAGAAATGGTAAAACTAGAAGCAGAAAAACGTGAAACTGTAAGATTACAAGCGCTAAAACTAAAAATTATAAGACAAGAAGCTGAAAATTTGGAAGTGGTAAACGTAGAAACTGAAAAATTAAAATTTAAAAAACAAGAAGCTACAAAACGGAAAGCTATGAAAAAAAATGAGAGAACTTGGAAGTTTTGGATGAGTCGGAGGAGGAGAAGAAAGAAAACACCAGTGAAGTGGACGCCTCAATCTAAGATCAATCTGTGGAAGATTCGAAAGAAAAAATAAAAGAAAAGTGAACAAAACAGAAGGAGATAGTAGATAATGATAAATGAAAAATTATTTTTGAAGAGATAAGCCTTTTTTATTTTATTTGATTTTTGAATTTGGATTTATTTTGCTTAAATATTGTAATGTTGTAGATAATATTTTTTTTTAGATTTATTTTTGAAACACGCACGGATTTCTGCGAATTTTGTTTAGAGCTGCGCTCAAAACAGCAATTAGCATCGGGGGTTTGATGTGGTGTTTCAAAATGATTGCGACTCACCCTATGCATTTTGGTGAAATATTGGCTGTAATAGTTAGGTTGTAACATTGTAGAATTTGTTAAGTGGGGATCAATCACAGGAAATTCGTGGCTTCTTTGGCCAACTATGGCCGACGGCGGGTGCGTGACTTTGTATGCCCGCTGAGTTTTGATAATTTTGATATTTGTAAGTAATATTTTATTTTGATTTAATTTGAATAAAGTGGATTTGATGCGTGTGCATTATTTCGTTGTTATTTTGGAAGCATAATTTTGAGATTTGAAGTTAATTTGGATTATTTGATGGTTTGCTACCGAACGGTAGTGCATCGACTTGGCTTGATTTGGATGATTAAATTTTGGAAAAGAGAATATTTCGAATAATGAATTCGATTTGGATACTTGAAATTGAAAAGTTAAATTTGCATTCGTAGGAACGAATGTCGATAGTGATAAGCAGGCGATTTAGATAAACGTTAAAATTAAAAGTACGAGCCCAATAACAATTTAATATTTGCATTACATTGAACTTAAATTGTATTTTACATTGTGAATTGGTTATTTTTGGAGGAGCATTTTTCTTCCGTCGTTAATGAGAGCGAACAGGTGAACTCACCCCTGACGATACTTGCTCGACGACTGAAAAAGCTAGCCGTGGTAATTTTTTTGGTTTGTGGTGAAATTAATATTTTTTTAAATTTCACATCACTTCAATATATACAATACTGCGCAAAATTGGGCTATCTTTTTAATATAAAAAAAAAATGCATACGTAAGTAAGCTATCAATTGCTCACAATTGCTGAAAACTCGCGTTATAGTTACCGCGTATACGTATACTTGGCGCACAAATACCGTAATAATTTCTACAGTTTCTATTCGAGTTGATTAGATGTTTTAAATATAAAATTATAATCAAAAGAACGGCCCAATAAAATTCTTCACGCAAAAAAGATAATTAACAATAATAAATGACGGCACAAACAAACAAAATCTTAGCTTTCTGTTGTCTTCTCTCTTGATGGTTAGATCAGGATAGCGATAGCGATACCAATGTTCGACTGAATTATCCAGGCTGTTGTGTTGTTATACAGGTGGATTACCCAATAACCATGCAGCCAGAAATACGACACCAGATAACCAAGAAGTAAAAAAAGGAGTAACACCACGATCGATATGATACACCGGTTGATATCGGTAATCCAAATAAAGAAATAATAGCTGGTGAACCGCTATTAACACCCTAGAAAAATTCAACTTAACAAATGTGGAATAAAATTATCAAACATACCTCTGGATGTTGTTTGAGGGTTTGTTAGTGAAGTAAGCAAAGCAATGGTCCAAGAACGAATTTAATCCTACAAATGAAGATCGGATAACTTCTCAAGTAAACGTAAAATTTAGAAAAAGAAATCCAAAAAATCGTAGCAATCAATACTAATCCCAAATAAATCTGGATGAGAAAATAACGCAATTTTCACCAAAAAAATTGATTAGCTACGTCGTCCAAATATAATTACTCAACTTACAAATTATAACTTTTCTCCAAAATCGCAAAGTTAAAAATTAAAAATTAAAAATGTGCGAATTATCAATTATGATAATAATTTCTATTAAATTTGAATTCAAAAGTGAATTAGGATGCCACCTTTTGAAAATCTTTCACAACCTTTGTATTTTTACTTAAAATAAAATCAAACCGTAACAATATATCAGTAATAGTTTGTGAATTTTTAATAAAGAAAGAAAGCATAGATAGAACAAACCTATTTTTGTTTTGTCCAGGACAATTATCACAAAAAAGTGACACAGACTGATAGTTTCCTAATTGATCCAAATCATGAAGATAGGAGTACAAATTGGTACAAATTTCGTTCACTCCTCTTTTGCCATCTTTTTCTCCCCATAAATAACAATAACTGTTTTGCGACTTACTTTCATATACAGTAAAATTGTAAACAGCGTATTTTCTTGAAAATCCAAACATCATACTAGGTCCGTGCGGAGTTGCTAATACTTTTTGCAAATCAAAAGACGTTACTAGAAATCCATCTGTTGTTGATTTATTTTGTTCTTTCAAGAAAAGCAACTTTGCAGCATCTTTGTCAATTTGATGGTTTATGTAGTCCTCTTTGTCTTGGTCTGTTTTTTCAGAATCTGGTATATTTTTATATCTTTCGCATTTTATGCATTTGTCTTTTTTGGGAACGTGTATACCTATATTGTAATCTCTCTTAAGGAACTTTTTAAAGCAACTCATGCCGATGGGATCACTACTTTGATTTTCCATGGTTGATTTGTATATTCTATAGAGATTAGAAATACTTTTCACTTCCGCTGGAAGATATAATTTGGAAGTAGAACTTCTGCAGTAGTGCGAAGGAACTGCCGGTAAACTTTTAATAAAGCTTTCAAATTCACTCATTTGATTGGGTGTAATCTTGTGCTTTGGCTCATGTTGCCCTCTTTTATCTTTGTTTTCATCTATCTTTCCTTGTATGGAATTTCTGAGAACCTTCTCGGTTATATTAAGAGTTTTTAAAAAGAATTGTAGGCACACTTTTACTTGGATATTACCTTTCATGAAAAAGTACTGATAGGTCAAACCTCTTCTTGAATTTTCAGCGAGAGTTCTTTTTCGTTTAACAGAACTAATATTTACACAACCATTTATAAAAGATCTTTTATCAGTGTTAGATTGTAATTTCCAAAAATGTTCAAAGAGGTTTTTCCTTTCCTCTTCGGTGAAGTTATTACACTCATTAAAACATCTTTTTCCATAGCATGGATTTGGTAAAAGTGTTTTCTTTTCTTGAATTTGGCCTTTGTAGTTAACATAGGATTTTTCTGTTAGCCGCAGTATTTTATTCTTTTTTAATTGACTTTGCGCTTTTTTAATTCTTTTTCCCTTAAAATTATCACAGTCGCTTGAGGAATCATATTCATCACTATTATTTAAAAATTTGGCACTAGATGTACCATTTGAAGTACTCATACATTGATTACTTTTTCTCGTTACCCCGCAAACTTCTGAGTCTTCGCTATCTGAATAGTCTACGATATTAGGTTTTTGTTTATTAGTTATCTCAATTGTATTTCTTGTATCTTTTGAAGTATTATTAGTCTTAATCTCTTGAGTATTATTTTTTATACATTGCAAGTCATTCAAGTCTAAGTAGAAGTGCTCTTTATTAACGTCAGTTTCAGTTTCAAATTCGGCATCACAGTTTTCTAAATAATGTTCATCTAAATTATAATCAGGTTCTAAGTCAAAATAGTTGGCATTCTTAAAAATACTAGTATTTGTTTCAGTTTCAAATTCAGAATCACAGCGTTCTAAATAACAAATTTTCGAATTCGGAAAATATAAATCAACATCTGCTTCTGAGTTGCAGTTTTTTAATATAACGTCGTGCAACAAAGCTTCATTTAACGCATTTTCTTGATTATTAATATTATTAATATTGTTTTCTTTATTTTCATTATTGAGTAGATTCATAATTTTTCGAGTACGCGACAGCATTCTATAAAAATAAAATAAAAGGCGTAAGTGACATTTCTATCTCAAATTTTAAACACCATTTGTAAGAAATCTGTTTACTTAAGTTCAAATATAAGAATTTTTCTTATTAATAATGTTTTGTACACTGTTTGTGATTCTTAAAACATTGCAGGACTATGTACAAATAATAAGAAAAATTCATTTAAAATATGGTATGAATTAACATGGATACACTCCACTTACGCCTTCTAAAATTTTTAATAACAAAAAGGCGTAAGCGACAGGATAAACTTTTAACGATTTCTTATAAACAAAGGGTGATTTATTCTTACTAACAGTTGAATACACAATGATTTACTAAATAACATAAAAAAAATAATAAACTACATACCTTAAATGATACAGAATCTGGAAATAGCAACGTAAGGCGTAACGCATGTACTCACTTACGACACTCGATGCTTACTAGCGTTAGGTTTTACTTTTGTTTGGTTCCATAATGTCGCTTACACTACTTTAAACTGAAATAATTTATTCTACGATTTTTTGACGAATACACCAAAAACATAAGTAGTGTAATTAGAATAGTACTTTATTTTAACATCGAAAACGATTTTTTGAAATTTTGGAGCTTACGCCTTTTTGTCGCGACAACGTCGATATTATTTTACGTTAAAAATTGTTTCCCTAACTGGAATTTTCTATTTCTCGAATTTTTCTCGTTGTACAATAGAGATTTAACTTATGCCCGATTTCTTCACATTGAGATACCTATCGGATAATGAATCCAGCCGACAAATTAATCAAGGAATCAATCAAATTGTTTATTTGTTATTTTGAGTTTGAATTAATTAATTTTACTTTAAATTCATTTTTATACTAATTAATTTCAAATTAACTAGGGTGCCTTATTGTAAAATTAAAATTACGTTAAAACAATGTTTGTCGCGCTATTTTGGGTGTTGGGCCCTTTACGGTTACCGGCGCTCCAAAAACATACTATTTTTTTTGTTTGAAAGTTTTGTTTTTCATTTAATATAATACAACGAAGGTTAAGGGGGGGGGGAAATTTTGTTTCGAATTATAAAATAAATATAAATATTACTGAATATAAATAAAATATTTAAAAAAATTATTTTATACAAAAAAAATAAAAATTAAAATTTAATAAAATTTTATATATATTGTGATATGTGAGATATCTTCAAGCTTTTAAGTATCTCACGGTCGTAATGGGTCCTCGAAAGAAAATGGTTACATGTAAAACAATCAAACAATCGACGATATAAAAAGATCTTTATTTGCAACCTGATGTTCAGAATAATAAAATAAAAGAAGGACTCACGCAAACTGGTAGGCCGGCACGTTTTCGTAGCACAATAACCTTTCCCTCTTCACGGGATATCTTCTTCACTAAATCGTTGGCTCCTCCTTCAACACTTGAACCTGCTCTCAATGGAAATTCTTGTTCACCTTCGATATCTTATTTATCAACGCCGGAGTCTCACTTTATTTATGCTGCGTATCGATGATGCTTTCCACACTTGGAAACTAATGGCCTTTAGCCTATTGGGTAACTTCCCAACCAAAAACAACTCTTCACAATACTTCTCGAACACGACTACTCTCGAACGCTTTTCAAATATAATTCGAACACGACTACTCTCCAACGCTCTTCTAATGTAACTCAAACACGCCTCCATCATCGTTGTTTATTATTCATATCACTAAAGTTCCATACTTTTAATCCTTTTGATTGGCTCTACAATCTTTTCTTTTTTTCTAAATTTAATATAGATTTGTTATTTTTTTTATCAAATCTTTAAAGGTGAAAGAACACCTATGGCCAAGTTACTTGCATCGGTGTCCAATATAAATTTACCATCTGCTTGAGGATAGCTCAAAATGGGAGCGCTGACTAACAATTGTTTCAGCTGTTTAAAAGCTTTATTACAATCTTCAGTCCAGGTGTAACTTCGTCCATTTTTGGTCAACTTGGTTAAGGGTTTCGCAATATTTGCAAATCCAAGTACAAAACGTCGGTAATATGTACACAACCCGAGAAAACTGCGGAGCTGATGTTGGTCTTTTGGAATTGGCCATTCTTCTACCGCTTTGATTTTGTCTGGGTCAGCCTTTATACCGCTTCTGGATACAATGTGTCCAAGGTATTTCACGTGACCAATTGTGGCATTTCTTCGGGCTTAACTTAAGATTAGCTCCTCTCAATCGTTGGAACACTTCTTACAAATTCCTCATGTGTTCTTCAAACGATTTTCCAACCACGATTATGTCGTCCAAATATACTAGGCACGTTTTCCATGACAATACTCTCAAGATGGTCTCCATCAAACGCTCGAAGGTGGCCGGAGCATTACACAATCTAAAGGGCATTACGGTGAATTGCCATAATCCATTTCCGATGGTAAACGCAGTTTTCTCGCGGTCACTGGGTTCCAAATCCACTTGCCAATATCCACTCTTCAAATCCAAAGTAGAGAACCATTTTGAACCGAAGAGGTTATCCAAGGTGTCGTCAATTCGGGGAAGTCCTTTTTTGTTCTTTTTTGTTACGGCGTTCAGTTGTCTATAGTCAACGCAAAATCTTGTAGACCCATCCTTCGTCTTTACTAACACGACTGGAGACGCCCACGGACTTTATGGTGATGGTTCGATCACTTCCTACTTTTCCAAATCCGCGATGATCTTTTCGGCTTCTTTACGTTTAGCCAATGGAAGTCGTCTTGTCTTATAGGTTGGGCATTTTCAACTTTGATCTTGTCTTTTACAACTTGAGTTCGTCCTTTAGAAAGTTAGTCCAAGGCAAACACGTCGTGGTACTTCTGGATTAACTGCTTCACCTCGTTCACTTTGCCTTGGTTGAGATTCATGCACGAAGAAGTCAGCATGTTTAATAATTGCTGGGGGCATTTATTTTTAGGAATTTCTTTGGTATTTCCTAAACACCTGGCAATGTGAGATACCACCGTACATTGTCCCACCATCGTGTTTTTCTTCAAGGACACCGAGTTAGGGTTGGTGTTTAGAATTCTTACCGGGACTGTATCCATAACTTTTACTGGAGCCTTACCAACCAACAAACCTTTGCCGAGCGCTCCATTATTGGTTGGTTCGATGTCACAGATATAGCCCTTCCGGAGATTTCCATTCAGGCTTCCAATCACAATACTCTCTCTTTTTCCAGGTAAGATAACATCTTCGGTTAACAAAACTCGTACCGCTTCGTATTCTGACGATTGGAATGGAATTTCTTCACCATCATCTCCAAGTACATCATTTTTCATATCGAACTGGAACCCATATTTTCTTATAACGTTATTCCAATGATAACGTCATCGGTGATGTCAGCCACGAATATTTGATGGTTGAATACTTGGCTTCCTATTTTTATGTTCACAGAAATCTTTCCATGCGTAGCAATTTCTTCGCCAGTTGTTGTTCGAAGACGCATCGCCACAGGTCTTTTTCCACATCCTTGCACTACGTCGGGCCGTACAATTGTTTTTGTTGTCCCTGTATCAATCAATAGCTGGAAGATTTTTTTATTTATTTTACCGTCGATATAAATACTGTTTATTGCATCACTCGGTGATGCAGCGCGGATGGTTATCTCTGGGCCACTGTTGGTGGAGGTTGGAGTTTGCCCTTTCTGCCCGACCCATTCTAGTTTCTATCCTTTTCCTTGCGATGAAATATACGCTCCGATACGCCGGAGTTCGTCTAAAACTAAAACTAAAATTTCGCCGGATTCAGCCAACTTTTGTTCCGGTTCTTCCGTGACACATCGTTATCGGTGATTCCCTCGTTGAGATGTCTCCTTTACAGTCCCGAATTCCAACGCATGACGCTAGTGCGTCATCAGCCTACTGTGCCGAGCTAGCCGTAGTGCCTGCTGCATTTCGCTGTCTCTAATACCATCTATGAAGGTTTGCATTGCCAATTGCTCCAAGAAAGTATCCAGCGCTGTAATTTGGTAGGCTAGCCTCACCAATCGTGCTATGGCGGCACGCCATCTTCCATTTTCCATTCGCATATCTTCCGTTTTCCTTGAATTTTCTTCCTTTTTTTGTTCCAGAGTCTTGGAATTTTCTTCCATTTTCCTAGAATTCTCTTCTATTTTTTCTTCTAGAGTTTTCGAATTAACTTCCATTTTTTCTTCTAGAGTTTTCGAATTTTCTGCCTTTTTTTTTCTAGGGTCTTGGAATTTGCTTGAAACGATCTCTTAAAAATTGTAGCATTTCTGTTTCCATTTTAGCGCTTTGCGACCGAGTAACCGGCATTCACTTGCGAATACAAACTAGCTAAACCGTTTTCATTACTGTCCTTTAGCCCTTTACGCGTTAAACCTCATACCTGACACCAATTTTATTTAATTCTGAAGAGCTAATACAAATATTTACAGATACTATTTATAACAATAAAACAATAACTACACTTAGATTAACACTAAACTAAATTACACTACAATTTATTTGACATTAAGTCCGGATTTATTTAAACACTCGGTATATCGCTTATCACTTTACTATTTATTTATGTTAACACTTATTGTACGTTTGAACTGGAATTGACTCGTCACAGGAAAGCATCTGTATTTATACGTAAATGATAGCTTCCAGAAACTTCCATCAGTTTCTATACACTTCTGGAGTGTAAATTCAGCGATATTTGAATGACTAATGCTGTTATCATGTATGACTCATCACACATGACTCATCATACATAACGTTATAGATTAGTCATCAAATATAATTAGACGTTTTTTCGTAACAATACGTTCCATTTAATGAAATTGAGATGAATTTTGAGTCACATTCTTGTCTTGTAATTTCTTCCTGTTTGGTGATAACCAGCCCTTGATTTTTTGTGATAGGTTGGATTTTTGATGTCCAAAAATTCGTGACGACAATGTTTGTAATTTTGTGTAAATTGAACAAGATGAACTTCACATGGCGAATTTTCTTCAATCGGATCGGTGTCGAAGTCACGCATACAGCTTTGGCCAAATGTATGAGGCACTTTATAAAGTCTTAAATTTTTGATTTATGATAAGATAAGATTTATAGTAAATTAGTGTTTTTATTTAAAATAATTAATATTTAGTCGGACCACCGTTGGCCTTGATAACAGCAGCAAGTTTTCGGGTCATAGAGCTCACGAGCTTGCAGCACTGCTCCGTAGTAATTTTACCCCATTCTTGCTGCAATATATTTTTGAGCATATTTTTTGATGTAATGGAGTAATTTAAAATACTCCATAGGTATTTAATTGGATTAAGATACTACTGTTAAATTTGTTAATCGCCCTTGTAGTTAATTTGATTTGTTCTTTCATTAATAATTTTAAGCGATTTTGTTGATTCGACAAGTTTTTGATTGCAGCATTGTATTTTGTTGCATCTTTGCTGTCTATGTTTCCCGTTACAAATTTAATAAGCGACCCGAGTCCGTTAATTAGATTTTTTGTCTTTTCGACGGCGCTGGGTCCAAAGCATCAAATTTTTTCTTAATTTGTTTTATAATGTATTCCAAAAGTTTATGAAAATTTTCCATTTCTCTAAAATGGCCCTTGCCGTTTTTATGCTTATTATATGCTGATGTCACTACGTTAAAGTTATTTACTAAATTATCATATTCTAATTGGTTCTAAATCTATTATCTTGATTAAAGTCCAGTAACTGATTTTGTTACTAGCAATTCCCAAAAATGCTGGAAGGATTCCGGGATTATCTGTTAGTTTCTTGATGTCGATGGTTGTTTGTCTTTTGTGTTTGATTATTTTTTCTAATTTCTACGGTATTATCATCAAAAATCTTTTGTATCATGTAAGGTCCTTCAAATTTCTCTTTTGTTTTCCCTCTGATGTTACTGGTCTTTTTCTTGTATACGGTTTGTCCAATTTTAAAGGGATGTGACTCCGTGGAGTTTCGCATTTCTGCATTTCTTTCTTTTGTAGTGCGTATTGTTTCCTTTACACTTTCGTAAATTAAATTTAATTTACTCATATGGTCATTGACGTATTCTTTGTAAAACCTAGTATCCAAATATAAATCGAACAGATCTCGAGAATTCGTATGACCTAAAATTAACTGGAGGGGGTGTAGCTGATGGATGCATGAATGGAATTATTATATGCAATAAAAGCATACCTTATTAAAATTTTGATGTTTGGTTTTTTATCCTGTACTCTCAAAATTCTTAAATGTTCGATAAGAGTTGAATGTATTCTCTCGATAATTCCGTTTGAGGGTGGACTTTGAGGAGTAATAAAATGAACCTGAACTTTAAGTAATTTCAACAATTCTTGCACTGTGTCGTTTTTTATTTCGGTGCCGTTGTCTGTGACGAGTGATTCTGGTACTCCCATAAAATGCGAAATAATCTTGTAGATGTAATTTTATTTAAACTAATTGCAATTATTCAAATTTACTAAATCAACAAATTGTAAAAATATATTAAAACTTTAATAAAGACGTCGACAGGTTACACACGCAGCATTAACGAAATGCAATTTCACAAAACCTACTTTAATGTAGGAAACAAAAATACTTAATACAATTATTTTATGCATATTGTCGTGTTTCGAAACACAAAAAAAAACCACAAATTGATTTATTTTGTAAATAACTTTAAAATTCAATTTTATTACTTATTTATTTAAAACATTGTACATTGTATAAAATAGTTTGTAAAATTTGCTGTGTAAATAAAAGGTGGGAGAAGACTGGAGGGAGGACGGCTAGTGGGTCGATGCAAGGACAATGAGGCGGAGGCCGTGGTGCCTGGCGGATCAAACGCCATATCCGAAATAATTAAAATTGGTTTTTAGAAAAATAAATAAGTTAATTTGAGTTTTTTGTTTGATTTAATTAATAAAGTGAAGTGACAAAAATTAAAAGGAAGAATTTGTAAAAGTTTAGCAAACGTGCAAAGGTGCATAGCAACAGACTTGGGCCAGCTGGGATCCCAGGTGCACTCCAACCACACACTAAACTGACAAAAGTGAGCTATTTTAATTTTTAATTTACAAATTTTAAACTTTGAAGAGTCGATTGCTACAAAAATGAATGCCCAGCAGAATTAGATTAATTAATTAGTAAGCAAAATTTTATAAGTTTTACATAAAAACGGGACATCTCAATATATTGCAAGGTTACAAATTCTTTTATTTTATTATGTAATTACCTATTAATTTCTGTATATAAATCTGTTAATTTGATATATAAGTGTGTACATTTTGTTAAATAAATTGAGTATCAATCGAACTCCGTAAAACTTAACTTCGAATTGAGTTTTATTATTTCATCCAGGATGACTTCTGAGATCCAAGCCTAAAAATTCGTTAGTGAGGCTGCTAATATTCAGAAGTCATCCGCCCTCTCCATAATCTCTATACCGAGATTACTCAGTTTATAAATATCTTTATCAAACCAAAAGTAATACCGTTATCCCGCCATAGTATTTTCTTTGAGAAAATCTAAAATTTCATTTTCGTTGTTCGATTTGGAGATGTTCACGTATTTAATAATTTTATTATCTAATTTAGTCGTTTTCACCACGAGTTCACCTTGGTGGATAGTTTTAATTATACATTGTTGTTTTTTGTCATCTATCGCTTCTTTGAGAATTGGTATAACCTCTCTTGGTTCGTCATTCAATCTAGAGTGGATTGTTTGATTTTCGTTCTCATCTTGAGTTACATTATTAGTTAAGTCTACTTCACTTTGCTTGTTTGCTGCTTCCAGCATTATTGACCGAATATTTTCAGGTATAGGTGAAGGTACTTCTGATGCTTCGAGTTCAGAATAAAGATCGGACACATTAACGATCATAAATACACTTCTCCGCTTTTTCCCCCGGTTGTTAATTCAATATTTTGGGATCGAACGAACGGTAGTGCAAAGATGCATACAGGATGCGCGTCGGCGGTTCTGAACCGAGACGTTTCGCGAGAAATTCATGCGCCGTAAAGGTCCAATTTCCCTAACGTCTCGTCGGGAACGCGTTTTTATATCGAACGCATATTTCAAAAGCTGACCAGGCGTTTATCCACCCTTCCCCCGGTTGTTTATTCAATATTTTGGGATCGAACGAACGGTAGTGCAGAGATATATACAGGACGCGCATCGGCGGTCCCGAACGGATACGTTTCGCGAGAAAATCGTGCGCCGAAAAGGCTCAATTTCCCTAACGTCGGAACGACGCGCCGGGCACCTCGTCGCATCGGCGACCGACGATAAACGGACGTTTATTACATTTTTTACGAGTCTTATTATTATTATTCGGCTTGAAAAAATATTGTAAAGATTGCTTTCGAGAAGACGCCCGCCCCGTCGATTCGTTGTTGCTCCTCTCTCCGTTCTCGGAGAGAGAGTCCGAGCGCACGCGACGAGATTGGGTACGAGTCAGTGCGCCGGCGCCCCGGCCTGCTCCCCGACGTTCCCGCGTCGGTGCGAAGCAGGTCCGAGTGCGTCGACCGAGCCCCGCCTTCCATTTTTTAATTTCGTTTGCGTGTTACGGACGTGTTGGTCGCGACCGCTGGACAGAGTCAAGAGTCATCCAGAACCCTGGTTGACTTTTCGCAAATTAAACGCTTTTGTCTACTTTTTTTTTCAAAAAAAAACGCTTGAGCTTTAAAATGTATAAAAGATTACCCTGAACGGTAGATCACTCAGCTCGTGGGTCGATGAAGAACGCAGCTATTTGTACGTGGTCGTGTGAACTGCAGGACACAGCGGTCCTGGATTACTGTTTCCGGACCACGTCTGGCCGAGGGTCGTGTAAAAATTAACTACTGCTTGACGAACGGAACAACGAGGCGTCACGGAAGTCCGTCGTCGCGTTGGTGCGAATGTGAGGGTTTGCGGACCGTACTTTGTCGTGCGTCGCGTCCTCCGTTTTCGAACGAAACGGACGGACGCGCCTCGACCAAGCGCCCGCGTCCCTTTGAATAATGCGGCGGTGCTCAACAAGCGCCCCGCCAGCGGTGCATAACGCGTGGCCGTTTCCGTTCGCTTGCTCCGCACCCGCGCGTCGGGCTCCCTGCCAAATTACGATTCGGCGCGAGAGAGTTCCATCGTGCGCGCGCGGATAAAAAATTGACATCGGGCCATGACGGACCGAAGCATGTCGCGCGCTCGCAAACCGGACGAAAAACGTGTCTTAGATTGTGTTCGGTTTTTATATAAATTACCACTATGAACGTTTACGTCGTCGTCTCACCACAACAAACGGTTTCGCGCGTATGTTTCGATTGGTTCGTTCTTTTTATAATCCTTTCGTTATTATATAAGCGTGAGTCCCCCGCCAATTTGTACTTACCACGACCTCGGAGCAGGCGAGACTACCCGCTAAATTTAAGCATATTAATAAGCGGAGGAAAAGAAACTAACAAGGATTCCCGTAGTAGCGACGAGCAAACAGAGGCCACACAGGTAGCAGGGGAATGTGGCGTTAAGGATTATCCTGATTATCCTCGAGTGTCGAGGCGCGCCCAAGTCTTTATTGAACGAGGCAATAACCACAGAAGGTGCCAGGCCCGTCGTGCGCTTGGGGAGGGTCCATCCTCAGAGTCGGGTAGCTTGAAAGTGTAGCCCTAAGTGGGTGGTAAACTCCATCTAAAGCTATGTTTTGCAAGCGACTGTACTTGCAGTACCGCAGAACCTTGGATAACTGCTCTTATGCAATAATCTAACATGTGTCTTGTTAGCCGATGCAATTGAAGCTTAGCACAGAACTGCCGAAGCAGTATAGCGTCGCTGCACGGCGGATCATTTATTTCCTGCTTATATGTAATTTCTGCATAGTGGTTTGCTAGGAACAGCGACTGCAGACGTTCAACACCTACCCATATTTAATTATGAATCATACACGACGGCCAACTTCAACACTGCGATGAGAGCAGAATAATTATGACTGCAAAGCTACCGATGTTCGATGCAATTGTTTTTCAACGAATCATGCATTTAAAATAATTTTTTTGATAATCGATATCGACCTCTTGTAGGAGTATTGCTTTGTCAATAAAAAAAATTACCTCCGAGAGGTATTAATGATGCAAAAATAGAAGTGTTATCACTGATAGCACGTTTAGAAGAAAAATACGAAACGTACGCATATCAGATATAATAAAAAATTTAATGAATATATAGACATGACTTTTAATATAGTTAATGAACAAAACTATCTAACCAATAAAGTAATAAAACAAAATTCTTTAAATCAAAATAAAATTATATAAATTATTTATAACTCTCCTCCCCCATAGAGGAAGTTATGTTTTTAATTATGTTTTTAAAATTATGATTCATTGTTGCCTTGCCATGGAACGGCTCCTTTGTTATTAAAATAATTCTTGAAGACATCTCGCACCGCAAAGCCCTCGGCGTTTGCAAATCAACCGCTTGCCGCAATAGGAATCATATTGTCTGTCGGTAGTGGTTCATCACTTATTGTATGGAAATTCTGATGATTTTTTTTCAAATAATCATCACGTAGCATATTGTGTAAACAACACGCTACCCAGACCAAATTGTCACACGTTTCTGGCTCAATATGTATTGGCTGGTAAAAAATCCTGAACACTTGGCATAGTATGCCGAACGCATTTTCAGTAACTCTTCGGGCGCGGCTTAACCTATAATTAAATACTGCTTTTGTTGGGTCTTCTCTTGCTGCTCTTCTCGTATACGGCTTCATAATACGTTTATATATACGAAATGCTTCGTCGCCTACAATTACATGTGGTACAGTTGTTTCTGTACCGGGAAGTAAAGTCTTCTGGAAATGGAAAAGAACCATCCAAAATTTGTTTACCGATATTAGATTTTAAAAATATACCGCTATCCCCTTCTTTTCCAAAAGAACCGATATCTACGGCAATAAATTTATAATTTGCGTCAACCATGGCAAGCAATACAGTTGAAAAATAATCTTTATAATTATGATTTAATAATCCTGTATTGCTTGGACATCGAATTCGTACATACTTGCCGTCGATTGCAAGAATGCAATTTGTAAAATTCCATTTAAAATAAAATTCTTCAGTTTTTTTCTTAAAATCTATTTGAGTAGGATCAGGCATGAATTTTGAAACTAATTTATTTTTCATCGCAGATAATGTTTGCTTCACTATTTCACTGATATAACTGTAAGAAATTCTAAAAGAAAACTGCAACGATCGAAATGATTCACCAGTGGCAAGATACCTAAAATGAATAATCAAGCTATTCCACGGTATAGAAATTATTTTTGCGTTTACCTCAAGGTGACCGCTACCTTTTCTGCTACTGATATTGGCCTACGGACTCTATTGGATGGCAGAAGATTTAATTCTTCTTCCACTAATTTTACTAAAAACTTCGAAAGAAGAAAGAATTCGCGAAATTTTTTGTCATTTTCCACCAAATGTCTTTTTATTAAAATTTCGTAGCATCCTTCGATTTCTCGCATTTTTAGGAAATTATTGGTGAATTTCCTCTTTTTGGGATGTAAATATTCAATTACTCTGTCATCATCTTCTTCCTCTTCTAACAAGAGCTCAACAAGTTTATAGTTCTTCTGAATCGACTTATTCATTTTAAAATTAAAAATTTAAATCAAACACAATTACAAGTGAACTTGACAAGAATTTGAACTGTAATGACTATGGAACTCCTATGAATCATAATCATTTGTTTATTATTTTATTGCCAACAGCATAGGTAATCAATGCCTCGAGATAAATAGTATTCTTACAAAATAACAAAATGATAAACTCGTTAAAACTTAAAACCGACTAGGCGGATAAAGTGTTAAATAAACAGTCTATTGCAGTTCCACTGCAACGCGTCTAGCAAAACAGGTATTGCAGTTGTCGCCGACACCGGCAGTAACTTCCTTGCTGCTACTGGTGCTTGCAAAACATACCTTAAGGCTAAATATAATCACGAGTCCAATAACGAACAAGTACTGTGAGGGAAAGTTGAAAAGAACTTTGAAGACAGAGTTCAAGAGTGCGTGAAACCGTTCAGGGGTAAACCCGAAAAATCCGAAAGTTCAAATGAGGAGATTCAGCTGCTCACCGCACACGTCGTCTTTTCGGCGACGCGGCGTATACAATTCGGCGCGTCGTTTTGCGACCGTCGTCGCCGGGTCGGCCGCGGCGCGTGCATTTCTCCTTTAGTAGGACGTCGCGACCCGTTGGGTTAAAAGTCGGTCAAAGGCCGGTCCGGGCAGACCGGCGGGTGCGGCGAAAGTCGTCATCCCGCCGGACCGCGACCGTGTCCCGGCCGACGCCCGACGGTGTACCAAATGGCTCTGTGCCGCCGATTCGTTGGCGAACGACCCGTCGCAAAATTGTCGCGTGTCGTTTTCGGTTCTTTCGGCTTTTTTCGTATTTTGGCTTTCCGTCGCCGTTTCGGGCGCCCGGCGTTTTCGCGTTTGGAGCTCTCGTGCAGACCCGTCAAACACGAGCCGGTCCGCGACGCTATTACTTCGGATAATTTTGGGACCCGTCTTGAAACATGGACCAAGGAGTCCAGCGTGTGCGCGAGTCATTGGATATAAATCTAAACCGAAAGGCGAAATGAAAGTGAAGGCGCGCGCCGAGGGAAGATGGGCGTTCACGTTTTCGAACATGCGCCTCGCATTCCCGGGGCGTCCCTTATTCATTGCGAAAATGGACGCACCAAGAGCGTACACGCTGGGACCCGAAAGATGGTGAACTATGCCTGGTCAGGACGAAGTCAGGGGAAACCCGGATGGAGGTCTTCTCTTCTACTTCACGGTGTAGGCCTCAGGCCTGTTCCGATTCCTAATCAGCCCATCGCTTTCTTGGGCGTCCTACATCTCTTCTTCCACTTGGATCATAGCTCATAGCACACTTTGGTAGTCATTCGTCTTCCATTCTTTGCACATGCTCCTTCCATTGGCGTTTATACTCTTTAACCTTGTCTTTTATAGAGAATATCTGTAGTTCTTCTCTAATATCTTCATTTCTGTTCCTGTCCAGCAATGTACAACCTTTTACCGCTCGAAGAAATTTCATTTCTGCTGATGTCAGTTTAGTTTCTTGCTTGGTAGTTGTCGTCCATGTTTCGCTTCCGTATAGCAAGGTAGGAACCGCCATGACCTTGTAGAACTTCAACTGTGTTTCTCGTCGGCATCGTTTTCCTAGCGTTCGTCTAATGGTTCCGCACATTCTTTGGAAAGAGGTTAGCTTATTGGCGATGTCTACATCATATTCGTAAGACACATCGCAACCTAGATATTTGAAATGTGAAACCTGTTCCAAGCAAATGTTGCCTATGCATATTTTGGACCGAATAGGGTCTTTCTCTTTAAAAGCCATTACTTTTGTTTTTGCTACAGATATTTTGCACTTATAGTCGCTGGATAAGATATTTAGCAGATGTATTGCTCTTTGCAGATCGTCTTCTGTAGATGTAATCAGTGCTTGATCGTCTGCAAATAGTATCGTATTCAGATAATTGTTTTGACCAAGGTATATGCCATGTGGGACTTTATCTTTCCAAGTTTTAATTAGATCATCTATATATAAGTTGAATAATATTGGAGACAGACCCGGATGGAGGTCCGTAGCGATTCTGACGTGCAAATCGATTGTCGGAACTGGGTATAGGGGCAAAAGACTAATCGAACCATCTAGTAGCTGGTTCCCTCCGAAGTTTCCCTCAGGATAGCTGGCGCTCGTTGAAGCGAGTTTCATCCGGTAAAGCGAATGATTAGAGGCCTTGGGGACGAAACGTCCTCATCCTATTCTCAAACTTTAAATGGGTGAGAACTTCGGCTTTCTTAAATTGTGCCGCCTGCGTGGTCGGCCCGTTCGCGCGGTTCCCGGTCACGTCGGGCGCGGGTTTTTGAAGCCGCGAGTATCGAATCCGAGTGCCAAGTGGGCCATTTTTGGTAAACAGAACTGGCGTTGTGAAATGAACCGAACGCGAAGTTAAAGCGCCTAAGTGGACGCTTATTATATACCATAAAAGGCGTTGGTAACATAAGACAGCAGGACGGTGGCCATGGAAGTCCGTTGGATCCGTTAAGGAGTGTGTAACAACTCACCTGCCGAAGTTACTAGCCCTGAAAATGGATGGCGCTGAAGCGTACCGCCTTATACTTCGCCGTCGGCGGCAAACGTCTCGCGGCTTAAAAACGCGGACGCATCAGGCCCCGACGTGTAGGAGGGCGCGGCGGTGAGCGCAGAAGGATTGGCCGCGAGGCCGTTTGGAGCCACCGTCAGTGCAGATCTTGGTGATAGTAGCAAATACTCCAGCGAGGCCTTGGAGGACTGATGTGGAGAAGGGTTTCATGTGAACAGCCGTTGCACACGAGTCAGTCGATCCTAAGCCCTAGGCGAAAGCCGGTGTCAATCACGACGCGCCTTTTTGTTTGAAAAAAAAATTTGTCCGCTCCGACGTATATATAATTGTCACGTGCGGTAGAATGTATCCGTAAAAAGATATACGAAACCCCTTCGAACAATTGTGTTGCGGGCGCGATATAATTTTTATTTACGAGATAAGCGTGCGTACGCCGGGCGAAAGGGAATACGGTTCCTATTCCGTTACCCGGCAGCGGAAACATTTTTAAAGTCGTGCCCTCGTAAGAGTGCTCGTCGGGGTAACCCAACACGACCCGGAGACGCCGACGGGAGGTCTGGGAAGAGTTTTCTTTTCTGCATAAGCGTTTATGTTCCATGGAATCCTTTAGCAGGGAGATATGGTACGGAACCCTAAGAGCACCGCAGTTGCGGCGGTGTCCGGATCGTCCCCTTGGACCTTGAAAATCCGGGTAAGGGCCACGATAAACGTGGCGCCGGCTCGTACCCATATCCGCAGCAGGTCTCTTAGGTGAATAGCCTCTAGTTGATAGAATAATGTAGGTAAGGGAGGTCGGCAAATTGGATCCGTAACTTCGGGATAAGGATTGGCTCTGAGGATCGGGGCGCGTCAGGCTTGGTCCGGAAGCGGGTAACAGCTCACGTGCCGAGCCTGGGCCAGTCGGCGGTGCTTTGGCGTTAGCGTTCGCGCGCGCGACGTTCGTGCCGTCCGTCGAGCTCGGTCTCGCGCCATGGTCTCCCGCGGAACGTCCTTGCTTAGAGACTCCGTAAGGTCGGCGTTTGGGCGCCGGCCCCGGTGCGTTCTCTTCGGCCGCCATTTAACGGTCAACTTAGAACTGGCACGGACTCGGGGATTCTCACTGTCTAATTAAAACAAAGCATTGCGATCGCCCATGCGGGTGTTGACGCAATGTGATTTCTGCCCAGTGCTCTGAATGTCAACGTGATGAAATTCAAGCAAGCGCGGGTAAACGGCGGAAGTAACTATGGCTCTCGCGAGCCTCGTAGCGACCGACGCGAGACCCCCGGCGCGAAACCGCACCCCGGGACGCGAAAGCGGATCTAAGAAGAGGACGCGATACGCAAAAACCCAAGAGCTATTCAAGCGAAACCCGTCGCAGCTGGCTAACTTGGTGGTCAGTGAGCACGCGCACGAGCTGACCGGCGCCAATAAAACCAAACCCCCATACGGTGAAGTGGCGCGGCTCTACGGCGAGTTGTGGGAGCGTGCGGACGAAACCGCCCCCCTAACCACGACGACGACAAACGACGTACCGGTCTCGGCAATAACAATCGCCGAAGTAAAAAGCAAAATACAAAAACTTAAAAACAAAGGCGCCCCGGGACCGGACGGCGTAACAAAGATGGGTCTCCGCGCGCCCGGGATGGCGGAGGCGATTACAATCGTGTTCAACAGTGTACTCGTTAACGAGTACTATCCCGTAGCCTGGTACGTAAACCGTACCACGGTTTCCGAAAGAAGGCAAGGACCTTACGCGCCCGGAAACTGTAGACCGAACACGATCGCCTCCGTCCTCGCGAGACTATTTTCATCGTGCATCGAAACCCGGGTTGAACTAATAACATCTATTTCGCCAAGACAGAGGGGCTTCGTCAGCGGCAATGGCTGCTTCATAAATGCCATGCTGCTAGACGAGGCTCTCCACCAAAGAGGTCGAGGCTGTGCGCTGCTCAGCTCGACCTCACAAAGGCGTTTGATATGGTACCTCATACGGCGATCGCGGAGACCCTGAATAATAAAAGGGTGCCCAGGACCCTTACCAACTTAATCCTAGGCATGTATAGAAGTGCCTCCACTATAATCACTGGCACTAACATTAATATAAAGATTGGCCGAGGCGTCAAACAGGGTGACCCCGTTTCTCCCCTGCTATTCAATCTGGTCCTCGACTCCACCATGCGCTCCCTGGAGGCCGCCGAAGGTTTCACTATTGCGCCGGGAAAGAATCTGCCCGCCCTCGCGTTCGCGGACGATCTAATACTGCTGGCGCGCAGCTCGGCAAAACTACAATCCTTGCTGAATATAACAACCCGCGGGCTAGGACAAATAGGGCTTAAAATATCGCCAAATAAGAGCGCGGCGTTTTCCGTCAGGGGCGTGGGACGAACCTGGGTCGCCGAGCCGATTGAGGCAACAATACAGGGCGACGCATTGAAGAGTTACCGGGTAGACGAGTCCAAATCGTGCGGGCAGCGGAGAACTGCAAAAGACTAGCTTTGAAACCAACTCAAAAAGCTGCCCTTCTGGAACAATACATTATTCACAAATTCATTCACCGATTTACAATAGACTTGCCGTCTAAGACTATATTGGGCCAGATAGATCACGCGATTCGCGGGGCATACAAAGCTTTCCTCCACCTGCCCGCATGTACAACAGATTACGCTTTCTACACGAGCAAGCGTGATGGCGGGTTGGGGTACCCGCGGCTGGCGCACCTGGTATCCCTCAACGGCGTGAGGTCGTTGTCCAGGATGTCGGGCGACGGCGACCCGCTTGTCCAGGAGATCGCCGCCAGAGAGTTAGAAAGCATGCCAGACAGCTAGGGTTGCAGGTGCCCGCAACACACCTGCAAATCAAGCAGAAAAAAATCGATCTAAAGACTGTGGAGCATAGACAGTGGGAAAGCCAACCAACTCAGGGGAAAGAGGTTGCTTCCGAAACAACCCGCTAGCGAACGTTTGGATATTAAAGAACTCGCTTCGCGAAGACGAGTTCATTGATCTCATCAAGATGCGTACCGCGAAACACTCAAGCACTCGGGCTTCCCACACTTCGACCCCACATGTCGACACTTCCATACTAGACCGGAGACGCTCGGGCACGTTCTTGGAGAGTGCACCGCGGGGCGGAGGCCTAGGATACACCGTCACAACAATATTGTAAGAGCAATCGCAAAACGTGTCGAAAACAAATTCACGGTTTATGAGGAGCAGACGTTTCAGGCGGAAGATGGGGCGTGGCTGAAACCCGACCTGGTCATTAAAGACACCGGGCGGGTTTACATAGTCGACGTCACGATACGCTTTGAGACGGACTGCTCTTTACGGGACGCGGCGCTAGAAAAATCAAGGAAGTACGGTGTGTTAGAGCCGAAACTCCGCGAATTGCATGGGGTGACGGAGGTCGAGGTGGTGCCAGTGGTATTCGGATCAAGAGGAGCGATGCCTCACGCAACTAGAAACGCGCTTAAGAACATCGGGGTCCCGATGAAGACCATACGCGACGCGGTCTATGGCATTCTTCGATCGTCCGTCTCCATCGCCCGGGCGCATCTGGATTACACGTAGCCTAAACAAACAAAATGAATTAAACAAATAAAATGAAATACAAATAAAAACAAACCTAATTACCATATTTCTCCTTGCAGATGCGGAACACATTCTACGGTGAGCGGACCTCCCGGAAGACGGCGCAACACTTAAGGCCGAAATGGAAGATTGAAGGAAGTCCAAATGGAATAAATAAATGTAACTAAAACATCACAACCTGAACAGGAAAGATATTTGTGACTTATTAATATAATGTTAAAATATATGTTATGTGTGCAAATTTAAATTAAGAAACACTAAGGAAACCTCGTGATAGGAAATACCCGCATTTATTTATGAATTGTAAAACAAATTAGTAATAATAAATGTATTAACTGACCAAATGGCTCGTCATCTAATTAGTGACGCGCATGAATGGATTAACGAGATTCTTGGCGTTCGCTTTACTTTAACGATTTTATTAACGTAACAAGGTGCTTTAAGTGTTATGGTTTTGGACACATGAGCAAAAATTGTAACAAACAACTCACGTGCAGGCACTGTGGACAAGTCGGTCATTTAGGGGGAGAATGTCCCAATAGGGAAATAGCACCAAGGTGTGTAAATTGCGGAGATACACATGACGCTATGAGTAGGGAATGCCATGAATATATTAGGAGAAGGGAGGCGCTTATGCGCAGAGTAGTCGGAAATTAAATTAGTTTTACATAGTATTTAGAAATCTATGTAAGCTTTTAATAGGAGACTGTGGGCAACTTAAACTTCATTCATTTTATTCAAATTCATTGTTCTAGGTACCGTGGAATTGACCTTTAATTGCGCATTTCGATCCGATTGACTGGGTGTATTAAGGAGGGGGGCAAAACATATAACGATGTTAACAATACTACAAGCTAATTTAGGTAGGGGTAGGACGGCCACGCTCGAATGCATTGCCGCGATTAATCATAAAAACATTGATATCATATGTATACAGGAGCCGTACCACAACAGGGATGTCTGGGCCGGTTACGTTATACATGGTAAGCCACAAGCCAAGGTAATGACCGTGATTATACGCCCGGGAATGCCAGCAATGTTTGTAGAGGAGCTGTCAAGTCAGGCTACAACTATTAGTATATTAGGCACAGGGGACGACTCCCTGACAGTTATCAATTCATATTGGAGTCCCAACTGTAATTTCGAAAGGGAACTCACGTACTTAGAGAATGCGCTTAGGAAATATCCACACACTCATTTACTGCTACTGGGAGATTTTAACGCGAAACACCCGGCGTGGGGAAGCCCCATATGCGATTTTAAGGGAGAACTTCTATTAACTATGAGCGTGACGTTTGATATAGAGGTGGCAAACGAGCATGGGTCACCCCCAACTTTCGAGGCGGCAGGTAGAGGTCAGAGTTGGGTAGATATAACTATGTATAAAGATTGTATTGTGAAGGATTGGACTGTGGAGACCGATTGGCTGTTCCACAGTGATCATAACCCTATAACGTTCATTATTATCACTAAAATTGCTAGGACATTCATTGAAAACACGGGAATGTTCAATAGTGAGACAGCCAATTGGGATCTTTTTGATGAGTGCTTGACCGGGTACATGGTAGGGAACTTCGCGGCCGATGATGTGAACGAACTTGAAAGCAAGGTTACTCAATTTTATGAGACACTTATCAATGCGTGTAGAAAGAGTATGAAAGAGACTAGAAGGAAAAAGGTTAAGAAGTGCCTTTGGTGGTCGTCTGAACTTAATAGGAAAAGGATAGAGACCAGAGATCTCAGAGAGAGTTATCAACGAGAAAGTAATGTTCACCTAAAAACAATTAAAATTGAAAACTTTAGAAGGGAAAGAGTAATTTATAAACAAATGATAAAATCCGCTAAGATAGAATCCTTCAGGAAGTGCTGTAGTGATGAAAGACATGGCCCTTGGGACTTCCCACTAAAATTCTTAAAAGATAAAAAGACTGTACAAGTTATCAGTTCCCAAATACAAGGCGACCGTACAGTTAACTCATTGTCAGAATTTAAGTATGAAAGATTCAAACAGTACTTCATGGAGGATGATCCTTTAAAAGACGACCACCGAAGGCACAGAATTATTAGAGATACCGATTTGTATAGCGTGGAAGATAACGACTCTCCTTTCACTTTGAAAGAGGTTGATTACATTATTAGGAGTATTAAAATCAACAAGGCAGCAGGACGCGATGGAGTACCGATCAAGGTAATACGTAGATTGTGGGAAATTAATAGAGTATGGATGTGTCAGCTATATAATGAATGCTATCGGCTGGGCCACTTTCCAAAGGTTTGGAAGGTTGGTAGATTAGTATGGATAGATAAGCCGGGGGGGGGGGGGGCAGGCCGTTGACCATCTCTGTAGCATGTAGCAAGATTCTCGATAAACTTTGTACAAGTAGATTAGTTTATCACATTGAAAACAATCACTTGTTCTCTCGGTGGCAGTACGGTTTTCGTAGCGGCAGAAGTACAGTATAGGCCGTGGCAGAACTCATCGGGCGCATAAAGTTAATACTTTCAACCGGCAGACACGCGCTATTAATAATGTTAGATATTAGTAATGCTTTTAACTCGGCGTGGCACGCTAACATTATTTTTACTTTGAAAGAAATGAGATGTCCGGCAAACTTACTGTACATTATAAAGAGTTTCCTAACGGATCGCTTAGTATGGGATGAGACGGTTTTAAGAGGCGTAGTCAGGGGTTGTCCACAAGGTTCTAGCTTGGGGCCGGTACTGTGGCTGGTCATAATGGAGGGATGGTTCAAAACACTACAACGCACCATTCTAACGGGCGGGTACTGCGCTCAGGCATTCGCGGATGACCAAGCCATAGTGCTGTACGGTTCAGAAGTGCGAGATATGGAAGCCGACTGGGCAGCTATTTACAGGCAATGCTTAGAATGGAGTAAATTAAATAAAGTGCATTATAACGTTTCCAAAACACAGTTGGTGTGGTTTACCAAAAATACTAGGCTGCGCTGGCCCCAAATACAACTAGATAACACCATGATAGACTGCGAAATGTTAGGGAAGTACTTGGGCTTAATTATCGATAATGACCTTAATTGGATTGAGCATGCTAAAAATGTGCGGGAAGTAACAGTACCCATTGCTTTGAGGATGGCTCGTATGGTCGGAAAACAATGGGGGCTGCGAACCGAGATATTAAATAGATTATACAAATCGGTGATTGAGCCCAAGTTGATTTATGGAGCGGAGTTGTGGGGTGAGCGTAGCCGCGACACACGTATTATTAAGATTACCAACGCGGCCCAGAGATTATTTTTACTAATACTATCTAGGGCATATAGGACGGCACCTACCTCTGCCCTGCAAATATTGTTCAATATCATGCCCCTTCACTTAGCAGCTGCGCGAAATTACGAAGTTTTTCGAAAGATCGGAGACGTGGATAGGAGACCCATTACTAGCGAGCTTAGACACCCGGGAGAACGCGACAATCTAGATATAAATTACAAGCCCTTTGAATGCGATGATGAAAATTTAGCGGACTATATATGTCATATTTACACCGACGGTACCGGAAATGAACACGGAGTGGGATACGGTTTCACTGTTAAACAGTCGGGAGTAGAACTTTTCTACGAAATTGGGTGCCTACCTGATTATTGTACGGTATTGCAAGCGGAGATCATGGCAATTAAAAGGGCTGTTGAGTGGGGAGAATTGTCTTGTTTCGATAGGGTGATTATAATAACGGACGCTCTACAGGCGCTTCACAGCATAGGACACTACCTAGCTAGTAATAATACGGTAGCCTATATTCAAAGAATGGCAGCTCTCAACGTCAATAAATACCATTTTAGGTATGTGAAGGGGCACGGTACATCATTAGGGAACAATAGGGCCCACGAACTTGCAAGCAGCATAGACGATAATACGGAAATAGTGCAATGCGGAATCACCCTTAAAGCGCTTAGGAGGAAATGTCATAATGAATTCTTAAGTATTTGGCTCGGTTCATGGCGACAGGAAAAAACTGGACGTTCAGTATATAAAATCTTACCGGAGGGGACTGTCGCGTACAATTGGAGTAGCAAAGCGGTCCAACTACTGACGGGACATGGGGATTTCGCACAGTACTATAGACGGTTTAAACTTAGGGAAGGTAGATTCGGGGAGGGACTTTATATTTGCGGAATGGCCCCCGACACACCTGAACATATTATATATCAATGCCAGTGGACTTGCAGGGCAGAGGCAAGGGAACAGTTTAGACTTGCGCACCCTGAAGTGAAATGGCCCCTCGTGTTTAAACGCGATGAAATAACTGAAGCCATCGTACAAAGCTTCAACAATATGGCTGAGGCCATGGTCTTTGATTATGGATGGGAGTAGTGGCCGTCCTAACTCTCTCATGTCTTTATAGGAATAGTCACCTTTTCTACAGGAGTCTTCCTTCCTCATTCCACTTTTTCGATTGTTTGATCATCAAATTCATTGTGGGGGGCCTTAGGGCCCCCCCGCTGATTTTTCCAAAGGTGATGGCAGTGGTATAAGGAGGATGGGTTCTCTTGACTGTGACTAGCTTGAATGCACGTAGGATCTGGAGCCCAATGCCGTAAGGTGGGTGGGACTAACTCCATTCGATGTCCCTACCTACCTATTCCTACCTATTACCTATTCTTAACAGATTGTATAGATCGGTAATTGAGCCCAAACTTACCTACGGAGCGGAACTATGGGGAGAATTTAGTCATTATGCGCGCACAATCAAACTAGCGAATGCGGCCCAGAGAATGTTTCTATTAATTTTATCTCGAGCTTATAGGACGACACCTACCTCGGCCCTGCAAATTTTATTCAATATTATGCCGTTACATCTAGTGGCTGCATGTAATTTCAAAGTATTTAATAGATTAAATGAGGTGGATGGGAAACCTCCTATTAGTGAGCTAAATCACCCTAGCGAACGCGGAAAAATCGATATCAGTTACACGCAGTTTGATTGCAGTGATGATTTGCCATATATACACGGACGGTTCCAAAAATGCAAATTGTGTGGGATACGGTATGATCGTGAGAAACTCGGGTATTGAACACTATAACGAAAATGGGCGATTACCGGATCACTGCACGGCATTACAAGCGGAGATCATTGCAATCAAACGGGCAGTGGAATGGGGAGAGAATTCCTGTTTCGATAGGGTGATCATAATAACGGACGCACTTCAGGCTCTACATAGTATAGGGCATTTTTCGGCTCATAATAGGATGGTATCGTATATTCAAAATGCGGCCATCAGCAATGTTAATAAATACCACTTTAGATACGTGAAGAGTCATGGAAACTCTAGTGGAAACATTAGAGCACACGAATTAGCTAGTGAAGTTGATATGAACTCTGAGTTGGTGCCGTGCGGGATCACCTTAAAAGTGCTTAGGAGGATAGTCCATAACAAACAACACAGGAACTGGATGCGACTGTGGCGCTATGATAGCACAGGGCGCGCAATATACAGTATTTTCCCAGAGGGAACGGTCGCACTAAATTGGAGCAGTAAAGCGGTCCAACTACTTACGGGACACGGTGATTTCGCGCAATATTATCGTAGGTTCAAACTAAGAGAAGGTAGATTTGGAGAGGGTATTTGTATATGCGGACAGGCCCCTGATACAAGTGAACACATTTTGTATCAATGTCAATGGGAATGTAGGGCCGAGGCTAGGAGATTGTTCAGACTAGAACAACCAGGAGTGAAATGGCCCCTGTCTTTCAAACGCGAAGAAGCAACGGAAGCAATAATACAAAGCATCTGTTCGATGGCTGAGGCCATGGTGTTTGATTATGGCTGGGAGTAGTGGCCGCTTGTGCCTTCCCCCAGTTCGCCTTCACTTATTAGGTCTAATAGTCACCTTTCCCAAGGAGTCTTCTTTCCCCACTCTTCCCTTATATTGTTTGATCATAAAATTCAAGTAGGGGGCCTACGGGCCCCCCCCGCTGATTTTTCCAAAGGTGATGGCAGTGGTATAAGGAGGATGGGTTTTCTTGACTGGGACTAGCACGATTGTACGTAGGATCTGGAGCCCAATACCGCGGGACTAACTCCATTCGATGTCCCTACCTACCTTTACCGATGATGACCTTTGCGAATTTTGTTTAGCAAGAGGATCTGCGGTTTTTGGGTTGTGCGCGTTGGAAAATTTCTCGTGTGATAAATATAATTATATATATTATCTAATAAATTTTAGTTTCCAGAAATTGTGACCAGTGTGATCGGAAGGGTTGAGATACGTACGATCTCAGTAAATCCCTGGTACGGTCCTTTAGAAAAGTTGGAAGCACCGAGTGCTTTCCATAAAAGTTGTAACCATCTATAACTGGCAGGTAAGGATTACTAACAAATCCTATTGAATTCCTAAAAATTCCTTATACTTATTCCTATTAATTGTAAAAACTACCTAAAAAGATTTTAACCTAACCATACTCTTTATTTTACCCTTTTTTAAATATTCCAATAACCATTGATAATCTTCCATCTACACCGCATAATATCCAGATCAAAATAAACTACCAAAAGAGAACATCAATGAATAATAAGAGAGCCCTCAATAAGAACCCGAAATTGCCACCAATTACCAGACCTACAAGTCCAAATAAAGCCTTTTCTACCCCTATAATGATTGCTCGATCCCCTCCGGCTTTAAGACTTACGGTCACCCATCAGGAGCCGTTTGAAACTAGTATGCGGGACCATGATGAAGAGGACAATGCTCATGGGGCCAATGTTGATATGGGGTCAGAGGACTCAATTGTCAATATGATTATCGACGAAGGACGGTCAAATAAACGCAAACGAGATGACCATGGCAGCGAAGGAACGACCGGTGAAGTCTCTAGAATCAGAGATAACATTAGACAGATTCTCTTTTCAGAGAACAGTAAAATTAACAATGTGGCGAAAGCTGCACTGTTAAAAGAATTCTCTAAAATGGAAGAATTGATATATGAAGGAGAACTAAAAATAGCTAAAGCAGATGGTCAATTAGCGTCTTTAGACGCTTTAAGGCAACTAAGACAAGAATATAACTTTGAACAAGTTGATACTCCTAGGGAAAATGTACCTACTGACAATAATCTTTTAATTATTAAAAACAAGGACAAACAGGGTGAACAATTGAGCCCGGAACAAATCAAGGGCCTCATCACTGAAACCCTCAAAGAAGATATAAATGACCTTCATGTAAAAAGATTCAACGCAGTTAAAGAAGGTATGCTCATTGAGGTAGAAACTGCCCCTGAATTACAACACATTAAAGATAAACTAAATAATTGCGAAAAATTAGAGGTGAGACCACCGATCTTAGTTAAACCGAAAGTAATAATATTTAATGTGGATGCAACCTACACGGAGGAAACGATCAAAGATGAAATATACAACAAAAACTTTAGTAACAGGCCAAGGGAAGAAATATTACCACACATAAGGTTGTTATTCAAAGTAGGGCCGAGAGGTAAGCCCACCGTGCATTGGGTGATGGAAGTATCACCAAGTATAAGACGTGCCCTAATTTACAAACAGAGAATTTATATTGGATGGTCTAGCTCTATAGTTTCGGATTTTGTCAACGTAAGCAGGTGTATGAAATGCTACAGGTTTGGTCACACGACTAAACACTGCATGAACAAAGTCGCATGTAGACACTGCGGTAGTGAGACTCACCTATGGAACAACTGTACAAAGAAAGAACTCAAACCAAGCTGTATCAATTGTAAGAATAAAGGGATCACATGCGATCACTCTGTGATGGGCAGGGAATGTCCCGAATTTCAGCGCCTGAGGAACATTGCTAGTAGGAAAGCAAACCAAGGCCTATAGTGTGTTTATTCAATTTGTTACATAAGTAATCTAGCACAATTTAATCTATATCATAAATTAACATATTAATTCTCCTAAAATTAATCTTATATTATTTCGACAGGACATGGGCATGGAAGGAACTACAGTCCTACAAGTCAATATCGGTAAGAGCAGGACAGCAGCCTACAACAATAAGGCTTGGCCATTATGCTGGCATAATAAAAATTTGACCCAGCAGCTCATAAGTGATTTTAATGAACTGGCAGACCAACTCATCTTTAGTTATGAGTGGGAATACTAGATTATTCTTAGCTCCTGCAGTTGCCGTGTCTTTGGTCTCTGTGTCTTGGTCCTCAGTGTTGTCATAACATGTCATTCCCGTAACTTGTATGTAATGATGGCCTCTGGCTTCCTTTATAGTTATATTTCTATCATAAATTTGATATTCGATGTATAATGTCCTCATCCTGAAATGCCTATGTCCTTGTCTAAATTCTAGTAAACTCATAATATTATTATAACTATACGCTATATAACTAATGCTACTGTCTCAATATTATTAACTTACATAAATTTTTCCTTCATTTTGTTCTTTATAGACAATTCAACTACAGTAGCTCGGGCATTACATCTCCTTCATAAATTCACAGTGCCGCTACTGGGATACCGCCTTGAGGACGGCAATTTGAATGATGCTATCCCTAACTTGGGACATACTATGTTTTATTATATACTCTGTTGAGCGACTAGGAAGTTATTGCTATCTTTAATCAAATTAAATCCTCTATTATAACTCTAACCTAATTTGCTTGCATATTGTCTATTGACTTTACGGGGAATACTTAACTGCCTTCGGAGGGGGGAGCGGGGGTGCACCCGTGGTCCTTGGTCAGACGTTGAAACCCTCAGGCGAATTTTATTGTTGAAATTGGCTTATACACCATTGCTATCTTCTGGTGTTGGAGGCAATGGCAGTACAATCTAACATTCTGGAGGAATCAAACCTGCAGGTGGTCGTAATTACTGTTGCGTATAGATTGTTATACAGCAGTTTCGCACTAGATTATAGGGGCTTCGGTTGCAGCCTCCGCACCTAACGAGTGCTTAAACACCCTGACAAGAACTACTTATACGTTATTTCTCCATGACATTGTAATTGCTTGAGCGTGTTTCCATCCTTGGTCGCTCTCCAGTGGCTCGGTTGGATTACCATAAATTCATAACTCAGTGTGCCTCTAACCTTAGTGTTCTTGCTGTCTGTGGACGGCCTCCCGGGGGCGAAACGATCTTTATAAATAAATAAATGAAAAAATTATAAAATATAAAATATTATTTGCAAAATGTAAAAGATATATACACCAACGTGCAAGTTTTTCCAATAAAAAATTCCTATTATATAACTTATGCTAGCAGGAGCATCACACCTGTTATACGGGCGTTGTGATTAAATATGATAATCATCGGTCAGTATCTCATTTTATTTTAATAAACAAACGTAATAACGTTTATCACATGGATATTTTATATACATGGAGGCGCATAGCCTCCTCACTGATTTTTCCAAGGCGCAACAATGTAGTTGCGGGTAAGAGGAAGTGTCCTATCTCTGGCGAAACTAGTTAGCCGATAGTGGCTAGAAGCCCTGTGTCGAAAGACGGGAGGGAGTGGTTTTGGCCACAACTCCGAGTTTGTCCCTACCTACCTATCCTATCCCTGAGCCGTTCCACAACAGGGATATCTGGGCCGGTTATGTCATACATGGTAAGCCACAAGCCAAAGTTATTACTGTGATTAGACGCCCGGGATTGTCAGCATTGTTTGTAGAGGAACTGTCCGGTCCGGCTATAACGATCAGTATATTAGGCACAGGGGACGACTCCCTGACGGTGATCTCAACGTGTATTGGAGTCCTAATTGCAATTTTGAAAGGGAACTCACAAACTTAGAGAATGCGCTTAAAAAATATTCGCGGACACATATGCTGCCACTGGGGGATTTTAATGCGAAACATCCTGCGTGGGGGAGCCCTAGTTGTGATCTCAAGGGAGAACTCTTATTAACGATGAGTGTAGCGCTTGGTATAGAGGTGGCGAGCGAGCCTGGATCCCCCCCAACTTTCGAGGCGGCAGGTAGAGGTTAGAGCTGGGTTGATATCACTATGTTTAAGAATTGTATTGTGACGGATTGGATTGTGGAAACCGATTGGCTGTTCCACAGTGATCACAACCCTATAACGTTCACTATCAGTAGCAAAATTGCCAGGTCAATATTTGATAATACGGGAATGTTCAGCTGTGAGGCAGCCAACTGGGATCTGTTTGATGAGTGCTTGACTGGGTATATGGTAGGAAATTTTTCTGTGAGTGATGTGAAAGAACTTGAAAGTAAAGTTACTCAATTTTATGAGGTACTCATAAAAGCGTGCAGAAGTAGCATGAAAGAGATAAGGAGGAAGAAGGCTAAGAAGTGTTTTTGGTGGTCGTCTGAACTAAATAGGAAACGGATAGAGACTAGGGATCTTAGAGAGAGTTATCAAAGAGAAAGAGATGTTCAATTAAGAACAATTAAAATTGAAAACTTTAGAAGGGAAAGAGTAGAATATAAACAAATGATAAAATCCGCGAAAATAGAATCCTTCAGGTGCTGTAGTGACGAAAGACACGGCCCTTGGGATTTCCCACTTAAATTTTTAAAAGAGAATAAAAAGACTGAACAAGCGATTAGCTCCCAAATACAAGGCGACAGAATCGTTAATACAGTTTCGGAAGTCAAGTATGAAAGATTTAAACGGTACTTCCTGGAGGACGATCCTTTAAATGACGACCATCTAAAACACAGAATCATCAGAGAGACGGAACTTTACAGCGTTGAAGATAATGATTCTCCTTTCACTATCAAAGAGGTCGACCACATCATTAAGAGCATCAAAATTAATAAAGCAGCGGGATGCGACGGAGTACCGGTTAAGGTAATACGTTAGATTGTGGGAATTAAATAGAGAATGGATGTGTCAGCTTTTCAACGAATGCTATCGGCTGGGCCATTTTCCTAAGGTTTGGAAGGTAGGCAGATTAGTGTGGATAGATAAGCCGGGGGGTGGGACCAGGCCGCTTACCATCTCAGTAGCATGCGGAAAGATCTTAGATAAACTCTGTACGAGTAGATTGGTCTATCATATCGAAGATAATCACCTTTTTTCTCGGTGGCAGTACGGTTTTCGTTGCGGAAGAAGTACAGTACAAGCTGTGGCAGATCTCATCGGGCATATCAAGTTAATACTAGCAACAGGTAGACACGCGCTTTTAATAATGCTAGATATCAGTAATGCGTTTAACTCTGCGTGGCACTTTAACATCATTTATACCTTAAAAGAAATGAGATGCCCAGCAAATCTGCTGTACATTATTAAGAGTTTCCTAACTGATCGTTTTGTATGGAATGAAACCGTGTTAAGAGGAGTAGTCAGGGGTTGTCCGCAAGGTTCTAGCTTGGGGCCGGTACTGTGGCTGGTCATAATGGAAGGGTGGTTTAAAACTTTATATTGTACCACATTAATAGGCGGGTATTGCGCACAGGCATATGCGGATGACCAAGCCATAGTGCTTTACGGTTCGGAAGTGCGGGACATTGAAACCGACTGGGCAGCGACTTACAGGCAATGCCTAGAATGGAGTAAACTCAATAAAGTGTATTATAACGTTGCCAAAACTCAGGTGGTGTGGTTTACCAAAAAGACTAGGATGCGCTGGCCCCAAATACAACTAGATAACACAATGATAGATAGCGAAATGGTAGGGAAATACCTGGGCTTAATTATTGATAACGACTTAAATTGGATTGAGCACGCTAAAAACGTGCGTGAAGTAACAGTACCCATTGCTTTGAGGATGGCTCGCATGGTCGGAAAACAATGGGGACTGCGAACCCAGATTTTAAATAGATTATATAGATCGGTAATTGAGCCTAAGCTTATTTACGGAGCGGAGTTGTGGGGCGAGCGTAGTCGGGACATCCGCATTATTAAAATAACTAACGCGGCTCAGAGACTATTCTTACTAATATTATCTAGGGCATACAGGACGACACCCACCTCTGCCTTACAAATTATATTTAACATTATGCCCCTTCACTTAGCAGCTGCGCGAAATTTCAAAGTTTTTCAAAATCTGACGGATGTGGATAGGAGACCTATTACTAGTGAGCTTAGACACCCGGGAGAACGCGGTAACTTAGATATCAATTATATGACCTTTGATTGCGATGATGAAAATTTAGCGGATTATATATGTCATATTTACACAGACGGTACTGTTAATGAGAAAGGAGTGGGATACGGTTTTGTAGTTAAACAATCGGGAGTAGAACTCTACGATGAAATCGGACGCCTACCGGATCATTGCACGGTATTGCAAGCTGAGATCATGGCAATTAAAAGGGCTGTAGAGTGGGGAGAATTGTCTTGTTTAGATAGGGTGATTATAATAACGGACGCTCTACAGGCGGTACATAGCATAGGACATTACCTGGCTAGTAACAACATGGTAGCCTATATACAAAGAATATCAGCTTTGAATGTCAATAAATATCATTTTAGATACGTGAAGGGACACGGTACCTCAATTGGGAACTATAGGGCCCATGAACTGGCAAGTAGTGTAGATAATAACACGGAAATGGTGCAGTGCGGAATCACCCTTAAAGCGCTTAGGAGGAAAGTTCATAATGAATATCTAAGGAATTGGCACGGATTGTGGCTTATAACTGGAGTAGTAAAGCGGTCCAACTACTTACGGGACATGGGGATTTCGCACAGTACTATAGAAGGTTCAAACTGAGGGAAGGTAGATTCGGGGAGGGACTTTGTATTTGCGGAGCGGCCCCCGACACATCGGAACACGTTCTTTATCAATGTCAGTGGGAATGCAGGGCAGATGCAAGGGAACAGTTTAGACGTGCGCACCCTGAAGTGAAATGGCCCCTTTTGTTCAAACACGATGAAGTAACGGAAGCCATTGTACAAAGCATAAACAACATGGCTGAGGCCATGGTTTTTGACTATGGCTGGGAGTAGTGGCCGTCCATACCTTCTCATGCTCTTATTATAGGAATAGTCACCTTTCCTACAGGAGTCTTCTTTCCTCATTTCACTTCATCGAATGTTTGATCACTAAATTCATAGCGGGGGGCCTTCGGGCCCCCCCGCTGATTTTTCCAAAAGTGATGGCAGTGGTATAAGGAGGATGGGTTCTCTTGACTGGGACTAGCTTGATTGCACGTAGGATCTGGAGCCCAATGCCGTAAGGTGGGCGGGACTAACTCCATTCGATGTCCCTACCTACGGCAATCGATGATGACCTATGCGAATTTTTTCTGCAAGAGGATCTGAGGTTTTTGGGCTGTGCGCGGTGGAGAACAGATCTACAAAAGATCTTTCGTGTGATATAATAATTATATATATTACTAATAAATTTATAGTTTTCAGGCTTTGTAACTAGTGTGATCGGAGGGGTTGAGATACGTACGATCTCAGTAAATCCCTGGTACGGTCCTTTAGAAGAGTTGGAAGCACTGAGTGCTTACCATCCAAGTCGAAATCATCTATAATCAGCAGGTAAGGATTACTAACCGATTCTATTAACATCCTGATATTTCCTTTACATCTATCCATTCTATCCAAATTTACTAATACTAATTTTGTCAATCCTAATTCCTCTAACATCATCATCATTGATAAGACTTCGCCCACCTCCCATAATATTCAGGTCAGAATAAATTTTAATAAGAGGGTACGAATGAGTGATAAAAGAGCCCTCAATAAAAATCCTAAACTGCCGCCAATAAATAGACCGACGAGTTCCAATAAAGAATTTGCTACTTCCACAATGATTTCTCGAACTCCTCCTGCGAGAAGGCTCACGGTCACCCACCAGGAACCGTTTGAAACGAGTATGCGAGACCAGGAGGAAGAGGAAAGTGCACCCGTCAATGTTTATAATGTCTCAGAGGACTCGAGCGTGAATATGATTATTGACGAAGGCCGCTCTAATAAACGGAAGCGAGATGACCAAGGCACCAAAGGCACGACAGGTGAAGTTACTCGAATCAGAGATAACATCAGGCAGATTCTCTTTTCAGAGAATAGCAAAATCAATAATGTGGCGAAAGCCACATTACTAAAAGAATTCTCTAAAATGGAAGAAAAAATTTATGAAGGACAATTAAAGCTCGCCAAAGCGGAAGGACAAATAGTGTCGTTAGATGCGATTAGGCAACTTGGCCAAGATTTTAACTTTGAGCAGGTCGAGACACCGAGGGAAAATGTTCCCACAGAAAATAATCTTCTAATAATCAAAAATAAAGATAAACAGGGTGAGCAATTGAGTCCAGAGCAGATAAGGGGCCTTATTACCGAAACACTAAAAGATGATATCAATGACCTTCATGTTAAAAGATTTAACACAGTTAAAGAAAGCATGCTAATCGAAGTGGAAACAGCCCCAGAATTGGAACATATCAAAAAGAGGCTATACAATTGCGAGAAACTAGAGGTTAGACCACCTATACTAGTAAAACCTAAGGTGATTATTTTTAATGTTGACTGGACCTTTACGGAGGAAGTTATCAAAGAAGAAGTATACAATAAAAACTTCAGTAATATGCCAAGAGAGGAAATATTGCCATACCTAAAACTACTGTTCAAAGTAGGACCGAGAGGCAAAGCTACTGTTCATTAGGTGATGAAAGTTGGTGATGAAAGGTGATGAAAGAATCCAAGCATAAGGCGTGCTTTAATATACAAACAAAGGATATACTTAGGATGGTCCAGTTTAATAGTCTCGGGCTTTATCAGTGTAAGCAGATGTATGAAGTGTTACAGGTTTGGTCATACGACCAAACACTGTTCGAATAAAGTTGCCTGTAGACACTGTGGAAGTGAGATTCATTTATGGAGTACCTGCACGAGAAAAGATTTAACACCTAGCTGTATAAATTGCAAAGCTAAAGGAAACACATGTGATCACTCGGTGATGGGCAGAGAATGCCCGGAATTTCAACGTCTAAGGAATATCGCCAGTAGGAAAGCGAATCAAGGCTTATGAATTAGTTTCTAATTTATAAGCACTTTAAATTATCATAAATTCCACTTTCACTATAAATTCATTGTCTAAAATTCTAATCTTATATTATTTCGATAGGACATAGGCATGGAAGGAACCACGGTCCTTCAAATTAACATCGGTAAGAGTAGGACGGCATTTTACGAAATCGATCAATTGGCGAGGAAGCTAGAGGTAGACGTTATCACACTTCAAGAACCATACCATGATATCAAGGTATGGGATAATTATTCGATTCATACTGTTACCGGGGCTAAGGTCGCAACCATTTTCATTAAAAAATTTCAATTATCCGTCATGTCCAAAGAACTAAGCTGCAAAAATATTAGTGTCCAAAATCTCAATGGAAAAGGGAAAATACCTATATCTTGTCAATATTTATATTGAACCTAACTTAGTAGCATTCAGGGTCCTCATACAAAGACTTGATGACATTTTGCATATCTTGAGTGGATATAAATGCATTATAGCTGGAGACTTTAACGCCAAGCATGGGATTTGGGGGAGCGATACGACAGACCTTAAAGGATAGGATGTCTTTACATTCATCAATAAATATAATTTAACGATTATTAATTCGAATAATAGCCCCCTCACATTTAATGCCACATTTAAAGGGCATAATAGTCAAAGCTCGGTAGCCGTGAGGGATATTGACCTAGTCACTGCTGAAGGCATAAGGCAAGAGAGATTCGAGCAATATTTTATAAAAGATTATCCTGAACAGAATAATGCATTTCAGAGGCATATAGTAAGGGAAGTAACCTAAAGGGAAGCTAAGAGGAGGAACAGACGATAAATAACTTAGTCATAAAGAATTCAGAGATTATGTCTATAACATAATCCTAACAAAAGTTGTGGCTCGGACTGTATCCCCATAATAACTATCAGACGCATTTACGAAACAAATCCCAGCTGGATGTGTAAATTCTATAATGAATGCTTTAGGCAGGGTTGCTTCCCCAAAATATGGAGAGACGGAAGACTTGTATGGTTAACAAGGCGGAAGGAGGATCTAGACCCCACACAATTCTGCCCGCTCTAGGAAAATTATTAGATAAAATTTTAGCATTAAGACTTGTTTATCATCTAGAAGTGCACAATAAGTTAAATAAACGTCAATACGGGTTTCGCAAGAACCGAAGTACTATTGAAGCATTACAAAATATCATGTCCTTTATAGATAATAGCAAAACATGAGGCAGACATGTTCTAATGATATCACTCGATATGCAGAATGCATTCAACATGGCATGGCACCTACTCATATTGTATAAATTACAAGAGTTGAACTTTCCAAATAACATCATCTATGGCATCAAAGCGTTTCTTGATGATAGAACTGTTACGGAGGAAGGACAGTAAAAGCCAGTTGAAAGAGGTTGCCCACAAGGCTCTATTCTTGGTCCGATATTGTGGTTATTAATCATTGAGGATTGGTTTATGAAACTCCAAGAAGTCATCGACTTAGTAGAACATGACAAGCTTAAAGTCTTTATTCAAGCTTTTGCCGATGAGCAAATAATCATTATTGCTGGCAAAGATTTGCAGGAAATCGAATCCACATAGGTGCGAGTGTGGAAGGTTTGCAGGGAGTGGAACATTAATGCTAAATTGCAATATAACATTAGTAAAACTCAAGCTATTTTCTATAGAGAGGGCAGAAAGCAAGTTATCCCCCCCCCCCCCGGGTTATAATGGATGCACAAGTCACAGAATTTAATAATACTCTCAAATATTTAGGCATGATTTTTGGTACTACGTTGTCTTGGGTTCAACATAGCATCATGCTCAGAAATAAAGTTGCACCCATGGCTATGAGACTACCCAAAGCCACAGGCATTGGGTGGGGAATCAAACAATCAGCCTTGTTAATGCTATACAAGTCGGTTTTCTTACCGTCAATAACGTATGGAGGTGAGATTTGGGGTTCACGTTACAAGGATACAAGAATTACTAGACATATGAATGCCACGCAAAGGGCAGCTTTACTTTCAATTACCAGGGCGTATAGAACATCGCCCACCTCAGCCCTTCAGGTATTATGTCAATTAGGGTATTCACACTCCCTTGTATATTTACCATCGTTGTATATTTACAATGGCCAAATACCATAGCTGTGAACACACCTATAATATTAATAATTGTATTTGATGTAATATATGTGATACATAACCTTACAATTATTGTTTATGTTATTGTTTTATTAACTTTACTTTCGGCACATGTTTAAAATAGTAGTGATTTACACATTAAAGTGCCTAGAAAATCATAAAAAGAAAAATTGTATTGTACTGTAAAATGGTATTTGTAAACGTAGAAAATACTTCTGCACTTGATCAGCTGTTGTCCGCCATATTGGTTTTCAAATACAACGGTAGAAAAAACACGTTCGAGGGCTATTTAGAAATACAACACCCAGGGTGTATTTGCTCTTATGGGAAATAGCTATGCAACCATATACACCCTAGTAAACTTGTGTATATTTACTAGAGTGTATAAATACAACGAAATATACAAGGGAGTGTGAATACCCTAAATGTATGCCCGTGAACCTCGAGTTGAGAAAGCTCAATTTGTTATGGGAGTTACGAGAGTCTTTCGATAAGAAACCTGAGGTCAGTGAGTGTTTGCATCCGGCAGATAGAGGCTTATTAGAGGTCTCTTTAATACCTTTTACCATAGGTTCAATCTAATGATATAATTTATATTTACACAGATGGATCTAAAGTTTTTAATATAGCAGGGTTCGGATACCTGGTAGTCTCAAATAATTGATGAATACAAAAGACGTTTAAATGATGACGCAACATCATACCAGGCGGAAATGGTTGACATCTTACACGCCATTAGATACATCATGGTGCAAAAGTATAACGATGTAATTATCTTAGTAGACTCTAAAGCTATACTAACAGCTATCAATAAATTTGATATTGACACCATGGAGACCCTGCTGATACAGAGAATTGTACGGCAAAATTTTAACGTCAAAATTAAATTTCAATATGTCAAGGGACATGATAGTAACGAATTTAACAAGCGTGTACATTGGCTTGCGAAACATTCTGCAGAAGAAAGAGTTATCACTTG
Source organism: Cantharis rustica (assembly GCA_911387805.1). Taxonomy (NCBI): domain Eukaryota; kingdom Metazoa; phylum Arthropoda; class Insecta; order Coleoptera; family Cantharidae; genus Cantharis; species Cantharis rustica. Next base: position 27,745,006 of record OU426880.1, read on the forward strand.
TGAAGTGCTTATTAATAAAAGAATCTTTAAGAAACGTGTAATCAGCCAAGTTAATGCTGAATGGCAGAATCTTTGGGTGATCTGCCAAACAGATCGGTTTCTATTTAATATATTAAATAAAGTACTTATTCCCCTAGGCCCGTGGAGCCCGAAAGCAATCCAAATACTTACTGGCCATGGAGACATGGCGTCTTACTGCCAAAGATTCAAACTGAGAGAAGGAACTCAATATGCACAAGGAATCTGTATCTGTGGAGAAGCTCAGGATACATCAGGTCATATCTTATATCACTGTCAGGTCCTCCAAAGATTACAGGCGCGCATAACATTCAAAAATAAACACCAAAATAAAGCGTGGCCGTTGAGTTGGCATAATAATGAACTATCACAGCAGCTCATAAGTGATTTCAATGAACTAGCAGATCGGATCATTTTCAGCTATGAGTGGGAGTACTAGATTTTATCTTATTTATTTATGTTAAAGGTTATGTTCCTTTAAATAGCTATCATATCTTTAAGCCCCTGTGTTGGCGGGCCTCCATGTGGTGCCTAAGCACGTTATGAACGTAATTTGCTGTTAAAAGGTGGCTGCTGGCTTCCTTCCTATTATATATTTTTAATATTTTTAATTGAATTGTCTTGAGATAACATAGCCGCCTTCCTGAAATGCTTATGTCCGAATAATTTAAGCAATGTTTTAACACATCATATTTTATAAGAATCCGTAATTAGTATGCCATAACTGCTTTTAATAATTAAATTAACAATTTTTTACTATGTTCTAGGGGCAACGACTACAGTAGCACAGGCATCTCTCTTTTTGCAAATTTGTAGTGTCACTACTGGGTGGTCGCCTGTCCAGACAGTAATAAAGCTCGAGGCTACTATTTATCTTATTTTTATCATATTTTATTATGTTCTATTTTATTTTATGTGAATGGTGTCCGATGTCGGGACGACCACGATTGAAGACACTTGTGTCTTCAATCTAATATGATTCAAAATTCTTTGTTATAACTACTCTAATGTGCTTGCTGACAATTGATTGACCGTAACTAGGATTACCTAACTGCCATTGGAGGGGGGCACGGGAGTGCAACCGTGGTTGCTACCCGTCTGCGCTCGAGTCGCAAAAGTTGGCTAAACTAACGCTGAATGCCTACCCTTACCTGGTCTTTCGAGCGACGCTACGGCTCAACTCAGAGGTGAAAGCAAATTAGTGGTGGGTCGAAAGTCAAGATTGAATCTTGCTCTACTCAAAAAAAACACAAATGCTTAAAATGGCGCCATGCACTTTTTGCCGCTCGCCTAAGATGGTAACCTAAAGTGCAAAAGCTAGTATAAATAAAACACCAGTAAAGGTAAACTGCGTTTAATCACAAAAAAATATATACGACGTTGAAATATACAAGTAGTACCACACAAGTGTCGCAAACTGTACGCAGTGAGTTAATAGATTATAATCGTATAAATTAATGCCGTTCAGATCTGAAGGTTTTCTTAACCTAAAACAAAATAATAATCGAGCTTCGCCCGATCCGCAAACAATCATAAATTAGGTCGATTAAATAATCTTCTTTCTTCCGATCTTAAGCCGATCTTACACAAACAACGCGTAAATACTGTAGATTCGGTTTTCAAAAAAAGAATCGCACAAAATAAAACAAAAATAGTTGCTCACCAATTTCGTCGGTACGCCCCTGCTTTATTACTTCCTAAGTTGACCACTATCACTTGCGTTGCGCATAAACGGCTTCCGATATTCAAAAAAGTTTGTGATTAGATGGATGGTTACAGCTTAAGAAGAATACTTAGAATTAGCCAGTCTTGTACAGCAGACGAAGAATTGGTCTTTGATAAAGGTGTTACGGAACTTCTTGTTGTCAATAAAAGGTAAGACGATAATAAATCCTAACCTAACTTGAATTGTAACTTTCGGTTATTTCTAGCGTTTGAACAGAAGCAACCTCCTAACTTCGATATCCAGTGCAATCACTATTGACCCCCAAGTAACGGGTTATAAATTTCATTAACGTATCGACGAAGGATGAAATTTAAATAATCGATGAGGTTCGAACCAGTATAAACTGTAAAGCCGTTTGTTGCAAACTTGCCAACTAACTCAACTTATAAACCAACAAATCGATGTAATTAACACTTGGTAAATCTCACTTATTTGGCTACCGAACTAACGTCAAAATTTCAGAAAGGAAGACTAATCTTATCTCTGCGAAAAATTGTTGCCAACCTCAACCTCGAAGAGATATCGCATTTCCTTAATTATAAGCGCCTAAATCAAAATTTTGTTGGTAAATAAACGTACCTATCAATGAAATTAAGTTGTTATAATTTGTTACAAAATTTAGGTGTTAAAATAAGCATTTTGTTACGTTCGGGGCGTAGCGGTGGAATCTGAACGTAACAACTCTCCCCTTACCACGAGTGGGTTTTCTAGAAGAGAAAAGCCACTAAACTTCTCCTACTGTACTACGAAAATCTAACTATTTACAATAAAATCCATTATGAAAATCTAACTATTTATATTAAAATCATATATACAAAATTAAACTAAAAATAAAATCTAATCGTTTTCTATATCTGGAGGCTTTGCCTTTAAATCCTTACTTGACCAAAGACCCTTCTCAACACCGTGTTCATCTTCTAAGATGTACGTCCATGGAGACGCTTTCTCTTTAATAAAGAACGGACCTACATATTTAGGAGCTAACTTTCTTGTGAAATAATCAGGAGCACTCGACAAGACATGGTTTTTTCGGTACACTTCCTGACCAACGCTGAATTGTTCCGGTCTCTTACGTAAATTATACGTCTTTTTGCCCTTCGCAGACGCGGCCGACAATTTTCGTTTCACGAAGCCGAATAACTCTTTTAAGTTTTTGGTCTTGTACTCCCCGTCTACTATTTCACTATCAACAAAGACATCTCTACGGTCAAAGTCTTTACCCGACAAGATCATTGACCTACCAAAGTTTATAAAATAAGGTGTCTGTTGAGTTACCTCGCTTTTAGAAGTGCGGATGGCACATGTAATTTTTGAAATATTCTCATCCCACTCTCTATGATTGTTGTTGATGTATGACGCAATCATCCCCTTAATGGTTTTGTTCGTGCGTTCGGTAGGGTTACTTTGCGCATGAAAATAAGGTGTATATTTGGCTTGAACGTCGTACCTTCCTAGCAAATTCTTATACGCTTTACTAATATACTGAGGTCCATTATCACTAATGGCGACCTTTGGAACCCCAAACATTAAAAATACCTCGTTTTCTAACTTTGTAACTATATTAGTAGCTAAAGAATTTCTCATTGCGAACGCCAAGACGAATTTACTAAAATAATCAGTAACTACCAATAGGAATCTATTTCCCCTTTTCGATTTAGGAAAAGGACCCATTAAATCGGAAGATATCGTTTCCCACGGCTGGGATGGTTGAGAGTGTGAGAGCATATGTCCGATAGGTGGTTGATTAGTAGCTTTGTGTTGAAGACATATTAGACAACGCCTAACATATTTGGTAACGTCATACCTCATTTTGGGCCAAAAATACGATTGGGCTAGGCGAGCATAGGTTTTATAAACGCCTGCGTGACCTGACGTCAGATCACAATGAAACTTGTCTAAAAGCTCGGATTGCTCAGACTTCCTAACAACTATCTTCCAATTTTCCCAATCTTTAACAAAATCTGCCGGTCTGGGAGGTAAGTATTTGTATAGGGTTTCACCCTCTACTCTCCACTGGCGATATTTAAGCGGTTCGTTAACAACTTTATGCAACATCTTATTATACCATTTATCTGCCGGAACCTTATTTATTTCTAGCAGATCGATCACCGGAACGCTACGGCTTAAGGTATCGGGAACGATGTGTTCTTTACCCTTCCTATGAACAATCGTTACATCATATTGTTGCATTTTCACGGCCCATCTAGCTAATCTGCCGTTACAATCTCTTAAATTTTGCAACCAGGTCAAAGAATGGTGGTCCGTAATTACCTTAACATTGGGAACCCCCTCTATGTATTGCCTAAATTTCTCAAGGGCAAATAGAACCGCTAAACACTCTCTCTCGGTGGTACTAAATTTTCTCTCTTGGCTGGTAAGAGAACGACTAATGTAAGATATGACTTTCTCACCGTCAGGATGAGGCTGACTTAATACCGCCGCGATACCCCACCCGGATGCATCGGTTTGAACTTCAAAAGGTAAGTCGTAATCAGGGCAACTTAAAATTGGAGCTGTTACCAACTTTTCTTTTATGGTCCGAAACGCGGTTTCACATTCGTTTGACCATTCAAATTTTTTATTTGTTTTCTTTAGGAGTGCGGTAATGGGAGCAATGAGAGTAGAGAGTTCCGGAATGAAACGCCTATACCAACTAAACGTTCCTATTATTGCGCGGACCCCACTAACGTTCTTAGGAGCTGGAAGTTCTAGCATGGCCCGTACCTTATCAGGATCTACGTGAAGACCTGACTTGTCTACCACATACCCCAAGTACTTCAATTGCGGACGACAGTACTGGCATTTCTCCTTTTTGACAGTAATGTTAGCCTCCCTCAAACGCCTAAATACTTCGTCCAAAATTTCGAGGTGTTTTTCAAATGTTTCCGTTACTATAATAATGTCGTCTAGGTAACAAAAAACGTAAGGTAACATATCGTAATCCAAAATTCTGTCCATGAGTCGTTGCCAAGTGGCAGGACTTGTGGATAACCCAAACGGTAAACGACAAAATTCCCACAAACCTCGGCCAGGAACTACAAACGCTGTATATTTTCTAGATTCCTCCGCCAGGGGAACTTGGAAAAAAGCCGACTTAACATCTATGAAAGAAAGGTACCTCGCATTTTTTAATTGGTCCAGGGTGTTGGTTATATAGGGCATGGGGTAACTGTCCTTTTCTGTGACCCTGGTTAGCTTGCGGAAATCCACGCAAAAACGGTACTCTCCGTTCTTTTTTTTAACTAAGATAACCGGAGATGCCCAAGGACTATGGCTCTTACGCACAATGCCTTCCGAAATCATCTCGTCTAGTTGTTTGTTTAGTCGTGCCTGAACGACAGGAGACACCGGATAGTACCTTTGTTTGATAGGCTCCGCCGTCGTTTTGATGACGTGTTCGACAACGTTAGTACACCCCAACCGATCACCCATCAAATTATAATTTCTCTCTATTAGACTATCTAAACGACCTTTCTGCTCGTCAGTCAAGTCGTCGCAACCCTGAACCGCGTTACCTATCTCGAAACATTTGATAGAATCGTTCGCAAAAACCCAATTACCGCTACTTAAGTTCGGAACGACTCCCATAGTCTTCCAAAAATCAACCCCTAATATTAAAAGATGTGGTAGTTCTGGTACCACTGTGATTGAAACTAATTTAACACGGTCAGCCACCTTCATCGGGAGGATACATTTCCCTACGCTATAGACCGCTTGTCCATTGGCTACCGTACAAATCGTATCATCGGGTTCTAATGTCACCCCAAGTTTCTGCAAGTACCCATGTCCCTGTTTACCCATGATGGTATAGCTTGAGCCCGAATCTAACAAACCCTTTAGTTTGTACCCAAAAATATCGACCGTAAGGTAAGGTCGTTGGTCGTTACCAGCATGCTCTAAAATAAAATCAAGGACATGGTACATATAATTTTCAGTCGAAGTTGGCTGTTGTTGGACCGGTTTAGTTCGACTGTCTAAACGCGATCTGAGCCGTTTCCCAAACGTCTAACGGCTCCCCTGTATGTACCCCTACCCCCGCGTGTGTAGATGTTTGCTTCTCTAGCAGAACTAGTTTCGGCTACCCTTCTACCAGGACCTGCATTGCTACAGTGTGAGCAATTACCAGCGACTTTTACCCCTTGGCAGCGGGAACAGCGAACTTCTTTCCGCCCTGCCCTGCAATCTCGCGAGTAATGCCCTGTCTCCCCACAATTCCAACAAGAACTTGTGTTGCCCACACTGCTTACCCCTGCATCCCTTTTTGAAATCGTAGCCCCTACAAATGCCAAGTCTGGCTCTAAACATCTATTTCTATGCGGCGGTGGCGCATAACTCTCAACCAATTCGCGTGTCGCGTCTATTTTTCTGCAGCACTCCTGCAGTTTCTTAATCGAGCTAACATCAGAGAAAGTCAATTGTTGTTGGTAGTAAGGCGCGATGTTTTGCGTCATAATTTCGAGTTTGGTCGATTCAGGTATATCTAATTGCAATCTAGAAAACATGTTTTGCATTACCGCGACGTACATTCCTATGCTCTCCCCTCTGCCCTGTGTTCTCTTTTTAATTTCGTCAAACAATTTTTGGTCATATCTAGGAGGAAGATACTCCTCGCGTAAAGCTTTAACCAACCCATCCCAGTCGTACAGTTGGGATCTCATCGCACGAAACCAAACTCGAGCATCGTCCGTAAAAAGATCCATCGCGGAATTAAAAAGATCTGCCCGCGATATTCCCCTGGGTATTCTCATATCCTCAACTTGTTCAAGGAACGCACTTAGTGACTCTCCAGAACGTCTTCCGGAAAATTTAATGCCCCAATCGCGTACAGGGAGTGGTTTTTGTCGGAATTGCTTGACCTTGACTTCTACTTCTGAATCCGAAGAAGATTCGTCAATATCTGTTTTCCCAAAGCTATCATCGCGCAAATTTTGGCGTACCATACTGAGTTCAAGCAAACTTTCCTTAGATTTCTTTATTTTTTTTCCTTTAGACTTAAATTCCCCACTTAACAATAATAAATCTGCGTTCAATCTACCCTTCACCTTTTCTTCGCCCACCGTAGTCGCAACTGAACGTCCTAACCTACCTAACGTATGGGTTAATTTTGTATTGATACGCCTATACAGACTATCGCGTTCATCTCCCGAATATTCGTCAATGAGTTCACGTAAATCAGTCAACGTGGCACCTACGGCGGCGCTATCGTCCTTGAAACTATAAGGGTAAGCCGGAATTGACGCGTCTAAAATATCTTTATTATCTAGGGTCGCTTTTAGTATTTTGCTTAAATCTTTGACCGTTTTGTCTGCACAATCAACTGCTGTTCTAATCGAAATCTCATAAATGAGTTCCTCTTTCGAAAGCCTCGAAACATCCATCTTTGTTTGTGCCATGACTACCGACACAATCTCGTCTCAAAATTTACTACGAATAGCCACCTGGAACAACAGTAGCAGAGCGCACGCTATTTATCACGCAATTGAGCCTAATTAAAATTGAAACCCAGTGTTGTTTGTATAAACGCTTTAACAAAAAAGATCTCAAAAAAACAAAATCTATTCTACTCACAGTTTGCCTTGTGTGTACTTAATTGATTGACTAATCGGGAAACCAATCACCCAAAATTTTCGACAATTTTGGTGACCCCGCAAAACAAAACAATACTTGTACTATTTCGTACGCTCGTTTAGCAACAAACTCGCTTGTTTGTTATCGCCCCACGTTGGGCGCCAAATTTGCTACCCGTCTGCGCTCGAGTCGCAAAAGTTGGCTAAACTAACGCTGAATGCCTACCCTTACCTGGTCTTTCGAGCGACGCTACGGCTCAACTCAGAGGTGAAAGCAAATTAGTGGTGGGTCGAAAGTCAAGATTGAATCTTGCTCTACTCAAAAAAAACACAAATGCTTAAAATGGCGCCATGCACTTTTTGCCGCTCGCCTAAGATGGTAACCTAAAGTGCAAAAGCTAGTATAAATAAAACACCAGTAAAGGTAAACTGCGTTTAATCACAAAAAAATATATACGACGTTGAAATATACAAGTAGTACCACACAAGTGTCGCAAACTGTACGCAGTGAGTTAATAGATTATAATCGTATAAATTAATGCCGTTCAGATCTGAAGGTTTTCTTAACCTAAAACAAAATAATAATCGAGCTTCGCCCGATCCGCAAACAATCATAAATTAGGTCGATTAAATAATCTTCTTTCTTCCGATCTTAAGCCGATCTTACACAAACAACGCGTAAATACTGTAGATTCGGTTTTCAAAAAAAGAATCGCACAAAATAAAACAAAAATAGTTGCTCACCAATTTCGTCGGTACGCCCCTGCTTTATTACTTCCTAAGTTGACCACTATCACTTGCGTTGCGCATAAACGGCTTCCGATATTCAAAAAAGTTTGTGATTAGATGGATGGTTACAGCTTAAGAAGAATACTTAGAATTAGCCAGTCTTGTACAGCAGACGAAGAATTGGTCTTTGATAAAGGTGTTACGGAACTTCTTGTTGTCAATAAAAGGTAAGACGATAATAAATCCTAACCTAACTTGAATTGTAACTTTCGGTTATTTCTAGCGTTTGAACAGAAGCAACCTCCTAACTTCGATATCCAGTGCAATCACTATTGACCCCCAAGTAACGGGTTATAAATTTCATTAACGTATCGACGAAGGATGAAATTTAAATAATCGATGAGGTTCGAACCAGTATAAACTGTAAAGCCGTTTGTTGCAAACTTGCCAACTAACTCAACTTATAAACCAACAAATCGATGTAATTAACACTTGGTAAATCTCACTTATTTGGCTACCGAACTAACGTCAAAATTTCAGAAAGGAAGACTAATCTTATCTCTGCGAAAAATTGTTGCCAACCTCAACCTCGAAGAGATATCGCATTTCCTTAATTATAAGCGCCTAAATCAAAATTTTGTTGGTAAATAAACGTACCTATCAATGAAATTAAGTTGTTATAATTTGTTACAAAATTTAGGTGTTAAAATAAGCATTTTGTTACGTTCGGGGCGTAGCGGTGGAATCTGAACGTAACATGGTCTTTGGTCGGACGTTGAAACCCTCAGGCGAAATTGATTGTTGAAATTAGCTTTTACACCATTGCTATTGACAAGTACTATTAATACTTATTTTGCTTTGTGATAATTTTCAAATTGCTTCTAAGCAAGGTTATACCCTTCGTCGTTCCCCTAGCGGAGAGAACGGAGAGCCCAAAAATTATTTAAGTTGATGATTGTCTTTATAATAATAATAGTATATGTATATACTTTAGCCACTCTTGCTGTCTCGATCGGCAGCCTTCCTAGAAATCGAAATAATTCAAAATAAATAAAAATATAAAATCGTACGATTTCACGATAGTGAAATTTTTACATTTGCAATTTTGATTAGAGTATACTCGATAACGCACGTTGGCGCGGTTCAATTTTTGTGTAGTGACATCGCGTTTAGCAATCCACATGGAAATGAAAACCAGTAGCTGGTATAGTGCACATAATTAAGTGATTACATTTAGTATGCGGTACTAATGACGACTAATGAATCAGAAACGCATTATGTGATGGCTAGACGGTCAAAAAAGCAGGCAATGTGTCTACCGCTCTTACCTTAATTATGTTGTTTTCTTAGTTTTTAAACTTCAATTCACGATAGTGAAATTTTTACATTTGATATTCTTGAAAGTTATAAGTTGCAGGCTCACGGAGCGTAGTTCAATAATTAAATGATTTTAATAATTTAAAACGACATTTATTTTTGAACTACACATATATATTTAACATTATTCCGATACAATAAAGAGACAATACGTTGTGAGCATACCTTTAAAGGAGAATTACATACATTTAGGAAGTTTTCGGGAACAAGCATTACAAAGATTTTACAATAAATTTAGAAAAGAAATTAGACAACCAGATATCAAAAACCAATACACAGAATTTATTAAATAATATCAATCCTTAAATCACATGACTTTAATGAAACACGTACACTATACGATCATAGCAATCAATCTGAATTTTATCTACCACATTCAGTCATTAAAAACAGTCTGACAACACAGTTAAGGGTTGGTTTGGATGGATCGGCAAAAAGCACTTCTAGATTATCACTTAATGATGTCCATCATATAGGGTCAAAACTTCAAAACGACATGCGAGAAATATTAATTAGATTTCGCCAACATTATGTTGTCTTATCAGGCGGCATAATGAAAATGTATCGGATGATACTTGTAAGCCTGAGAAATTACCTCCAGAATGCATATTTTGGAGGGACAATCAAACTGACAAAATTCAATGCTTTCAACTAAATACTATTACATATGGAACAGGATCGGCCCTATATTTAGCAGTCAGAACAATAAATTAAGCAAATTGATCTAGAAATTAAAGATGTGTCCAAAAATTAGTAATATAATTAATGAAGACCTTTACGTTGACGATCTTTTAACTAGAAGTGATTCTATAACATCAGCAAAACATATTTTACAAGACTTCATCACAATATTAACTTCAAGAAATTTTACAATTACAAAATAAGTTTCAAATAAACCCGTCATTCTTGAAGATTTTCGAGAGATGAGAAAAGTCATAATCAGTTGTTACTTTATCGTCCATGATTAATACGTTCAGTAAAGGTTATCGGGATTTGGACTACTGGTAAATAAAACCAACTCTTTTTCAATCAGTCGACGTTTCGAGTTTTATTTCACTCTTCTTCAGGACTACAAAAAAGAAAACATGTCACCGCTTTAATTCAAACAAAACCACACCCTACCTTCAGTAAATGAGGTTAGTAAGGATGTCAAGTAAAAAAGGCATATTAACAAATGAAAACGTCATCACCAATTTCCTCGCATGAATCTCAACATTATCAAAATCACAAAAAACTTTAAACTTACAAACAAAAAAAACATACAATATAAATATAAAATCTAAAATTCGTCAACACCATAAAATTATTAAAACTTAACAATTTCTAACACAAAGTATAAATAAAATCGAACAGATATCCAATCTCTCAGTACAATATCGCCCAGACCAATTTTGTTATTAATCAAATAAATATATCATTGCTAAAACGGCAGGTTCCCAATCTACATAAATCTACTCGGTGTCGATAATATCACCATAAAAAATACTCAGCTTCTGTGTATCTTCCCTGTAATTAATACTGTTTTTGTTCGTCTTTATAAAAAACATCTCACTAATATTTCTTTTTAGTAAATTGGGTTCGTTGTGCAAGATTTCATATTTGTTAAACTTGAAAGAATGACCCGTTTCTGCATGATGCTGTACCAATGCCGTGGTACCCCACCCATTCTCCTTTTCTTCCTTATACTTCTCAGTTGTTTTTTGTTTCCCTGCTTTTTTGTCGCTCTTGTTACAATCGTATTCGTGTTGCTTAATTCTATTTTCCATCATCTGCTTTGCTTGTCCAATGTATGTACCTCTGCAACCTCCGCAATAAATCTTATATACCACTTCCGATTTTTTATTTTTTTCTATTGGGTCCTTTAGTTGTGTGAACAACCCCCTGTGGTCTCTCAAGTTGTAAGGTGCCAGAGTACAATAGGGTTTTAAGAGCCCAGCAAGTCTTTCCGTTAGACCACTTACATACGGAAATTTAAAGTATTTACCCTCTTCTAGCTCACTGTTTACTGTTCTCATCTGTTTTTTTAACTTTTTGTTGCTGTTCACATCGCTTTACGAGTCTGTCTACCAACCACCTTGGAAAGTCATTATCTTTCAAGAGAACCTTAACCTTCTCCATATTTGCTTTGCAGAAGTCTGGATGGCTAATAGTTTGTACTCTTTTTATGAGTCCTACGACCAATGCCGTCTTATATTTGAAATGGTGGTATGATCTATAGCTCATCAACTTCTGTGCAGCGTATGGCTTTACATACCAGTTTGTAGCCAATTTGTCCTCTATTCTTCCTACTTTAACATCTAAGAACGCTATCTCCCCATCCTTTTCTTTTTCTAACGTGAACTTAATTCTATTGTCGTAGTTGTTGAAAGCATTCAAAATTGCATCCTCCGTATCTTCGGGTACCTTTCTCAATACTTCACTCACCAATCCCTCCATCACAAGACCAGCCAGTGCGGGACTTGCTGGATTACCCATTGCTAAACCATCCTTCTGGCTGTAAAATTGACCATTGTACTTACAATAGCTGGTAGCGAAGCACAACTCCACCAGTTGCAGAACTCTCCCCAGGCTCAGAATCGTGTAACAACTGATGAATTTCCACCTGCATTTGATGGCTCGTACTACCAAATCCTTCGGTATACTTGGGAAAAGAGAAACTACATCCAAAGATAAAAGTGTGTAATTGCTAGGAATAGGTTTGTTATTGATCAACTCCGCAAATTCTTTCGAGCTTTTAACATTGTATTGTGATGTGGTCAATACTTTGGTCAAGATGTTACTTAAGTATTTAGCAATGTTGTAGGATGGGGACTTTATGCAACTTATAGCAGGTCTCAACTGTAAATTGTTTTTGTGAGTCTTTCGAAGTCCATAAATTTTAGGTGGTAACGAGTTGTGTCGGATGAGCTTAGAGTATTTGAACTTATCTATTTCTTCTGCTTCTTTCATCTCTTTCAACATTCTGTTTACCTTATTTTGGTACAATGTTGTAGGATCTTTATTTAGTACTTGGAATTTATTCTTATCGGAAAGCATCAACAACATTTCTGCATCGTATTCTTGTTTATACATTATTACCGTACTCCCACCTTTATCTGATTTCGACACGATGATTTCTGGGTGTTTCTTCATCCACCTTTTAGTGTGTATATAGTTTTTATTTACTTTATCTAAAAACACTTCATCTATACTTTTACTATTTTTAGTAATATTCCTGTGGTTAGTAACTATATTTATGCATTTAGCTCTCAATATATTTAAAGCTTCTTCTTCTTTTACAATACTTTGTAAACAATTTTCCAAATCTTTAATTATAGGGAGTACTGGAAATTCTTTTACTGGCAATCCAAACTTATAACTCAAAGACAATGACGATGCTGCGAAACCTGGAATAATCAGGTTTGTGTAATTAATAATTTTATTACTTATTCCTACATTCTTTATTCCTTCTCTTCGGCTTAATAACATTTCCATCTTGTTTCTCTGCATCGCTTTCTTCTTTTGGAATACTACTTTGTACTGTGTGTGGTTTTGTTTAAATTAAAGCGGTGACATGTTTTCTTTTTTGTAGTCCTGAAGAAGAGTGAAATAAAACTCGAAACGTCGCGTCGACTGATTGAAAAAGAGGTGGTTTTATTTACCAGTAGTCCAAATCCCGATAACCTTTACTGAAAAGTCATAATGTTAACATAGGAGATAACAAAAACAAAAAAATATTTGGAGTTGATTGGAATCCAACTTCGGATACCATACAATATACAAACATTAGATCAACAACAAACCACCAAAAGAATCATTCTTTTAACTATTTGGCAAGTATTCGATCCACTAAGTGCTTGTTCACAATGTACGTAAGACATAAGATAAACATAACACATACATAAGACGTAAAGTTGAACTAGTAGCAAATCAACGTAAGTGTTCACAGTGTTCCTACGCAATTCTTATGTTTAGGTAATTCTTATGTTACATTTACAAGGAATGGGCCAGGTATGCGAAATTTTTTTTGGTTTATACTTACACTACGTAAAGATTACACCTAAGACATTACGTGAATGAAATAGTAGCGCGCCATATTCAGCCAATTTTGAAAAAATTGAATTTGAAAATTTCTTTCTATTGCATGAATTAACGTACTAAAAGATAAAATTTGCAACAAAGGTTTCATGGCAACGTGGTTAAATGGTAGGTCTAATAAGCAAAGGTTTCTAGGTTCAATTCTAGAATCACATCTTTTTTTTTAATTAGTTTTCTGTTTAATTACAGTCAAAACCGTTTAATACGACATCGCTTACAACAACATATTGGTTATAGCGACCAAAACCATAGGTCCCCGCTGAATGCTATATGACCACCTTATAAAGAATACCGCTTTTTACGAAATTGCTTGTAACAACATACCGGATTAAGCGACCACATATAACTAATATTTTAGGAGAAATGTTGGGATAATCCCTTTTTTCGGGTAGTTTTTTTTTATCCTACATAAGTCCTAATTTTTTAGTCGAATTAATTACAATGGTTACCAATAACAATGTTTATTAAGCTTTTAATACATAGTTTTGGGTTGGTACAATTTTGAACAAAATACAATTTTGGTTTGGTATAAGGTTGAACATTTTGAAAAAGGTACCTACGAGTTATTGAGTTGAAATAAACAAAATGGACTTTTATTTTATACGTGAGTATTGTAATATATTGAAATATCCTGTATATATGATGTTTATGGTGGTAGAAGGTTTATGTATATGGGTGGTATTATGATTGATAAATATAGGTTAATGTTAACATAGCATTATAGATGGAATAAAGTTTTAAGTTAAAAGTATCCACTTTTATTTTACTATCATCCTATCTTACTATATTACAATTGGCGACGAGAAAATTGGTTTTCAAGATATTTCAAAAGTGCAAGGCATATTTTTTGGAATTTTACAAAATTTATACAGAAGTGATTGAAGCACATGTAATGGCAGTAACATTGGATTTCATATGTTGGAGTAATTGGTGCTATGGAACAATTCAATATTAACGATAATTGGAGATGTTATAAGGAACGATTAGATCAGTATTTTTTGGTAAATAATATACCGGAAACAAAGAAGGTACCAACTTTAATTACGTTAATAGATCCGTGTGCTTATGTAGCATTGAGGGATATTTGTTACCCAGATTTACCGATTATAAAAACATATACACAGTAATCTGAGTTATTAAAATTGCACTTCACAAAAAGTATACCGGTGCATAGAAAACGTATTACGTTCGTAGAAATGAAGCAAGAGGAAAATGAATCAGTAAGGGATTGGTTTATGCGATTGAAAAGTGAAGCGGCCTATTGCGAATTTGGAAATAAATTAGAATTCATTATGTCTTTAATTTTCATGTCTGGTTTGCAGAAGGGACAAATTTTGGATAGATTGTGCGAGGAGCACCACGATGCAACAACGTCACGGTTACTAGAGATTGCTTTGAAACGAGAAGTGAATATGATGGTCAATGTGGAAAAAATGAATAAAATATCCATGGGTCCAAGAAAGAAATTCAATATGGATAAAAAAAAATTGGTCACCGATAAGAAATTTGTTAAACTCAATACGAAAAAGAACAAGATGTGTTATCACTGTGGAGAAGATAATCACAATTTCGAAAGATGCAAATATAAAATGTATCGCTGCAAGGTGTGCAAGGAGATTTGACATTTGGCAAAAATTTGTAAGTTCAAACAAAATTATTTAAATGATAATGATTATAATACAGAAGACATTGGTGTATCAACTTCAGCAAATTTTTTTAATCTAACAGATGAAAATTATTGTAATATTTTTAAATTAGAACCATTTAGAGCAGTTATTAAAGTAAATAATATTCAGTTGAATATGGATCTGGGCTATCTGTAATTTCAATTAGGACGTATAAAAAATTATTTTATAAATTTAAATTAGAAAGTTGTCAGATACATTTACGTTGTTACGATGGTACTACAATTAAACCATTAGGTAGTCTCAAAGTTCTTCTTCACTTCTTGTTATTGCGTCGCTTTTTAGGTCCTACCGTCTTTCTTGCAGCTGTCTGCATCACTATTTTGATATTCTTCCATTCATTATCTATATCTTGTTCAATTTCTTTGTTTTCGATTGCTCTGTTTGTTTTTTCTGCGTATTTTTCTTTGATCTTCATATTAGCAAATTGCTCTAATGCCAATTTTACATTATCTTCGCATCTTTTTTTGTATATACCCATGTGTATCATTTTTGCAACTACTAGGTAGTGGTCAGAATCTATGTTCGCTCCGCGGTAGGATCTCACGTCTTTGATTGATGTTTCTCTTCTTTTCGTTATGCACACATGGTCTATTTGATTTGCTTCAAATTCGTTGACTGTTCCTGGTCTCGTCCAAGTTATTTTATGGATTAGCCTGTGATTGAACTTTGTACTACTTATACTCATGTTTAACGCTGTTGCTACGTTGCACAATCGGTGTCCGTTGTCATTTGTTTTATTGTGTATGGTGAATTTGCCCACTATTTCGGAGATGTTGTCTTCTTTTCCTATCTGGGCATTGAAGTCACCTAGGATTATCAATGTGTCGTGTTTAGCTACAGTTTCAGCAGTCTCCTCCAATTCATTGTAAAATTGTTCTTTCACTTCATTGGTTTTCTCTTCAGTTGGAGCATATACTCCATACGTTTAAAAAGTCCATGTATGGTTGAATATGTTTGGGAGACCTGAGTGTTACCTCCCGATTTCGTTGTTAGTGGACTGTAGTTTTGGGGTATGGTGGAATGAAAAATTCGTTGGTTAACAAACGTTTATTAACTCCTTTATTCACTCCTTGCAACAATAACAATTGAAGCAACATAAAATGATCTCGTAGAGATCGTAGATAGAAAAGCAATAGCTCTCGAATTGAGCATAAAGCAACACATGTAAATTTACAAACAATATAATGTATTTGTTTATAAACGTACTCCAAGCTCTCGAATTGAACTTGAATTACTACTGCAGTAAATACTTTGCAACAATACCAATTGACTACAAAGGAGTAATAGTTCTCGAATTGAGCTCTGTTGAATTACTAATGTTTACAGCGCTGTGGCCCGCCGACCGTCGATTGAATCTATAAGGAAGGGATGCGTGACAGAAATGCGCTATCATACCTCATAAATTCAAGACGTTCGTATGCATATAAATTACAAAATAATAATTGTTAACAATAAAAATAAATGAAAATAGGGAAACGGTTCTGAACAATGGTAAATAATTGCGCGAAATATTTGGTACAGTAGTCAAATGTACCATCCATATAGATTGCTTCGGCTCCCTCCAAAGCACTTAAATTTGTAGCACATGAAAATATTATAAGATGAGAATTGGGATCATTTGTAATTAGAAAATTTTCATTTCGGCTAGTTTTGATTTCCATATGTGTAATCTTGTCGTGCACTTCTTCAATATTTTTGGGAATAGTATACCAATACTTTTACGCCTTTCGCTGTAAGCATTTCGTTTGGCATATCTTAGATCGTCCTTTTGCAAATACAAGATTGAAGAAGGTTGTTCGTCTAAACATCTTCTTACCAGTTCTTCAGGTTTCTCTGATGGTCGTTCTATAACTTTATTTTTCATTTTGATCGTTAACTGTTGCCTTTCTAAAACCCGTTGTTCGCATGGATCGTGCGTGTGTTCTTCTTGAATAGAAGTAATTTGCAAATCAGGGTGTATTCCCAAAACTTTTATGAACCCCTTACATTTCTTGTTACAGCACCGCCATTTTTGTTCGCCTGTTCCCAGCAAGCGCTCTATATGAAATTTATTTTGCTTATAAATTAGAATGGGTTTACCTCGTTCACTGGTTGAAGCTGTAAGTTCAGACATTTTGAATGATCTCGCTATAACTTGAATTAATATTTCCGTGGTTTGTACTGCTACGATGTTTTAAATAAATTTTTATTATCTCTTACAGAAGGAAAGGTTCGTTTATATATGAAAAATTTTAAATACCAACCAAAAATTAATTAAATTAAAAAAAAAGATTATATGGTGACAGGGGGTGACAAAAAAGTGTTTTAACCCTGCCCTGCATTATGTTTAATTAAAGACCTAATTTGGTAAGATTTACGTAAAATGGACCCGTTACTATTAGTATATTTCTATTTAATTAAATCGTTTTTAAATTTAAGTAACCTGATCAAAAAAACTGGCTTAAGAAATCGTTTTTGAATTTAAATAACCCCAATCAAAAAGACTGGCGCCGGCCATGTATTATGTCTAATAAAAAAACATGCCTAAGTAAAGGCATAATTTGGTAACATTTGCGAAAAATGTTCCATTTCTATTTAATTTAATTATTCTTAAATTTAAATAACCTAAATCTCCTGTTAACAACATAAGTAGGTATAAGTAGGTGACCCATTGTTAAATGGTTGCGAGCGCAATTTACATTTTGGATTATGTCAACCTTTTTGCTTGGAGCGCAATTCACATATTTTGGAGCGCAATTTACATTACCCCAAAATTGTTGTCCAAGTCCAAACCTTTGGGGTGTGACCCCTTTAAAGCAATGTTTTGAATTTCTAATTTCAAACGGCCATAGCTCCGATATTATTGATATTTTATTCAATGGATTAAAACTTTTTAAAGATCATTTGCTTATTATTTACAAATTTGGAAAAATGTTAAAAAAATTCTAGTTTCATTTTTTTTATTTATCTTGCAAACCCCGTATTTCTTAAACGTGTAACAATCAATTGTTACATTTTTTGTTTTTTTGAATTTGTTTAATTTTGGTTTGGTGATTATTTAGATTTCTGTAAATATTGTTTTATTTCAATTTAAAAGATGGCGTTGCTAACTTTTCAATTTTACAAATGCTACGATTTTGTGTGGTTGGGAGAGAAGGTCATCGAGGAGACGATCCAAGATGGTCGTTCAAGAGCGTCAGACAATAAAACCACAAAAACAGTAATTGGCGATTTGAAAACATAATATTTAGTTTTGAAGTGAAATTTAGTGAATTAGGTGAGTTACATTTTTATTGATCCTACTATTGATTTACTTTTTGAATTCTCAAATGAGAAATATTTGTGTTTGGTTAATATTAAAATTTACAAATGTCGATTGTTAATTCACATCTGGCAAACAATTTTTGTACGATATAATTTAAGTTCACAAGTTACGTTGAACGAATAATTGTGGTATTTTCTGATAACAGAGAATTTGATTTCTTTTAAAACCATTTTTGCAAGTGACCAGAGTTGCTTGGATTTGACTTGATTACCTTTATATGTTTATCCTTAGGAAATATTAAGGTAATTTAAGTCATCCGCTTGCTTCGTATGCAGATCAGGACTGAGGAGGAATTTTTCTTTAGTGAACCGGCCTGTAGCGGTATCACGACAATTCTTTTCTTGCTGATAAATCTTTCTTTTAAATAATAATTATTTTACATTTTGGAAATCTAGTTTTGTGCGAATTCTATTTTATTTACCATTTATTATTTTTTTGTTGAGATAGTGGAGCGACAAAAATTTTATAAAGTCGTTTCATTCCTCAGCTGGCGCCCAAAAACATTCTTCTTTTATTTTACGTAGCCACCATCTTTTTAAAGGACTCGCGAAGCTGTAAAGCTGCCCAGCTTCTTCGACAGTGGGTAAAAACCCAAGAGCTAGCCTATCTACTATCGTCATCAGTAGAGACAAAAAGGGTTTCTGTGACCAATAGGAGAATAACGTTACAAACGAAATGTCTTAGAGAAAAACTGACGCCCAAACCGGATAACCAACCGGATTGCTGCGTGATTTTTTCCCAAGTAAGGAGGAGAAGAAAGAACTACCAATCTGGTTTAGTAGATATTCAGAGAATTAGATTGACAGCGAATCTACAAATATCTTCGTATTTACATTAATACATAATAGAGACAACAATAACAAGTTAATAAAAATTTTTGGTATTAAGATTTATCATACAATAAATAATAGTTTTACAAAACAAAAAAAGTTGGATTTTCACCTTCTCGACTTCATTAAATCTGAAAATAGTCCTTAGTCCTAATTATTGCCCTCATTCTTCTAAATTTGCTCTTATATCAGATAACCTAGAGCGCAACATATTCAAAATATCTTGTATGGCCTCATCACTTAGAATGCTACTACTACTAAGAGCTCTACTAAGAGCCTATTTGAACTTCTATCGGGTTGTTCTAAGTTATTATCGCCTATATTAACACGTCTGGTTATCGATATATTCATATTTTGCTTGTAAGCAATTTGGCTAAACTCTCTTCTACAAAGTGGACAAATGGATTTAATATTTGCCCATTTTCTAATACAAGCACTACAGAATAAGTGGTTACAAGAATTCGGTATGCCTATTTCTCCATTAATCTGGTTCAAACATACGGAACAAGATGGTTCCACGTAACTCGATTCATTATCGGCTTTTACAACAGATAAATCTGTAGTTTTATTCATTTTCTTAAATATTTTCGATGGCTTTCATACATATAATTTACATTAGTATTGGTCAACTGGAGTACCTACCCATGTATGAATTTGTATATAATATTCAGCTCTAACTTGAAATTATTATATGCATTGATGAATTTTGATTTATTAATAGTTAACGAAGGTATTTCCACTAAAATATTTTTTACATTTGTAAAAGTTGTTGTAAATACAAAAAAATAATAAAAACAAATAAAATAAACAAATTGATTTGCTTTATATTGTAGTGGTATTCTCCATTTTTAGAGGCAGAACCCTTTACTATCTTAAAAGTTTCACCTCGGCTAGCTTTTTCTCTCTTGGTAGAGGATGAGACGCGAATTTCTATGACAAGACTTTTGTCGAATGAAAAGAAATAGTGCTCTTTTCAAGGCAATCTAAATACTATTTATTTTGAAAATTGAAATATAGTCGGTGACAATCTCACCTTTTACAGTTTCAACTATGGGTGTATCGTGTAAACCTGTAAATTTGGATGCACATTTACTGTTGTCAAGCGTATTAGCTAGCATCCAATTTTACTTGTTTTTTTGTGTTAAATGTGTCTTTAATAAATTTGTACAAATAAAAGTTCAATAAAAATAACTGTACTTTGGATTTTATTTAAATAGTTTCTCTCAAATACTTGCTCTCGATGGTAAAACGCCACTGGTTTTGGATGGTCCAGTTAGAAACAGTAGTTGCATCGCACGGCTTCCTTGTTGAACATGTGTTCGAAAGTGGCGAAAAATTTATTATCTTCCCTATTGTTCCGATTTTCGCTTTTCGTGATCCACACAAAACATCTAGCGTGTTGTGATAATTCACACAAAATAATTCTTCCAACTTCGGTAAATAATTTCGATTTGTAATATCGAAATCTTGGCTTGCAAAATGGCGTCATACAGATTTTTAATCTTGAAAGTTATATTTTCAGGCAGGCCTGTATCCAGGGGGTGACACCTAGGGGGAACGTGCTCCACTCCCCGAATTGTTTAAAAGACAGGATTTTTTGAAAGTAAAAAATTTGAATTTCTAAAATCAAATGAATATATTTTAAAGAGGAGGTATATCCAGCAATTTTTGAAGAGAATTCGATTTCTAGAAACAAAAATAGTTAAATGTGAACGATTTGTCAAAGAATTCGTTAGATACATTGACAAAATGCTCTGAACAATATTTTTCCAATGTCAGAGCAATATTAAAAATATTTGCAATATTACCAGTGACTGCAGCAACTGCTGAGAGAAATTTTTCCAGCTTAAAGCAAATAAAACTTATTATTTAAGAAACTCTACTGGTGAAGAAAGGCTAAACGGTCTTGCGCTAATGAATATTCATATGAATAAAAATTTTGATTTTGCTATAATAATAAATAATTGGAATCTAGAAGAGAAATACTAGCTGATCTTCAGGAAAATCTCTACGGCTTCCTATATCAAACCGGCATAATCAAACAAATTTAAATTTTAAATACTTCCTTACTACCCATCAGTGCTATGATCTTGTAATTAAAGCACTTAAATAAATTAAAAAAAAAAAAAAATTGGAATCTGTCAGTCAAACCACCCTACAATTTTAACTTTTTCCTATTGACTATTGAAAAGAGAACACTTTTCTAAGCATACTAGAACAACAATTTTGTAGGATTATAGGAATCACTTTTCGAAAAAATCGAATTTAAATCAAAAATTTTAAATAAGGAAATTAAGGAAAAAAAGAAAGAACCATCTGCTGGTTAATTGGGAGCGGGGGAGAGGGAGAGCAGTACAATAAACTCAACTACTATCCTGCCCAGTGATTTTGTCGTACCTACTGCATAGGGTACTTATGATACAATATTTTCAGAATTTCTGTGAAAACGGTTAATTTCTCAAAAAAATTTATAGGGTCAAAATTGTAGCCCGTTAAATTCCCTATCCAGTTTAGGCCGTCAGTTTTTTTCTAAGAAAAGGTTTTCGCAAGAAAAGTAAAACAAATAAAATCTGAATTTTTTCCTTTAATTTAATTTATAACTCCAATTCCGTTAATTTTAGACGATAACGGATTATAACCTAATTTGTAGATAAGTCAATGATCTTTAAACAAGTTCTAATCTATTAAGTAGGGTACTTAAGAAAAAATTGTGACCCACCGGGCAGGAACAGGTAACGAAACAGGTACAGGTACTGAATAATCTCGGTACAGAGATTATGGAGAGGGCGGATGACTTCTGAGTGTTAGCAGCCTCACTAACAAATTTTTAGGCTTGGATCTCAGAAGTCATCCTGGATGGAATAATAAAACTCAAGTCGAAGTTAAGTTTTACGGAGTTCGATTGATACTCAATTTATTTAACAAAATTTACATACTTATATATCAAATTAACAAATGCTAAATTAACAAAATTATATACACACATTAATAGGTAATTACATTATAATTTAAAAGAATTTGTCACCTTGCGAGATATGCATAATTAAATTGTAGGAAGTGTCTAAATTAAAGTGGGTTTTGTGAAGTTGCATTTTGTTTAGTGCACGTGCAACCTGTCGACGTATTTATTAAAGTTTTTAATGTATTTTTACAATTTGTTGATTTAGTAAATTTGAATAATTGCAATTAGTTTAAATAAAATTACATATACAGGGTATTCTGCCGTTAAATTAAAAATTCATGGTTAATTGTAAATTAAACAGGTACTCAGCACTTAATGCGTTATTAAGCCGATATTGGGGAGATAAACGAAATGGACGTTTATTTTATACATGAGTATATTATTTCTAGTAATATCTATGGACTTAAATTATTAAGCATACCTTAAATGCATTACCGGTTATTACAACTATCGGTTATTACGACCAAATATGAGCAGTCCCTTCAATGTCGTTATAACCGATTTTGACTGTAATATGTAAATAAACAGATATTTAATAATTATTCAAAATTATTAGTTTTTCAGATTTCAAACGTCGAATGCTATCGTTTTGTCTTACTAATAGCATTTTCAACCATTTCTTAAATTGATTATTATTCGAAACGTTCGAAAATTTTTGGTTTTGTTAAAAATTATATTTTTAATTAAATAAGTGGGAACAGTCACTTAACCCTCATCACGATTTTCAAAATTTCAACTGCACTATAGGAAAGAGGACACTTTTATAGGTAGAATAAAAAAAAAGAAACGGGAGGATGTGGCATTAATTTTCGAAAAAATCGATTTTAAAGATGTAAAATTTACATGTATTTTAGATACACTTTTTAACACGGCTGCATGATTAGACATTTTTGTGTAAGGCAATTTTTTTCACTTTACGTCAAATAATTAAAAAAAATCACTGAAGAATGACAGAACTCGCCAAGGTTGGAACTCGAAGCCGTAGAACTCGTCCGGGTGTCGACCGGAATTAACATAACATTAAGAGTATGTTAAAGCACTCGTACCGTCAACAAAATGAAGAATAGGAACGGAACGTGCAAGTTGACCGTGGCTCGACACGTTGCAACGGGGTGTATCGGGTTACAACTACCTACTTTTAATAACTTTAAAATGCCGTTTTTTCGAAAATTAATGCCACATCCTCCCATTTTTTTTATGGGGAACAGTCACTTAACCCTCATCACGATTTTCAAAATTTCAATTGCACTATAGGAAAGAGGACACTTTTATAGGTAGAATAAAAAAAAAGAAATGGGAGGATGTGGCATTAATTTTCGAAAAAATCGATTTTAAAGATGTAAAATTTACATGTATTTTAGATACACCTTTTAACACGGCTGCATGATTAGACATTTTTGTGTAAGGCAAAATAATTAAAAAAAATCCCTGAAGAATGACAGAACTCGCCAAGGGTGGAACTCGAAGCCGTAGAACTCGTCCGGGTGTCGACCGGAATTAACATAACATTAAGAGTATGTTAAAGCACTCGTACCGTCAACAAAATGAAGAATTGGAACGGAACGTGCAAGTTGACCGTGGCTCGACACGTTGCAACGGGGTGTATCGGGTTACAACTACCTACTTTTAATAACTTTAAAATGCCGTTTTTTCGAAAATTAATGCCACATCCTCCCATTTTTTTTTATGTATTCTATCCATAAAAGTGTTCTCTTTCCTATAGTGCAATTGAAATTTTGAAAATCGTGATGAGGGTTAAGTGACTGTACCCTTTTTATGTATTCTATCCTCTTTCCTATAGTGCAATTGAAATTTTGAAAATCGTGATGAGGGTTAAGTGACTGTACCCAAAAAAATAATATTTAAAAAAAAGTACTGATGCTAGAATCGAACCTAGAACCCTTTGCTTAATTAGACCTACCACTTCACCTCGTTGCTATGAAACCTTTGTTGCAAATTTTATCTTTTATTACGTTAATTAGTGCAATAAGAAGAAATTTTAAAATTCTATTTTTTCAAAATTGGCTGAATATGGCGCGCTACTATTTCATTCACGTAATGTCTTAGGTGTAATCTTTACGTAGTGTAAGTATAAACAAAAACAAAATTTCGCATACCTGGCCCTCTCCTTGTTAGTGAAATTTGTGGTTTGAAGTTGAAATAAATTGATGAAATTAACTTAAACATAACCTTTGTTATGAAGTTTGAAAGGTGTTTGAAAGTTTATTTCTTTTATGTGATTGTTAAATTAAAGGTTTTTTAATTACTTACACAAATAATTTTGTTTAGTTCTGCATTGAAAATTAAGTCATTAAGGTTTATTAATTTAATTAATATTAAACGTAGATAAGTTATAAATATTTTATCATTTTGGATAGTAAAATATTAATGTGATGATGAATGATCAAGTAATGGAGAACGTCGACACGTAGTTACTTATTAATTTAGTACGAATTAAACCCTATTTGTACAACAAATGTGACAGTTTCTACAAAGACTTGGTTAAGAAAGAAAATGCTTGGAAAGAAATTGCAAAAGCGCTAAATTTAACACGTAATATAAATGGTTTTATTTGATATGTACAAGTTATACCTTAATTTTTTCTTGTAATGTAATAGCTACTTTGCGCGAAAGAGCATGGAAAAGTACCAAACATAAGTATATTACAGAACGAAGAAAGAAAAAGTCAATTGCTACTGGCAGCGGGACTAAAGAGTGTACTTGGTCTTGGTACGATGACATGTCATTTTTAGATGAGGTTATTTTAGAAAGTACACGATTGATAGTTCCATGCTGACTTCTTGCCAGAATCTTGAACAAGGCAAAGTAAACGAGGTGAAGAAGTTAACTCAGCAGTACCACGACGTGTTGACGACACATTGGATACCCTCTCCGGCTCAAAATGGTTTTCTACTTTGGATTTGAAGAGTGGGTATTGGCAAGTAAATCTGGAATCCAGCGACCGTGAGAAAACTGCGTTTACCGTCAGAAATGGATTATGGCAGTTCACCGTAATGCCCTTTGGATTGTGTAATGCTCCGGCCACCTTCCAGTGTTTGATGGAAACAATCTTGCGAGGATTACCATGGAAAACGTGTCTAGTATATTTGGACGACATAATTGTGGTTGGGAAATCGTTTGACGAACACATGAAAAATTTGGAAGAAGTGTTTCAACGATTGAGAAGGACTAATCTTAAGTTGAGCCCGAAGTGTGGAAAATACTTAAGCGACACGCGTTTGCGCGAGAAAGACACTGACGAAGAACGAATAAAGCGTTGCGCGGTATTCGCGAATAAAACGTATAAACGAAAGGACGCAAATCAAGTTATTAAATATTCTGTGATTTTAAATTTATTCAAGTCAATAAACACAATTTTAACGTAGATTTCTTTATTATTATTCTCATGGTGCCGAAACCAGGGAACTTTAGCAACGAATAAAGAAATTCTAAACCACGCAACGCAAAGCGAATTGGCTAATTGTTATTGTGAATTAAATTTAGTGAAAATCGAACGTGTATCGGTAAAGAGTAATAGAACTCAAGTCACTAAATTAATTAACGCCGCGAAAGAACTTTTAAAGAAAACCGAAAAAGTAAACGAACTAGTAGTGATTCGCGACAGACTAATAAGTGCAAGTAAAAATTTGGAAATAGCGAATCAAAAAGTGGTATCCGTATTGGAAGTTGGTGAACTAGAAAGTCAATGTGAAAAAATGCTGGAATATCAGGATAACGTGAGTGAAGTGCTTTCAAGGTTGAAAATTAGAATCGACAACAAGCTCTTGATGTTGGACCAACAAATGTAAAAACCGACGTACGAGTATTACAAGGTAGGAGTAATGTTAAGTTAAATAAATTTGAACTCCAAAAATTTTATGGTGACATAACGGAATGGACAATATTTTGGGAGCAATTTGCTCAAAAATGAATACGGTAATTTTTTTTTTTTTATTAACTCCCATGTACAAATTCGAAATCTGCTCGTGAGCAATAATCGATTGGTTTATAATTAGTTAACATTCAAACATTAATCAGTATCTTACATTAAAGACCTAATAATACATTGCCAATCACTGCAATTGAACATTTAGATACAAACATCTTTATCTACGACTTAGATTGAGTGGATTTATTCGCTTCAAACGCTTTTTTGTTGTCCAACAGATTTGCTGCAAGAAAGTTAGGGTGTAGTTCGAGACGCGACAAATAACTTTACGGCACTTTTAGGCACTTAGCCTCTTTTAAAACATAGGGAACACCCAAGTCCTGATGTAGAGATTTATTAGTGACGAACCACGGGGCATTCGCAATTGTACGTAGCGTTTTCGATTGAAATCGCTGCAGTATTTCTATGTTTGAGGTACTCGCAGTACCCCATAGTTGGATTCCATAGGTCCACACCGGTTTGATAATCACTTTATACACCGCGAGTTTACTTTCCAAAGATAGTTTTGATTTTCTACCGATCAACAAGTAGAGTTTAGAAAGTTTTAGCCCCAGTTGTTTTCTTTTTGTAAAAATATGATGTTTCCAATTTAGCCTGCGGTCGAGATGCATTCCGAGATATTTAGCGTTGTTTACTTGAGGAAGCTGTTGTCCGTTGAGAGTGACAGCAGGGCAAGTCTCCCTACGCAGTGTAAAAGTGATAAGTTGTGATTTGGCCTCATTTACTTTTATGCGCTATTTTTTAAGCCATGCTTGGATTAAGTCAAGTGCTTCTTGCAGCTTCTCTGAAGCATTGGCAGGTATATCACTAGTTGCAAGAGTAGCAATATCGTCCGCAAACGTAGCCATTGTTGTGTATGGGGTAGTTGGCATATCTGAAGTGTATAGTATATACAGGATAGGCCCCAGTACACTGCCTTGGGGAACACCCGATTCTATTTTGTGTAGGTCAGTTATTTCTTCTTGATATTTAACCATAAAATATCAATCGGTCAGGTATGACTGCAGTATCTGTTAATAAGGTGCGGGCAGGTTTATTTATCAAACTGAATATACATATACAAGCAACAACGATCCTAATTGAGGATATGAAAGGACCAATAGCCATATCAGCCATATATAGCCCTCTTAGACACGCTATCAAAAAAGACCAATATAAAGAGTACTTTGCCCCACTGGGTAGAAGATTCCTTGCCGGTGGTGACTACAATGTCAAACACTCAAGATGGGGTTCTCGTCTAACAACAACAAAAGGAAGAGAACTGGTGAAATGTATTGACGAGTAGAACCTGGAAGTTCTTTCCACAGGAAAACCAACATACTGGCCTACAGATACAAAAAAGATCCCCGATGTTATCGACTTTTGCATAACAAAAGGTATCTCACCACAACACCTCTGGCCCGAACAGAGTTTTGACCTTTCATCAGATCACTCGCCTATCCTGGTGACAATGAGTTCCACAGTGATAAACAAGCAAAAACCAGTGTCTCTCACAAACAAGTGGACAAGGTGGGAGATTTTCAGATCAATAATTGAAGAAAATATTAATTCAAACCTTAGGCTTAAAACTCCAGAAGAGATCGACTCAGCAGTAGAAGGTTTTATAAAAACAATACAACAATCAGCATGGAACGCAACTCCTGTACCAAACACCAACATAAAGAAACAAAACCAATCCATCATAGCAAGAGAAGCCATCAAAAATAAAAGAAAGTTAAGAAAGACATGGATGACGACAAGAGCTCCTTCAGACAAAGCAAAACTTAACGAAGCGGAGAGAAATCTTATCTAGAAGGTTTAACACCAACTGAAGCCACTGAGTATTCATTGTGGAAGGCAACCGCAAAATTAAAAAGAGGGAAAGAAAACATTCCTCCTATAAGAAAACCCGATCGATCGTGGGCAAGAACTGACAAAGAAAAGGCCACGACGTTTGCCGAACACCTGGAAAACGTATTTAAGCCCTTTCCAACTATGATTCCACAAGAGGAGGAGAACGTCATAACAGAATTTTTACAAGCACCATATCAATACGGTAATGAACAACGAATTATAGATCACCACATTCAAAAATTGTTAAGATTAAACTCCGGTGAAAAATAAACTAGATGCTGTAAGTTTACGAAATTTATATAAAACAATTTCAACAGTAACGAGAAGTTTAACGGCAGCAGGTGTGCATGAAAACGAATAAGGCATGATGATAAAATCTGTCTTATTAAATACAATGCCTTATACTATGAAGATAGATTACTTTAAAATGCACCCTATGGATCCACAAGTTTCTATATATTGTCGTGTTTCGAAATGCTAAAAACCATTAATTCATTTATTTTGTAAAATAATTTTAAAGTTTGAATTTGTGTCAGTATTTATTTATTTATCATGTTGTACATAAAAATAGTTAAAATTTTGCTATGTAAATATAGATACGGAAAACGAAAGAAAAACTAGCAAGAGTGGGGCTTAAAAGGCTTGGGCTGAGGCCTTGGCGTCGAATAGTCGAGCAGACGAACATCATTCCCGCAATAAGAAGTTTAAATGTTAATTGTTTAAAATTTAATAAAATAAAATAACTTAAGTTGAGTTGATTTCTTTGTTTAATTTAATTAATAAAGTGAAGTGGAAACAAAATAATAAAGGTGAAAGAATTAGTGAAATTTTGGTCGATGCATTGAATTACATTGCAACAAATTTGTTTGACCAGACGCCAGCTGGGATAACATGTGCGCTTGCAATACCACATGCAAGATAAAACAAAAGTGGCATTTTAAATTAATTTACAATTTTTATTTAAAAAAAAACTACAAGAGCTCATGACTACAATTAATGGATACCCAGCTAGAATAATTTTTGGAATAAGCAAATTTTAATAGATTTGCATAGCTCGGGTCATCTCAATATATTGAAGATCAAATAACTATAATTTGCTAAACTATCTAAAACTCGAAGTGAAGTCGATAGAAATTGCACAACCATCGACGAGCAAAACGCAGAAATCGGAATTTCCTAAAAAAATAGAACGGCGTGAAAATAATACTAAATAAAATAAAATAATACTAATAGAAAAAAATAATAGCTTAATTTGTTACTATATGTATTTAATTTTAAGTGTTTGAAATTGTATTTGTAGTTTTATTTTTATATTGTTTTGATATCGTTACGACTCACCAACAAGCAAGTCGGTGCAAATCGTCCAGCACTAATGTTGATTTACAGATTTCATAAAAAATAACAAATCTAGATTAAATTTAAAAAAAAGGAAAGATAGTAGAGCCAATCCAAAGGATTAGAAATATGAAACGTTGGATATAAGAATAATAAACAACAGTGATTAAGGAGTTATAATTCACAAGCGTTCGAGAGCAGTCGTGTTCAATAAAAATAATTTAGCCCGTGTCGAGAAGTATTGTGAAGAATTGTTTTGTTTGGAAAGTTACCCAAGAGGCCGAGGGCCATATTTTCCAAGTGTGGAAATCTTTATCGGCACGCGACTTAAATACAGTTAGTTTCGGCGTCGATGATTAAGATAAGGTGAACGAGAATATTTCCATTGAAAGCAGTTTCAAGTGTTGCCGGAGGAGCCAACGATATAGTAAAGAGTGAAGAAGAAAAAATCACGTGAAGAGGGAAAGTTATTGTTCTACGAAAACGTGTTGGCCTGCAAGTTGCGTGAGTCCTGCTTTGATTATATTATTGTTAATATCAGGTTGCAAATAAATATATTTTTATATCGACAATTGTTTGATTGTCTTCCATGTAACCATTTTATTTCGAGGAACCATTACGACCGTGAGATACTTATAAGCTCGAAGATATTTCACATATCATTACAATATATTCAACTTATATTAAAACGTTAGTTGTAATTAAAAATTACAATAGTTGTAGATTGCCTCAATTTCCAAGTTTTTTGGGGAGATTTGTTTAGTTGTCCGGTTTAGAATTTTTCAAAATAAGTTTATTTATTCATTTTGGTTTCAAGTAGTAGGTATAATTTTGTTTTTACAAAAGTCAAAATAATTTGACTTTTAATCAAGTTTGAATTTAATAGAATAACTTCTCAATCATTTTAATATTTTTCCAGGTTTGCCTGATGAGAATCTGAAATTCGAAACAAAGTTATAACATATTATGTAGCAAGCTATATCATTCAATATACCTCGAACCGTCGTCGATGTAAGACGTGTTTTCGGTAGCGCATAAAAGTTAGGTTAGTCAAGTTGCCTGCCAACTATTGTGAAATGGAAATGGATAAAATTGCAAACGAGCTCAAAAAGCTTTTGAAGGATGAACTCATCGAACTACTGTTAAATGAGGCCGTGAGAGCAAAAGTGGTGTAACCCCAAATAAAACTATTGGAGATAGTCGATCTTTATTTATCTATTTTTAATAAAATATACAGCATTTAAATGTAAAATGTTATTATTATAACAATTGAAGTCGACGTTGGTGCATATAAAGCAAAATAATAAGCTTACAAGAAATATTTGATAAAGTGGATAAATTAAAAGTTTTAATATCTCAAATGGTTATATTTGGGGTTACACCACTTTTGCTCTCACGGCCTCAAATAGCTCTCTAGCGAATAAATGGCACGACAACACAGTTTCTAGTCTCTAGAACACAGTCTCTAGTGATCACAATGAACACGAGGTTACTTTTAGCCCAAAGAAGCAAATTGAAGTGATGCAAGGGCTTATTAATGAAAAAGCGCTTGTTAATAAACTTCTTCTTGAAAAAATCGCGATGAACGCTGCAACCATTTTGACATTGCAAACAAGTGCAATTTCGTCGAATAGTTTGAACAGTGCTTCACTAATAGTCGAAAGTCAGCAACCTACGACTTATAAACAAAATAACCTCAAAGTTCGTAAACCAAAGTCAACGAAAACCAATGGCAAAAATAATGACAAAATCATAGAAAAGGAACTGCTAAAAATTACGAGGTGGGTAAGATCACCGAGCCTGTCAACAATGATGACTTGACAACAGTGAAATATAAGAAGCGCGGTAAAAAGCCGCTAACAGTTAGTTCTAGCGTGGAGTCCTCTGAGTTTTGCGCTGTAGATCAAAAGTGCTGGTTATTCGTTAGCAAAGTAGCAGTAAACACCACTGAAAATACAATCGTGTCATATTTAACAAATAAATTTCCAGGTAAAAATTTTACATGTGAAAAAGTCGAGACTTACGATACCATGGCAACATTCAAAGTGGGTGCAGACTTCTCGCTGTACGAATCACTAATGCAACTGACGCCTGGCCTAAAGGTGTAGGCTTCCGCCGTTTTCACTATAATTTTTTTCGAGGCACAAGAGGCGCCTCCTTTACAAATAATTAAAAGCAAGTTCTTATCGTCTCTGATTAAAGTTGGAAATTACGACTCCTTAGTCAATGATTTCGTGGTTAGTCATATTAACATTCGATGGTTGGTCAACTGTTTTGATGATTTTACTTCAGTGATTACCGAAATGAATCCCCAAATCATATCGGTTTCAGAGAGTTGGCTATCACCTGATTTCCCATCCTCATTGATTTCGATTTGTGGCTACTCGTTATACAGATGTACTCACAAAAGCAGAGGTGGTGGTGTTTGCTGTTATATCTGAAATAGCGTCAATAGTCGAATTATCAATTTTGACCACAACGGAACTAACCTTTTGGAACAGTTATGGGTACGTATAAGTATTAACTCGTTTGCTGTAAGAACAATCTATCGGCCACCCCATGTCTCAGTATCTTTCATCCATGAATTGGAATGACACTGTCTCGATTCACAGTCGAATATGATGGTGTTATTCTGTTGGGAGACTTCAATGTGAATTTGCTCACAAACTCAAACCTGACCATTTCCATGAAATTTCTGTTTGCATCTTTTAATCTGGTGCAGGTTATCGACCAACCTACAAGAGTCACTGATCTAACGGGCTTACTTATCGATTTAATTTGTCTAAGTGATACCATTGCTTTCTCACGATTAGATACGTTGTAACAAATTTTATTTAATTTGTTTTTTTACTTTGCGCACGTCACTGCGTTCAAGCTTAGCGCGACGCCTATGATTTTTCAAAACTGCGAGTTTTGATAACGCTTTTGCTAGGTCGTTTTGATAACAGGTTTGACACGGTTAAGGTGATATCTCGTCTGTATTAGGTAAAATATTTTAAATTTTACATAGGTTTATTTTATCGTTTAATGATTTTAGGAAGCACCTTACCTTACCTTACCTTTCTTTTTTGTTATAAATTTGGATACACCAACTATTCCGATAATATTTGAATAAGAACGAAAATTGCAAGAATTGAAATATTTTTAATCACAACTGCTTATCAGTATAATTTGGTTTGTGCCATTTTGGATTTATTACGGACGGAAATTTTTAACGCAGTTGAAGATTCTTTATTTTCCATCACGTCTCGAAGTTGTGACTCCCAAAGTTCTTCCTTTTTGGTTCAAGTGCAGAGGTACCGCAGACTTCCAAGCGTTAACGGCTCAACGTCATTTTTTTTCCGAAGTTCGAGAGCTGGACAACGATTGCGATTACTTGCATCACTTTATAAGCTGTTGGTTTCCGTTAGGTGGAAAATTTTGTATTGATAAACTTTGTAATTACCCGGGTAAGTGTTTTTTCCTTTTCTAACCCAACGAGCCACTTTTGCGAGCAGCTTTGATTTCTCATTCGACACTATAATATTTTGAGTGTCATCATAGTTTTCGATAATGGGTTGTCAGTGCACCCGAACATTCGTTTGAGGACGATTTCTTTGTCATAACTTTTTGCCAACTACGCCGATAATTGTAAACGATTGACAACCTTGTATACTTTTTTGATCTCTTGTATTTGGAGTTAATAAATACGCTTTGTTTTAATTTGTGTTTCTTTTCGGGGAAGCCGTACTGCAGTATTCAATTGAATTCACACTCTCGCTCACCGCCCTAAATCGGTTAGCTTTAACATCGTGGGCCTCTTCACTTTTTTAAAAATCTGGATTTTTCCAGAGTGTGAAGAAAATACTGTCTTCCTGCAAGGGCAGGTAGAATTTATATTTACACTGGCGACCAACGTTTTGGGGCCCTATTTTAGTGTTAATCCTGCAGGCTGGTTCCTCCGAGAGAATTGTTGTCATTCGGTGCATTTATCGGCTATCGCGAAGGAAGTTGCCGGTAGTTTTGGTACTTTTTGCAGGAGCTGGAGCGACTCAATTTCGAGACGATTTATTAGTATTGCATTTTTGTGCATCTTTTGTTATCAAACCTTGAGTTTGATTGTTGCGACTTGCAATTTTTTTGACAAGGTGTTTCCTAATTTTTGTTGTAATTGCTATCACAGTGCTGCATTTAGTTTTGGTATCACCTTTAGTGATTTTTTTGGATTTCAAATTAGTGAAATTTTTTTGCTGTACTGGATAGCCCGTTTAGTTTATAAAGACGAGATTAAACCTTATTACCACGTTTAGGACTTTTGTTTACAGTTATCTATTTTTTCTATTTTCTTATTTTCGCTATTTCTGTTATTATTTTGAATTTGTTACTCCTGTTTCTGATTTTTAATTGTTTTAGTGTGTCAGATTATGTGAGTTGTTTACTCTGGGAAAGTTGTTATGCTGTATTATGGCGTTATTTGTTTTTCGGGTTAAAAAAAAAGCAATTGTTTGCTAAGCCGAGGGTCGCTTATGCGGAAATGCCAGAAATTTTGTTCTGGTCGGTCCCTATTTATTTTTGATGTCTTATTTAGTAAGATGCATTTTGTATTCCCAGGGTGACAGCATTGTATTGTGTATTTTTTTGTTTTTGCTCATGAGGCAATTCATTGTTAGGGCGGTTGGAAGGGTAATGTTGTCACTTCATAGTCTATTTCACATCTAAGATCAGATAATATAATAGGGCGGTTGGTAGGGAAATGTTTGTCACTTACTTATCTAATTACACCTCAGATTAGACATCATTATTAGGGCGGTTGGTAGGGTAATGTTGTCACCTCGCTGAACAATTTACACCTTAGATCAGATAACATTTTTAACCTTTTTATCTTTCTTCCTTGGTGGATTATCCTTGTTTTCTGGAATATGATTTTGTGGGAGCCCACTGGATATCTCTCTTGTGAGGTATACAGTGCCCTCTTTATCGGACTGCTGGATAAGCGATGGAGACGTCCATTCAGGTTGGGAAACTGGGGTTTATATTTCTTATGATTTTTTTATTTTTTTATTTTCAATTTGTGAACAGAACATCGGGTTCCAAATTGCGCCATCCGAGATTTATCTCGTTAGACTAGAATTGCTTGCCACCTTTATTGTAGATTAGATTTGTCGATCCAAGTGATCGAAGTTTTGTATTGTAGTCGTTTTTGTTGATTATTTGTTGTTTCTATGTTCTAAGGACGATGATTGCCTTAGTCTGAAACATTTTTTTTGCTGCTGGGTGTATTTGTAATACGCTTTCGAGCCGCTGTGAATGGGTCCTATGTGGTCCATTCTTTTTTCGCGTCCATAGTGCCGATTGCCAATGGATTGTTTTTGAGTAACTAATGTAAAAATTAGTTTTTGGTTATGTGTTTCGTACTTTTGATACAGATCCTATGTGGTGCTGTATCTACATTGAAGTCGATCCATCACGTTATAGAACGGGGGTGGATCGCAATTTTTTTGTCTGGCTCATAGTAGCGCATTAGCGCTCTGCCATTGAGGTTCGCGCTTCGGCGGAAATAATGGTAACGTCTACGTTACCAGGGTAGAACACTCACATGTTTTTGTTATTTTGTTAATTTTTTTTGGAGCTTGCATTTTACATGTACTCTAACATAGCTCAATTATTTTTTTCATGTCTACAGTGAAGGAGGTAATAATTCACTAACTTAGTAAACGTATATTGTTATAAGTTTTACTTATTATGTAATTATGGTTATGAAGTCTGATGTTTATCAGAACTTGGTCATTTGGAGTTTTTAGTTCTTCTACAGTAGTAGCGGTAGCGGTTTCGACGACAGTACACACTTACACATCAGAGCAGTATAATGAGCCTTTTATCTGGCAGAGAGACCGTCTTGACCCGAGTCAAACATTTTAGGGGAGGGCAGTGTAACAAATTTTATTTAATTTGTTTTTTTACTTTGCGCACGTCACTGCGTTCAAGCTTAGCGCGACGCCTATGATTTTTCAAAACTGCGAGTTTTGATAACGCTTTTGCTAGGTCGTTTTGATAACAGGTTTGACACGGTTAAGGTGATATCTCGTCTGTATTAGGTAAAATATTTTAAATTTTACATAGGTTTATTTTATCGTTTAATGATTTTAGGAAGCACCTTACCTTACCTTACCTTTCTTTTTTGTTATAAATTTGGATACACCAACTATTCCGATAATATTTGAATAAGAACGAAAATTGCAAGAATTGAAATATTTTTAATCACAACTGCTTATCAGTATAATTTGGTTTGTGCCATTTTGGATTTATTACGGACGGAAATTTTTAACGCAGTTGAAGATTCTTTATTTTCCATCACGTCTCGAAGTTGTGACTCCCAAAGTTCTTCCTTTTTGGTTCAAGTGCAGAGGTACCGCAGACTTCCAAGCGTTAACGGCTCAACGTCATTTTTTTTCCGAAGTTCGAGAGCTGGACAACGATTGCGATTACTTGCATCACTTTATAAGCTGTTGGTTTCCGTTAGGTGGAAAATTTTGTATTGATAAACTTTGTAATTACCCGGGTAAGTGTTTTTTCCTTTTCTAACCCAACGAGCCACTTTTGCGAGCAGCTTTGATTTCTCATTCGACACTATAATATTTTGAGTGTCATCATAGTTTTCGATAATGGGTTGTCAGTGCACCCGAACATTCGTTTGAGGACGATTTCTTTGTCATAACTTTTTGCCAACTACGCCGATAATTGTAAACGATTGACAACCTTGTATACTTTTTTGATCTCTTGTATTTGGAGTTAATAAATACGCTTTGTTTTAATTTGTGTTTCTTTTCGGGGAAGCCGTACTGCAGTATTCAATTGAATTCACACTCTCGCTCACCGCCCTAAATCGGTTAGCTTTAACATCGTGGGCCTCTTCACTTTTTTAAAAATCTGGATTTTTCCAGAGTGTGAAGAAAATACTGTCTTCCTGCAAGGGCAGGTAGAATTTATATTTACAACGTGTGATATGACTGGCATCTCCGATCACTACCTGGTTCGTTGCAGGCTGGATTTTCCCAAGAAAGCTTCAGAACCCAAATATCTAACCTACCGTAACCTTAACTTTATTGATGCTGATGAATTCGCCTCTGACGCTAACAACATTGATTGGTTACGCTGCGTGGAATTTGAAGATATTGATGATAAAGTTAACTATGTCACCTCTGCAATCAATTACCTTTTTGACCTTCACGCCACCGTTTATACAGTTAAAATTGATAAGAGAAGACCCGGCTGACTTACTCCCAATGTGCGTCGTCTGATGAAATCGAAAAATCTCAAATCGAAAAAATCTGCAGACTATGACTCTTACAAGGATATACGTAACTTTGCAACTCAAGTCATAATTAATGAAAAGAAAGCTTATTATTTACACCAAGTCAATGGGAACTCTAAGGAACCCAAGAAACTATGGACATTTTTTGACCGTGAGAATATTCATTCAAAGTCCAAACATGAAGTGAACTTGGTAAATGCGGATTCAAATCTTCTGAACAATTTTTTCGCCAACTCTGCTCCGAACACTGTCATCGATCCCAAAGTTATATCAGATTTCATTAGTGGCAGCCATCCTTTGGTTACTAACAAACTAACATTCAACAATGTGAGCACCGACGAAATGCCAAAGCTGTTCTCGGGCTGAAATCAAACGCAGCTGTCATTGACGGTATTTCTTCCAGAATTCTTAAGCTGAGTCTGCCTTTCTGTCTGGACTCCATCACACACCTAATCAACCACTGCCTAGAGAAATCAGTGGTACCTGACTTATGGAAAAAATCTACCATCATACCTATCCCTAAGGTCAGCAAAGCTAGTACATTTGAAGAATTAAGGCCTATTAGCATCTTACCGGCGCTTTCAAAAGTTCTTGAAACTTTTATTTACCAGCAGCTACTCGAACACATTGAACTGAATCATGTCCTTCCCAGGATCCAATCTGGTTTCCGCTCCGGTTTTAGCACCGCTACCGCGCTAATCAAAGTATCAAATGATGTCGGCAAGAAAATGGATAACTCGGAAGTGACGGTCATGGCTCTTCTCGACTACAGTAAGGCATTCGACACTATCAATCATGAGTTACTGATTGCTAAGTTAGCTTATTATGGATGCATTAATTCTGCACTCGAGTGGGTTAGGAATTATCTCAAAAGAAGAACCCAAAGTGTTAAACTCGACTTGAATAGATTGGGTGAAATTATCATCACATGTGGCGTAGCGCAAGGTAACTTACTTGCTCCCCTGTTCTTTGCAGTTTACACATCTGATCTTCCCAAAGCACTGCCCGCCAACTGTGACTCACATATGTATGCTGACGACACACAAATATATATTTCTGGTAATCCAGCATCCATCAACGAAACTATCCGCAATATCAATACTTGCCTTGATCTTGTGTTTAGCTGGTTCACTGCGAATGGCCTACGGCTCAACGCTAGCAAAACTGTCTGCCTCTGTGTAAGCAGCTCTCATGGTCGAGCAGTAGCTAACGGTTTAAAAGGTACTGACATTGTTCTCTACAACAGCGTGATTGAACTCAGTACAAAGACAAGAAACCTCGGAGTAGTATGGAAGGATAAGTTCTAGTTTACGGTTGCGATCGCGATCTGGCTGAAACTTGGTGGAAAGATGCCTCCAGGTGTGCTCGACACAAAAATATAAATTTTATCCTGCGGAAATGCCGTTCTTCCACACAATTAATTATTTTCTGAGGTAATTTTTGAGGTTATCATCGGAGCGGAGTGTAATCCCGACCACCCACCCCAGGCTCGATTTTTACTTATATTATGCTAAGTTATCCCCACCGCCAAGTCGTAGTGAGAAGAAGTCAATTAGCCGTGGTCTAGATCAAGATGTACCGTAGTCTACCCGCTCAACATGCAAATTGAAATGTTAAGTTTTAAGATTTCCAGGCCTGTTTTTTTGAATAACTCATCAATGGCAAATCTCGAATTCCAGGTAAACGTAGATCTGTGTTTTCGAGTTCCACCTTTGGCGAGTTCTGCCATTCTTCAGGGATATTTTTAAATTGTTATGAGTAAGGTAAAAAAATAAAACAGGCCTGGAGGGCGCCGAAGACGTCCGGAGGGCCTGTTTTATTTTTTTTGCCTTACTCAACACGGCTAATCATGCAGCCGTGTTAAAAGGTGTATCTAAAATACATATAAATTTTACATTCTTAAAATCGATTTTTTTCGAAACCTCCGGGCCTGTTTTATTTTTTTGCCTCACACAACAACGACCTATCGTGCACCCGTGTAAAAACGAATATTTATTTGCCACTTGTGTTTGTTTAAAAGAAATAAAAGCCTCCGTGAAAATTTCCGGCTCTGAAAAGAACCGTTTTCCTGTTTACACTGGAAAGCGAGTGGCTATCTGATCGAGCATATTTTCAAATGCCAATTCCGACGTACGGCCGTACAGCTGCAGCCACATGAACACGCATATGTGCTCCGGTAGGTAGTTGCTAACACAATATGTCAAGCAAACGGTTTCTCACCGATGTGAATTTGTAAACATGTTCATCAATAAATTGTACAAAATAGTTAATGCTCGGAGTAAGCTTACGTACTTTGTTATATTACTTCCAACAAAACTTCAGCAACGTTCTGTGATAACTACTGTGGACTGAATTTACAAAGCCTAACCAACGCCTACTTTCATGACATTTAATTTTGAGGTTAAAATTTGTTGAACTTTAACTGCAATTTTCTACATTATATGTTTCCGCACCGAAATTTTGCCATTATCCTACTAATTAACACCCCCCTCCCCCAAAAAAATTGGTGTGATATATTCATACATTTTGTACTATGGCGCGCTCGAAAATATGGAGCGCCATCTATTAATGTAAACTCACTTACGAAACATCTTTGTTATAATAAAGTTACATTTATAATTACAGTGTGGAATTTAATTACATTATTACCTTACAAGTACACAAAAGTGGCGACGAGGATAAAAGAAGTCTTACAAGATTTGGTTTTCCAAGTAATTTCGAGTTTTACAGTGATTTCAAGGTTTACAAGAGTACGGAGGGAAACCTAACCTCAAAGATAAGAACGCACATTTTTCAGATTCGAATTTTTTTTTTTTTCACAACTTAATTTGCCAGTACATAATAGGATACTTACATTACGATGCCACACGATACAGAGGCAAATACAGTGATAACAGTAGCAACGGTGTATAATGCAGTGCATACAGTTTTTTCGATAGAAAATTATAATCCAACTACAAAATTAGATCGTTGGGTGATGCGATTAGAAAGTGCTTTCAAGGTTTTTTCGGTACCTGTAGATAAGAAGGCAGAGTACCTACTACACTATATGGGACCCGAGGCTTACGATGTGTTGTGTGACAAAATATCACCAGCGCAACCAAATACCAAAACTTACGAGGAGATTATAAAAGCATTAGATACACACTACAATCCGGAACCATTGGAAGTTGCAGAGAATTTTCGTTTCTTGCAACGTCGACAGGGTGAAGGAGAAATGGCGCAGGAATACTTGACAGCCCTACAAAGATTGGCAACTACATGCAAATTTGGGGCTATCTCAAGAAAGCACTGCGAAATCAGTTTGTTTTTGGCTTACGTTCGCAAAATATACAAAGTCGGTTATTGGAATACAAGGAGTTAACGGTGGAGAAGGCTCTGGATGTAGCAGTCAGTATGGAAGCTTCAGCCCGGGATGCAGCTCAGTTACATCGGACAGTTACGGTAAACCGTGTTGAAAGTGACGCTTATACAAAAAAAAATTTTCAGAAATTTTCAACATTCAAGGACAAGAAGAAAAGTGGTGACGTTCAATGTTTCAAAAAGTGCAATGACATTCAAATTAATTAATCTAATTTCTATTGTTTTAGATGTGGTTCACCACAGCATCTTGCAAACAAGTGCAACAAATCCAATGTAATCTGCCGCAAATGCGGTGTCAAGGGTCATTTGTCAAAGGTGTGCATGCGGAAAGGTACTGATGACACGAATCAAATAGAGGAAGTTTTATCTTTACATGCTGAGCATGGTCAATATAGAGAGAAATTTTTGGTTACACTTCTAGTACAAAATCGTCAAATGAAATTCGAGGTAGACAGTGGTGCTGCTGTGAGAATTGTAAGTTTAATGCAATTCAAATCGTTATTTCCTAAATTACAAATTCAAAATACGAAAAGTGAAATTAATTACATATTGTAAACGCAAATTAGAAGTTGTGGGGTTCTCACAAATTAACTGTACATATACAGGTGCGAATCCAAAGATTTAAATTTATACGTGGTTAATACAGATCGAAAACCAATTTTAGGTCGAGAATGGATTCGACAATTACACATTCAATTTGATCGGGAACTGTCACGTATGTGATCACACGATTTTAACTTTTTCCTATTGATTGTTGGTAAAAGGACACTTTTCTAAGCACACTAGAACAAAAATTTTGTTGGATTATAAATTAGTTTTCGAAAAAATCGAATTTGAAAAATTTAAATTTACATTTATTTTAGATACATCTTTTAACACGGCTGCATGATTAGCCAATTTTGTGTAAGGCAAAAAAAAAATAAAACGGGCCCGGAGGGCGCCGAAAAAAAAATTGGATTTTTTCACCTTACGCAAAAAAATTTTAAAATATCCCTAAAAAATGACAGAACTCGCCAAGGGTGGAACTCGAAGCCATAGCCGGTGTCGACCGCGACTGACAACAACATTAAGAGTATATGAAAGCACACGTACCGTCAACAAAATGAGACCGTCACCGACGAGACCGTACCTCAACGTGAGACCGACCGTTACGGATACAATACAGTGAGTACAGCAGGAGCAGTGAACGTGGAGTAGTGAGCACGTGTCAGTGCTAAAAAAGTTAAGTGAAAATTAAAGTGAATTTTTCTATTTGTGTTATCGTTTTGTCGGTTGAGCAACAGCATGGCTAGCGCTCCCGACCACTACCTTAACACGGTAGAAAAATACTTCAAGCCAAGCAT
The DNA here is from genome assembly GCA_911387805.1 of Cantharis rustica. Lineage (NCBI taxonomy): Eukaryota > Metazoa > Arthropoda > Insecta > Coleoptera > Cantharidae > Cantharis > Cantharis rustica. Next base: position 27,786,398 of record OU426880.1, read on the forward strand.
CGACGATGTCAAGTACATTGACATCGAGAAGCTAGTGCACGAGAGACCGAGTCTGGCAGCAACGGGATGGTACGTTTTGACGCGACCGTTTTGGCGCAGCCGGTTTGGTGCGGGCCAGTTTGGCGCGAGGCCGATTTGGCGCGAGGCCGGTTTGGCGCGAGACCGTTTTGGCGCGAGGCGGTTTGGCGCGAGGCCGGTTTGGCGCGAGGCGGTTTGGCGCGAGGCCGGTTTGGCGCGAGGCCGGTTTGGCGCGAGGCCGGTTTGGAGCGAGCCGGTTTGGCGCGAGGCCGGTTTGGCGCGAGGGTGGTTTGGAGCGAGGCCGGTTTGGCGCGAAACCGTTTTGGCGCGAGCCGGTTTGGCGCAAAGACGATTTGGTGCAAATAATAATTACAAACATTTAATTTTTAAAAATCTAACTTAAATTTTGGTAAGGTACACATTAAGAATCGCTACGTTGATACTATACTGGCTTATTATGTATTTATTTATTAACAATTATATTATAATTATATTAATAATTTATTGTAGAAACGTAAATGATTATAACAGATGATTTTCAATGAAATAATACAATATGACGTAATTGTTAAATAGATTATTAAATTTGTCGATAGAATGCAACAATGCAAGTACCCTGTATCCGATATTACCTAACTTAGGCAACGCTTATCCCTTTGAGATTAGCTACCTGAAGTTTTCCAAATTTTAAAATTCCTTTGTGCATATATTTTAAGAATTTTTCATAGTTTACTTAGATGTAATAAAAATGTTAACTAATTTATTATTAACATCGTTGGATAAAAATGAAATCAGTAAAGCAAAATCATTAAAAAATTATTTAGAAACCTTTGTAACCTTTTAATTGTGCTGGAATCAAAAATTCTTTTCAACTAAAGCAATAATTTGGGTAACCGGTGGCAAATAAAAGCAGATTTTTCAGAAAAAAGAATGAGAAAACAAAAATTATTTTTTGATGAGATAAAGAATCATTTTCAAATTAAAAGTAATGAACAAAAATTTAAAGTGAACGTTTTTAATAATAACTAATAATTGCTCAGATGGATAAAAAGTGTCGTAATTTAACGACGTAATTTAACGTCCCCACGACGAACTTTGAACACGGGCTCAAATTTTGTAGTTACGGCGCTGGTACCAACGTAAGCATTATAATTTTTGCAATACAAATGCGTGCTTTTAGTAATTTATTTAAAACATTTACCTGTACAACTTAAATAATGCCGTCGTTAGTAAAAATTTGAAATTTCTAAATTCAAAATTCAAAAGATTCAAAAGAAGTATTTAATTAAGCTCTTTCAAAATTAAAAAAAAAACCCAAACATCTGGTCAGAAATCCAAATCCGACGAACGGCTCAGATTTACCTACTTATATTTAATTGGTTTTAACAAATACTATTTTATATAATGTATGGATTATACTTTACTGACGCCCCTGAAGTAAAATTTTAATTTTGCGCTTGCATTTGGTGATAAATTTTCTGTATGCAACGGTGTTAAATATTTTTATAAAAATTTACATGTAAATTTTATGTAAAATTTAACGTCCTGTCAAACAGGCTTAACTCTCTATTCCGGATAGGAGACTTTAACGGACTACAACTTTTTTCTAGTAAAAATTTTTGAAACACCAATACATTTCACAGAAAATCAGAAAATAATAAACAAGGCAGCTACAAAACAAAAAATTAAATTCAGAAAATTTTTATTGTTTGTGAAAATTTATTTTATTAATTAAGTTCATTGATTAATTAATAATTAATTTACCATAATTAATAAAACTAAGCTACTTCTATAACGATTTCGTCTTATAAAAAGTATTTTATAATTTTCGCGCCAAAACGTCCTCGCGCCAAAACGGGCTCGCGCCAAACCGGCTTGCACCAAAACGCCCTCGCGCCAAAACAGGCTTGCGCCAAAACGGGCTTGCGCCAAACCGGCTTGCGCCAAACCGGCTTGCGCCAAACCGTCTTTGCGCCAAACCGGCTGCGCCAAAACGGTCGCGCCAAAACGGCTGCGCCAAAACGTCCTAGACCGGGCAGCAATGCCCGACGACGATGTCCTGCGCGGATTTCCCGAGGACGGAAACTTGCACTACTACCGTGTCGTGGCAACAAAAGCCACACTCTTATATTGGCACTTATTCCACCTGAGGGAACAAGGTCACGACATCGTGACCCCGCGAGGGGTAAGTACTATTAATTTAAATAATAGTAGCGTAAATAGTGCAAATATTAGAAATTTGAATGAACCTCGTGGCAAAAACGAGGCAGTTACCGACATAACGGTAATTTGCTCAAGAAGCCACGAAGGAGAAAATGGGGCGCCTGCGGCTCCCACAAAAGGGATTAGTGACCCGGCTTATGTCGAGGCACTTTCTCTGCCAGTGGCGGCACAGCTGGAGCCCCCAGAAATTATGGTTGCGGAAAACGCCGGCATAGAAGTAACTCCTTCAGAGTTAGAAAATACGCCAGCGTCGTCCGCAAATTCTAATTTATTTTACCCAGTCTTCGAATCGTCGAAGTCGGTAGCTAACACGACTGCCCAAAAGGCAGCGCAAGCCGAAAGGCCCGCAACTGCCCCAAAGCGGAGTCGAAGCGCCGGAAGCGACGACGAAAACTCGGGAATTGAGAGTGAAAGGGGGCAACGCGAAACGGAACAGCGTAAAGCCACCAAAAAGAGGGTAAAGAAAACAAAGAAAGCGGACCTACAAGAGGAGTCGGTGGCTATGGAAGTCACCCCCCCTCAGAGGAAACCACCCACGGTGTACCGCACCCCTCAGGTGAAGATTCGCCGGTAAAAGGCGGCATCACCGCTCCCAAAAACCCCTCCTCAGGGGGTAAAAAAGGACCGCTGTCAGCCAAAATTTCTCCCCCCCCTTCAGGAGGGGTGAAACCGTCTACCAGCGGCATCGGCCAAAAAACCCCCCCTCAGGTGGTACCCCGGGAGCAGCTACGGGTTCCAAGGTGATTACCCCCCCCCCCCCCCCAGCAACTCCAATGCAACTGGCACCCATAGTGCTAGTCGACAAGAAGAAATGGGGGGACCTCACAAAGTCCATGGACCGGATGAAGATCCACTTCATCAAGGCCAAGGACTCGAGGGAAGGGCTAGTGATCAACTCGAACTCGGCGGAAAATGCGAGAGCACTTCTGAACCTCTTCAAGGTTCGGAAAGTGAATCATTTTACATACAAGGATCCCACTGAGTCACCACTTCGAGTGGTCCTCAAAGGGATCCCGAAAGAAATAAATCCGGCTTTGATCAAAGCCGATCTTATTAAGAAGGGGTACCCGATCATCGACGTCAAACCGATGATCCACGGTACCTCCCGGACACCCCTCCCCCTTTTTATGGTTCATCTGGAGAAAACCAGCAAGGGTAAGGAAATTTATAAGTTTAAGGAGGTTTTACGGCTGACAGCCCATTTTGAACCCCCCCACACCAAAACCATGCCGACCCAGTGCTATAAATGCCAGAGGTTCGGACACAGACAACGACTGTACTCATCACAGTCGAAGTGTTTGAGGTGCGGGGAAAACCACAGGGCGGCAGAGTGCAAAAAGCCCATCGCTTCTCCCGCAAAATGCGCGAACTGCGGAGGGCCGCACCCCGCCAATTTCCAAGGGTGCCCGAGTAACCCGTGGTTAAATAAGTACGGCTACCCTTCAGGTAGACTTACGACCCCCCCTTCACTCTCTAGTTCGGGGAAACCGATGGCGACACGAAACCCCCCCCCCCCCCCCCCCCCCCAAAAGGGATGGATCGAGTCGCACTTGCGAACTCCCTGATGCTACAGGTAGCTGAGCTCCTCAAGCCTAGCACGCCCGTAGCAACAAGGAGCCAGAAAAATAACGCGCGGAAACGCCGTAATAAAAAGAAAGAAAGGGCTCCCCCCCTGCGGCAACTGAAAATACAGTAATATAAAGCACGACTTGAGATGGACAGAGTAAAACTCAAGCCAAACACGCTCCAGCTTTCTTACTGGAATGCAAACGGGTTAAGAAAGCAAAGAAATCTGCTCGCAGATTTTGCGCTTAAATACGACCTGGATGCAATTCTAGTAATCGAGACCCATCTCAAGGAAAGCCACACCACTAGACTGAACATACCTCATTATGCTTTATACAGGAACGATAGAAGCGACGGCCGCGGTGGAGGCACCGCTATATACGTAAAAACCTGTATCGAGCATCATGAGCAGCTACTTCCGGAGACGCTGCAGGAAATAGAAGCAACCTCCATTAAAGTCCACACGGGCAATAATGGATGGTTGCAGTTAATTTCAGTATATAAACCGCCCCAGCATCCTCTCCTGGAAGAGGACATTATGACTTTGCTCGGAGGTATTGGCACTCAGGTCATCCTAGCAGGTGACCTGAATGCCAAGCACCCTGCATGGAACAGCTGAAAAGCCAATCAGGCCGGCCGACACCTCCTAGCTCTGTCAGACAAAGAAAACTTCGTGGTTGACGGCCCCACGGAGTTCACACAAAGCACTCAAAAAGAAAAAGGCACCCGGTCCAGATGGTATCACGAACAGGGTCATCACGGAACTCCCCAGGGCGGGGGTGGCAGCAGTTACGAACATCATCAATGCCTTACTGCGATTCGAGCATTTTCCAGGTCGTTGGAAAGTGGCCGATGTCACCATGCTTCACAAACCTGGGCAAAATCCGAGACGCGGAAAGAGTCATCCACTCTAGACTGAAAACGGCCCTGGAAGAAAACCATTATATTCCCAACGAACAGTTTGGTTTTCGTTCAGGGCACTCGACAACACAGCAAGTGCTGAGGTTAGTGGAACAGGTCACGTTGAACTGGAATAAAAAACAGGCAACGGGGGCAGTGTTCCTAGATGTCGCCAAAGCTTTTGATAAAGTCTGATACCAGGGTTTACTTCATAAACTCCTGCACGGCGGCATAAACCCAGCACTTGTTAGGCTGATAGCGTCATACCTGAAAGACCGAACGTTCAGCGTAAAAGTTGATGGATCTCGCTTTTCGGAGAGATTCATCAGGGCCGGAGTCCCGCAGGGATCAATCCTGGCTCCGACCCTGTACATCTTTTACGCCAGGGACGTGCCCACCCCGACGGTCACAAACACTACCCCTTCCGCGCAACTCATGTTATACGCGGACGACACCGCGTACTTCGTGAGCTCGCGGAAATCAAAACAGATCGTATTAAAATTACAGGCCGCACTGGACGATCTGGAGACATGGTGCCGTACCTGGCGAATAGGGGTAAACCCGCGCAAAAGTACGGCAACTTATTTCACCAGATCGACAGCACTCTTAAACCCGAATAAGTTCCCCCAGAAAAACCTCACCATGTTTGGTACTGAGATCCCCTGGAACGACACCTCCAAATACCTGGGGGTGACTCTGGACAGGGGTCTCCGCTGGGGGAAACACATTACAGAAGTACGAAACAAAGCTAGGGGTGCCATGGCCGCGCTGGGACCCCTACTACACAAACGCAGCAGACTCAGCGTCAAAAACGGGTTGACGCTGGTCAAAACCATAGTCAGGCCCAGGGGCGGTTCTACCATAGGAACTGCAGAGCTGCAGAACCGCCAAATATCAGAATGAAATGTACCAAATTAATTATTACTTATTAGTATAACCACCATATTTTAAATTATTTCAATAATTGAAGACTAATCAATTTTGGTTTCAAAGCGCGCTTCTTATGTTGCCTTGAGTTATAAGTACTTTTATCAGTCAGTCAAATAAGTACTGTAATAATTAATACAAGTCCGTTACGCTTTCGAAATCACTGTTTAACTTCGATGTGCTGGAAATGATTCTGAACAAGAAATGACGCTTGCTATCGGGTGGAATCGTATCCATACCAGTATACATCGTGGTGTTAGGACAATCCTAACACCACGGTATACACTACAAATTGAGCTGCATCTTATGCAGAATTACATGCCGTATTTTTGTAATATAATTTAAAATTTGACTTATGAAAACAACTAGTAAGTTAATTTTTGTTCATTGATTGTTCAACAACATGGTTAAACAATAAAATGCAATAGTTTAATACTCGTAATATAGCGTAATTTGAAAATTTAGTACAAATTTTAATTTTACCAAGTTTCTTATAAATACTATTATCAAAATAGAAGTAAAATTATTTTTTGGCAGATCCTATATTAGAAACTCAAAATGAAATTACGTTTAATTATTAATATCAATAAAATTAAAATTATGTAGGTTTTTTCTACAATAATAATGTTTATTATTAAACTCGCAGATTACAAGATATAGGAACAACCCACCAAATGTACAACCGTTCTGCTCATATTTCAGCTCTGGTTTTACGAACATATACGATTTTATTTTAAACACATCTTGCGTTATGAACTTTAATTGAAATTATGAATATCGAAGATAGTATCTTATACCTACTAGTACATAAAATAAATGCTTATGAATATTAAATGAAGAAAAAATAAAATGAAATATTACTAATATTTTTAACACAACTTCTCTCATAAGCTGTACTTAATAAAATTTTTTCGAAAATTAGTTAGGATTCCAATTTATTGTAAAAATGTAAAATCATATAAAGTAATACATTCTAGATAAGTGTTGTACGTTTAATATTTAAAAATGTGCAATAAGTAAATTTATTTTTTGAGATTGCCATTTTCTGATATCTTGCCATTTTTATAATGCAGAACACCCAAGAATATTTTTCACGAGCCGCCACTGGTCAGGCCTATCCTCACCTATGCGGCGCCCGCCTGTGCAAACCAAATGAAGCGAATCCAGGTCGTGCAAAACATAGCCGTGAGGAGAGCTATGAAGGCCGAATGGTTCATATCGAACCGGAGACTGCAGGAAGACGGAAACATCGAATCCATCGAAGAATTTATTCGGGGTATGACGAATAAATTCTACGACGCAGCGGCGGACTCTGATAACCCTCTAGTCCAAGGGCTGGGTAACTACCAGTGGATGCTTTACACGTTGGCCGGAGATATACAAGGTAAAGAATATAACGGCAAAACATACAATTACGATATTGCGAAGAGTGTTTAGCGTTTTTGGGATACCATCAGTATTGGTCAGTGACAATGGTCCCACTTTTATATCACATAGTTCAAACTTTTTTTACGTTCAAACGGCATAATACACAAATTATCCCCTCCTTACCATCCTGCTACAAATGGGTTAGCAAAGCGGTATATTCAAACATTTAAGAATGCCTTAAGGACAATGTGTGAAAATGAACGGGATATTAATACAAATTTATCAAAATTTCTATTACATTATCGGAAAAGTCCGCATTCAGTTACAGGAGTAAGTCCTTTTTATTAGATGTTTGGTCGAGAAATTCGTTCCAGACTAGATTTCTTAAAACCACTACAGCAAAATGATACGAACTACTCAGTAGGTTTTACAGTTTGGTCTTTGAAAGAGGGGGAGAGAGTTGCGGTACGCGAATATACACACAGTAATAAGTGGGAATTTGGTAGAGTACAACATAAGTTAGGAAAGTTAATATACTTGGTCAAGCTTGATGATATGCGTGTTTGGAAGAGACATATCGATCAAATTAGATCAATCGGGGAGAATACGCCTGTTATAGTTAATAGAAATTTAATGCCTGTTTCACTTACTGAGAACTTTGCTACGTCTGACACTACAGTAAAACCAAACTTTCCAGAAACTTGCATTACGACAACCTCGCCAATCCCTGAAAGAATTAAAACAAATTCAGATACAAAACTAGAAGTGTCTCCACAGTTTTCAGAAATACAGAATGCACCCGTGCCAGTACCTGCACTAGATACGAGTGACGCTTGTACCTGGCGACGTTCGAATCGTTCACGGAATCCTCCTGAACGATTTATACCCTAAAGGTTTTATGACAAGGGGAGAACTGTTATATTCATACATTTTGTACTATGGCGCGCTCGAAAATATGGAGCGCCATCTATTAATGTAAACTCACTTACGAAGCATCTTTGTTATAATAAAGTTACATTTATAATTACAGTGTGGAATTTAATTACATTATTACCTTACAAGTACATAAAAGTGTGTAGATCGTAAACCACAATCATGTCCACTTCACTATCTTATCACTAGATATCCACTAAACTATCTTCATGATTTCCTTCACCGAAGATCCGAACGACACGATTTGAACCTTCGCTATGGTGAAACACTATCGGTGCCTTCACACAACACGAGCAAATTTGAAGCCACCATGAGACAAGCCAAAAGTGGTTCACGTCAACCGATTAGACCCGTATGCCGGTGACAACAACAGCAATTCCAAGGAAGATAGTAAAATAAGACATAAAGTAAAACAAAAGATCTAGAAACCACCACCAAGAATCAAACTTTGAGAAGTTTATGTCTACCTACAAAGATATTTACTGCCAAACAAAGATTTGGAGTTATAACTGAAGTGGAACAAGATCTTTTCGACGTACCAAAGGACTACTCCCTCGCGCACTGGTGGCCCAAGATCTTCGCATGTCCCGCGGAATTACCGTTGTATTTAAAAATAAGTTTGGACGTTTGAATGAGCTTCAATCACAACTTGCTATCGGTAAAACCCTGAAGGTACGTGACCCACAACGATCAATTTTGATTGGTACTTGAGCCACTTCCAATATCTTCTCGCGTTAGATTTCTTATATTTAATTCGAGTTTTTTTTGTTTTTCTCGACTTGATTTGACGCTGGAATCGGTGGGGTGTGCGATCAGTTTCTTGGTCTTCCTATCTATCGTTTTTTTAAAACCAGGAGTGTTCGTTCTCAGGTGGTGAAATTTCACAACCTGCAATCTTACGTGAGTTTTTTTTGTTACCCTTATTTTTGTTTGGCTAATTAATGCCGGCAAATAGAACATGCAGGTGCAAATCGGTCGTGGCAGCGGGTTTGGGGGTATCGTGTAGCAAATGTGGCTATACCATCCCAGTTGTGCTACTAAATATAGGAGATGTTGCGATTTGCCGCTCGGCGGTCTGCAAATTTGCTATTACCTCGGAGGAACTCAGTTTCAAAATAATATATTCTAACCTTTATTAGCGCTTAAAATTTATTATGGCTCAGCGTTCTCTTACCTCGCAGCGCCGACAACAATATTTCCCCGTAAATACAAACTATTTTAATTAAACAAAATTAATACAATTTTCTCTTTAAAAAGTAAATTAAAAAGTCTTCAAACCCTCTCCTACATTAGAAAAATACATGACAATATATAACTTGATTGTGCGACCTAAAGGCCGCACTGACCTATTACGTTTTATAGGTTAGTAACTTATAATGAAGACGGTCATTGGCCTAATAATTAAAGCAACCAATAATTAATAAAACATTTCGCCATCGGTCACTTCGCATTCGAAAATTTAGAATTGAGTTTTTTAAAGACAAGATAAACAACAATAGATAGAAAAGAAACTTAAATTTTGTTTTAATATACATGGCAGTAGAATATACTTAGTGGTCTTTATTTTGCTTTATTCTGGCCGTCTGGCCTAAAAATTTAATTTTTATACTTCACTTTTACGATTACTAATACACTTCGTTACCCTAATTATCAAACATATCATAGAAAACATCAAACGGTCGTAAATAATTCAGGGTGCCACTAAAATTTCGATGGACCGACAGAAGTCTACGAATTAACCGCATTATACCCTGAGCACTCTATTTGAGAACATCAAACGGTCGTAAATAATTCAGGGTGCCACTAAAATTTCGAGGGGCCGACAGAAGTCTACGGATTAACCACATGATACCCTGAGCACTCTAATTGAGAACATCAAACGGTCGTAAATAATTCAGGGTGCCACTAATTTGTTATTTGATCTGTTATTTGAAGCAAAACTTCAAGCCGGTATATATATATTGTGGTGTTATTTTGCATAAAGCCTTTATTTTCGCTTTTTGTCAGTATTAGCTTCGCTTGTATGAGGCAACGGTTGATAAGGGTTGGTGTAAGCATTTTATTAAATGTTTATTTACATTTTATTAAATGTAGTGATCTCCAACATAAAAGTGAATTGTATGAAATTTTCCAGAGTGTACAACAATTTATTGATCTTCGAAAATTTAGGTTTACAAAGTTTAGAGAAGATAATTTCCGACGAGAAAAAGATGCGTAAAGGGATCGGCGAACGAGCGTTGAAGCCGAGAGGACGTGTAAAGTTTTGCGGGTGTGCAGAAATTGATTTTTTTTCTGAGCGCATATTATTTTTGAACGCATATTTTTTCTGGGCGCAATCATCGCTGAATACAGAAACCATTGGCTTTGGATATTCACAAAATCCAGTTTAATTATATCCGATTAGATGCAGAGCTACCGCTCCCGGAGGGCGTCACGCTGATCGGGTTTGCCGACGACCTCAACATACTGGTAGAGGCTAAGGCGGAGGCCGAGCTGGTCGAAAAAGCTAACGTATCGATGCGGCACGTGAAAGACTGGATAGCGGAAAAAGATCTGGAGCTGGTGCCCAGCAAGACTGAGTCAGTACTGCTGACGGGCCGAAGAAAAATTTCCAACGTCCAGTTCTGCCTTGGCGCCCACACCATCGAGCCCCGACAGACGGTGAAGACCTTGGGCGTAGTGCTGGACAAGCGGCTAAGCTACGCACATCACATCTCCGCAGTAGCAGCAAGTGCCGAAAAAACGTATACGGCTTTCAGCAGGCTGATGCCCAACGAGGGCGGGCCGAACACCGCCAAAAGACGTGTACTGGCGGCGGTGGTCCAGTCGGTCATGCTCTATGCCGCTCCGATATGGGCGGATGCCATGAAAGTGGAGAAGTACCGCAATCAACTAATGAAGGTCCAAAGGAGGACGGCATTAAGGGTGTGCTGCGCCTACAGGACGGTGTCGGGAGCGGCGCTGCTCGTCCTGGCGGGGCTGCCGCCAATTGACCTCCTGGCGATAGAGCGAAAAAAAATTTCTTAACGAAAAATTACAAAAAGGCCCACAGAGAGGAGCTGATGTTGGATTGGCAAACTCGATGGTCGCAATCCGCAAAGGGCAAATGGACCAAGAGATTAATCCCCTCCATAACTACTTGGACGGAGCGGGGGCACGGAGAACTGTCGTTCCACCTCACGCAGGCAATGTCCGGGCACGGATGCTTCAACAGCTATCTTTTCAAGATTCGCAAGGCTGCATCACCATCATGTAGCTACTGCCCGGACGAAGATACTCCGGAACACTCAATATTCAGATGCCCACAGTGGGAACCGGAGAGAACGGAAGCGGGCACGTTGACACCGCACAACTTTGTAGAAAAGTTGTTGAGCTCGGAGGAAAACTGGTCCGCCATTACAAACATGGCGGAGAGAATTCTAAAGAGGAAGGAGGAAGATGAGAGACTCCGACAGAGCGAGCCGGCCATAAACGGCTAAAACACGAACGGCGATGACCATCGCGACCTGGTATCGGCTGAAGCGGGTTGAAGAGCCGAACCAGGAAAAATCCCTGTTGGCAAGGAGATATAAATGCGCAAGCGGAACACTTACCAATTGGCCATATGCACCGAAACACGAGAAACCCGGCGCAGACTCCATAGGCACGGGTTAGGAGTGGGGTTTTAGTCAGTAAGAATCTGACACTACCACCCAAAACATCTGGGTGGTGTCTTTTGAAGATTTCCCCACTCCCAGCGCACACAAAAAAAAAAAGATGCAGAGCCTACCTTGAAGATTACAAGATTGGGTTTGGATTGCTTAATTTGGTTGTGGATTGCTACAAGGCAAGTGATAATTTGGGGAAAATCCGAGCAAGTAATACACCAAACTAATTGGAAACGGAAGTGTAATCCTTCGATAGTAGTGAAGACAACGCAAGTTCCACACGGAGGCTGCAATTTCAACTCATGCGAACTGCGAGCACCGTCTACAAATAAACCACAGCAAGACTTGCCGAGTCGGTGGCGTGTCTGAAGATAGATAAAACAATTACAAAAATTTTAAAGTGCATTTTATTTATTCTTCTGAACTTTGATTTTCATATATTTTGTATAATTTTGCTAACACTATCACGCCAAAAGATTAATAAAATTAGATGCTAGTGCTCATATTTTCAACATTAAATGTGCATCTAAATTTACGGATCTGCACAATACACAGGATTTTAAAACTGCTAAAGGTGAAATTGTCAACCATAAAAACAACAAATTTTATCAATAAAATTCGATTTAATTCACCTGACGAGGAGCATTTTTCTTCCATCGTTAATGAAGGCTTACCATGTGAACTCACCCCTGACAATACTTGCTCGACGACTGAGAAAGCTAGCCGTGGTAATTTTTCTGGTTTGTGGTGAAATTTCTATTTTGCAAAATTTCATCTCAATATACATTTATACAGTAATGGAAACTAATGAAATTACCAGTGCGCTAAAGCTATTGAAAAAAGAAGAATTAATTGAATTATTAATGTATGAACGTTTAACGGAGAAATGGCAGGACAATGCGACTTTGTTCGAACTTGCAAACTCAGTACATGGAAAAGCACGTGGTACCTGCGTCGACTTGGAACGCGACTTGCTTATACATAGCTTAAAAAAACAAATTAACGTGTTGAAAGATCTAATAACCGAAAAATCTGTGTGCAACAAATTACTGCTCGATAAGGTCGAGACAATCGAAGAATCACGTAAACGCGAAATTAACAGTGGGCTCCCTGCCTTAAATGAAATCATAGATCGGCAACCGTCTACTAGCGAAGCTAACCTTAAAACTAGGAAAAGTAAACGTAAGGATGGGAAAGTAATGGTTTCACCGAAGAATAATGATGCGATAATAAGAACTAATTCTACTGATGGAATTCTATGGATATCCGTTTTAATTGACTATTAGAAGTAAGGGGAAAATTTGTTTACTTTCCAACTATACAATGGGTTTTTTCGAGGATGTCAGGAAAAGATATGGAGCAGAGGTGGTTGCGTCGCTCAACACGATTAAGAAAGGTTACGCGAAGCTTGCCCGTGCCTACAACAGAAGAAATTTTCTTTTGCGCTGCAGAAAATCTAATATTTTTCCACAGTTTATACAAAATAAGGTTGTTTGTATGTCACAAGAATTGATCCCTTACAGAGAGATTTTACAAGAGGCAGATGACTTCTTGAGAAGATTTAAAAAGAACATATTAAATATTCACATTAAAATTTCTATAAAATCTATAAAGTTCATTAAACATCAAATTAATTTGCACACGGTTTATCTAGAATCTAAATTACCAGAGGATGTTATCAATAAGTTTATTGCAATTGAAAGATGGAATTTGGCTGATAACATAATCAAGACCAGGGAAAGAATGTGCAAAAAGTTTCTAACTTTACAGCAGAAACAAAGAACATCTAATTTACTAGGTAATAAGGATTGGGTCTTAAATCTTACTGAGGTGGAGCTTCCAGAAGAGGTAGCTTGCACCATATCGTTGGGATCCAAATTCGCTATAACACCTGACCTTAAGAATTTCCCTATGTATTCGTTCTTAGCTGAGGTTGACTGCACGTTAGAGGCCTCTTCTCTGCCCAACGAAAGAAAAGAACTTATTAGGGGTAAAATAATAAATGCCACCCAGAATTACATAAACAATAATAACGGGAGGGAGGACCTTATTGCTAAACAGGTATGGACATCCAAGAAATTTTTGAAAGATTACCCAGACATTTTGGTTTTGAAAGCAGACAAGGGTAATTCTACTGTGGTTATGGACAGATCTAGTTATAGGGACAGGATGAAACAACTTTTTAATGACCCTACTGTATACAAAAAGCTTGGGAGTACCCCTACCATTACCATACAAGGTAGATTTAATAAAGCCATCAAACATTTGTATGATAACAATCATATAGACTTGTCAACTCGGAAACGCCTCACTAAATACAATTCGCAAGCTCCGAAGGCTTATGGACTCCCCAAGGCACATAAAGTAGGCACCCCATTGAGACCGGTCATCAGTTGCGTTGAGTCTCCCTCATCACCTTTGGCGGGATACATTAATGGTATCTTGAGGAATGCTTTACCATCACTTCCCTTCAACGTTGCTAACTCGAGAGAAGCTAGAGAAAAGATCATACATAGCTGTTTAACGAACGACTATGTCTTAGTGTCGTTCGATGTTAATTCTTTGTTTACTAACATCTCCAAAGAAGCTGTTATTGCATCTGTAAAAAATAACTGGGACTTGATAGCACCATTTACCTCGATCGAACTGGAGGATTTCCTTAAGCTGATAATTATGATTTTAGTATATTAATAATAATTATAATAGTATAATAATAATAGAATAATAGCTATTTTGCATATGATGGAGATTTCTATGAGCAGCTGGTTGGATCGGTCATGGGCAATATTTGCTCCCCTGTCTTCGCTAGTTTTGTTATGAATGACCTTCTGTACAACTTTTTTGGTTCTATTTCTTTTGGTGTGCCCTTCCTCCTTCTGTATGTTGATGACATTTTGACGGCGATTCCAGCTAGTGAACTCAACAATTGCATCCAAATATTAAATGGTTATGATAAACTACTAACTTTTTCTTATGAACTGGAATCAGAGGGTACCTTGCCTTTTTTGGATTTGCTCGTGAGGAGAGGGAATGATGGTTCCCTTAGTACCGATATATATAGGAAGCCTTCCTCTACAGAACGCCTTCTCAACTTTTATTCGTCACATCCCATTAAACAAAAATTAAGCGTGGTCAATACTTTTAAACGCAGGATAGAGGATTGCGTACCTTTGGACAAAGTGGGAAGTAAGCTACATGACCTTAAAAAACAACTACTCAAAAATGGTTACCCTGGACGATTATTGGACAGCGTCTTGTTCAAGAGGGACGTGATTAAATCAACGATTGATGAGTCGGGGGTTGTTCCTAAAGATGAGCGTAAATACAGAAAAATCACATACCATCCTGCCTTATTTAAGAAACTCCAACACATCTTTAAGGAAGTCACAGAAAAGGATAACATACATCTTGCTTTTCACTGCCCTCTTACTCTCAATCGGATCCTCTTCTCTAGAACTAAGGATAGAACTTCAGTTTTAGATATGGCCAATGTAGTATATAAAATTAAGTGCACAGAATGTAGACAGGAATATGTGGGACAGACTTCCCAACACGTATCTAAAAGAATCTACCAACATCGTTACGACATTCTTCATGGTAAGTCCAAGACGGAATTATCTGGGCATGCTGTGGAAAATCATCACAATTTTAGAGATGATGAAATTGAGATCTTGGCATCCGAGAGACGTTGGAGTAAACGCTTGTTTTTGGAGGCCTCTTTTATAACTACTAATGACAACTGTATGAACATCCAAACAGATTATAAATTCATTAACAATGGCTACTCCAATCTCTTGAGAAATTACAGACAAAAGATGAATGTGTTGCAGCATTTTTGATTGTGGCCGTGGTGGGTTAACGTTGTGTTTTTTTTAGATTTATTGTTGATTGCTATATTTTAATTTACTGTTTCTAACTGGTGTGTTTCATGGGTATTTTGATCTCGACTCTTATACTTACAGTTTGTGTTTGCGTTTCTGATCTTGTTGTTTTATATTTTTATAAGATAATGATAAAAGAATTTTGTCACATTGGTGCGTAGAGGGATTTTTTAAAGAGAAAAATTAATTAATTTTTAAGATATTTAAGATTTGTTATAATTCTACTGATGTTAAAGCTACCGCTTTACCCATATATAGCGTCTAGTGAACAGGTTGCGAATGGTATAAAGGAAGTCCTTATTCAAGTTGGTAAAAACGGGTTAGTCGATAGCACGAAGCAGCATAATCAAAAAGCGTTGGCGTCCAATGTTAGGAATCAAGGTGATGTATTGTCTAATATTAATATTATTAATAATGATAACGAATTTAAGGTTATGCATTAATGGAAGATGTAATTCACCTCAACTCAGAGGTGAAAGCAAATTAGTGGTGGGTCGAAAGTCAAGATTGAATCTTGCTCTACTAAAAAACACATAAATGCTTAAAATGGCGATATGCACTTTTTGCCGCTCGCCTAAGATGGTAACCTAAAGTGCAAAAGCTAGTATAAATGAAACACCAGTAAAGGTAAATTGCGTTTATTCACAAGAAAAATATATACAAGTAGTACCACACAAGTGTCGTAAATAGATTACAATCACATAAATTAGTGCCGTTCAGATTTGAAGGTTTTCTTAACCTAATACAAAATAATAATCGAGCTTCGCCCGATCCGCAAACAATCATAAATTAGGTTGATTAAATAAGATTGTTTAATCTTTATTATTAAAGATAATTTAAGAAAGAAGATTCTTTCTTCCGATCTTACACAAACAACGCGTAAATCCTGTAGATTTGGTTTTCAAAAAAAGAATCGTACAAAATAAAACAAAAAATAGTTGCTCACCAATTTCGTCGGTACGCCCCTGCTTTATTGCTTCCTAAGTCGACCACTATCACTTGCGTTGCGCATCAACGGCTTCCGACATTCAAAAAAGGTTTCGATAAGATAGATGGTTACGGCTTAGGGTGAATTCTTAGAACTAGCCAGTCTTGTGCAGCAGACGAAGAATTGGTCCTCGTTAAAAGTGTTACGGGACTTATTGTTGTCAATAAAAGGTAAGACGATAATCGATCCTAACCTAACTTGAATTGTATGTTTCTGTTATTTCTAGCGTTTGAACAGAAGCAACCTCCTAACTTCGATATCCAGTGCAATCACTATTAACCCCCCAAATAACGGGTTAAAATTCCATTAACGTATCAATGAAGGATAAAATTTAAATAGTCGATGGGGTTCGAACCAGTATAAACTGTAAAGTCGTTTGTTGCAAACTTGACAACTAACTCAACTTATAAACCAACAAATCGATGTAATTAACACTTGGTAAATCTCACTTATTTGGCTACCGAACTAACGTCAAAAATTGTAGAAAGGAAGACTAATCTTATCTATGTGAAAAATTGTTGCCAACATCAACCTCGAAGAGATATCGCATTTCCTTAATTATAAGCGCCTAAATCAAAATTTTGTTGGTAAATAAACGTACCTATTAACGAAATTAAGTTGTTATAATTTGTTATAAAATTTAGGTGTTAAAAATAAGCATTTTGTTACGTTCGGGCCTCTATGCCTATACCTAAACCACTTATCTATTGATTACCTGTATCTTTATTGTAATTAAATGTTGTGCCTAACTGAATAAATAATTAAACATTATTGCCTTATTGAATCTTTTGACTGAGAACTACGACCCTAATGCCCGGTTTCATAAAATTCTTAACAAAGCATTAAGTAGATTCATTATTGTAACGGGCTGTGGTACTTATCCCACTGCACTGAAGCTTAAGCTTATTGTGCACCCCTTCACAGAGTGTTGATAATCGCAGGAAGGCCGAGCTGAGATATTCCGTGGGTTCGCCATTCGAACACGGAACTCCCGCTCGTTACTCAACCAGCGATCGTATCAAACCACTACCGTGGACTTTGCCACACTGCTGGTCTTAAGTAGATAATCTACCATTAAGTCCAAATTTGAGTTTCATAAAAATCAGTTAACACTAATCTTTTGTTAAAATTTAATTGGCAAAATTTCGTCAGTAAAGTTCTTAATAAGAGATTATTTTAACTTAAAATTTAAACTATTTACAAAGTGACAGTTGTTTATAATTATATAAGTTTGGTAAGTAACTAATGATAGTTGATAGTTACTAGAAAGTCCTAATGCTGTTAGGAATCACATAATAAATACAATATTTCAATAAATACTTTAATAAAAATTATTGTAATAAATTAAATATTATTTAACATTTTTTCAATTTTTAATTGAAGCAAAGTGA
The DNA here is from genome assembly GCA_911387805.1 of Cantharis rustica. Lineage (NCBI taxonomy): Eukaryota > Metazoa > Arthropoda > Insecta > Coleoptera > Cantharidae > Cantharis > Cantharis rustica. The sequence goes on from OU426880.1 coordinate 27,804,240, forward strand.
TTTTAAGAACACTTTTTGCTTTGGCTGCTTCAATATTGGAGTTAAGCAAGAACATTTCCAAAGCGTCCTTTTGTTTGACTGCTTCAAGTTTATATTTATAATATTTTTGAAGTTAGGATAAAACTAGTAAAACATAGTGTAAAACTGTCAAAAATTAAATATTACTGTGATGTTACTAAAAATCTGAATGAAAGATCTAGGGACATTTCATTAGTTAATTTAACAAGATATATGCTTTATGAAACCCACCAAAATTTAATGGTTTCTTAAAGTTAACAAACCATTAGTTAATTTGAGATTAAGGTATTCTTTATGAAACCGGGCATTAGTTTTGCTCTAGTTTGCCGAATCTTATCTCTTTTAATCATCTTAAAATTCTGGTTAAACTCCATCATAACAAGGTACAATACAAAATTACACAACATAAAAACAAAACATAGGAGGACCTACTGGCCTCCCTATGTCCTTCAGACAACTCACTTTGGAATCTTACAAAATTACTACGCAAAACGTACGCGCCGATACGGCCCTGCAAGATTGTGTGTCGATGCCCAAAAGGCAGAGTTCTTGGCAAACACATTTAAAAAAATACACACTCTAGTCTAGACGACACAGACACACCCGAGCAAACACAACTTAAACATGAAATATGTGACTTCTCAGGTCAATCATATGACATAACAAGTACACAATACAAAAAACTATTAACAAATCCCACCAAAATAATCCAAATCCTCAAAATCCTACCCAACAACAAAGCTCCAGGGCCGGACAAAATTGAGAACAAGATTCTCAAAAATTTGTATCGGAAAGCTATTGTCCAGCTAAGTTACATTATCAATGCAATCTTTAAGCTACAATACTTTCCGAAGGCCTGGAAGCAAGGTCTTGCTATCCCAATCCACAAAGCCAATAAAGATCCTACCTAACCTCTCAGTTACAGACCAATTACGTTGCTCAATACAATGGCCAAAGTAACAGAGAAAATAATTTTACATAGACTTACACACGAACAAACACGACTCAAAATCACGAACCATTACCAATTCGGATTCACGGCGGACCTTAATATAACCCTGCAGGTGACCCGGATTGTTAATGACGTAATTACACAATTCAATAACGACAAAATGACCGCCATGGCACTACTTGACATCGCAAAAGCCTTCGACAAAACCTAGACCGATTATCTAAAATGCAGGAGTAGGCAACTTGCTGCCCGCAAGCGGCCCTTTGTAACTTTTTGCGCGGCCCGCCAAAGTACCAATATAATTTTACAAAAAATCAACAAACTTAGAGCGTGCCAAAATGTGGCCCGTGACAAAAATGCGCGCTAACAGAAGCATAGTGGGAAACCTATTTTACTGCGCAAGTTTAATCTCCACTCCCCAGCCATTTTCATTTCGCCGGTTTGCTACTGTATGTTCATATGTGCATTTTGCACATAAATACGTTCATATTGACAACCGTGTCGTTTCACTACAAGAGGTAATAAGAAATACATGTTATTTTTAATTTATTGGTAAAATAATTCATATTTTATATCGTAGGAAAAATGAATAAAATAAAAAAGAAAAGAAAAATTAATGAGGAAAACCGCAAATTTAATGAAAAGTGGACTTTAGATATTTCTTTATTAATAATTACAATAAAGCACTATGTTTAATTTGCAAATAATCTATAAGGGTATTCAAAAAATTTAATTTGCGTATATGATTATAATAAAAATATGATAAAAAATATGAATCTCAATTCAGACAAAATAAAATTTATTCTTTACAAAAATCATTAGAAGCACAACAAGCTGTTTTTTAAAATATGTTAGGTAAAAAATAAAGTTCAGCATTGGTCAAACCGTTCTTACATATTTTGAAATTAATTCTGAACATAATAAACCATTTACAGATGGAGAGTTCATTAAAAAATGTATTTTGATTGCTGTTAACGAAATTTGTCCGAAAAAATTTTGAAAATATTAATTTGCTGCACGTACAGTAGTTCGACGGGGAACTGTCAGACAACCCTCACCACGAATTTCAAAATTTCAACTGCGCTATAGGAAAGAGGACACTTTTCTAAGCATATTAAAACAAAAGTTATAAAGGATTATGCAAAACTTTTCGAAAAAAATCGATTTTAAAAATGTAAAAGTTACATGTATTTTAGATACACCTTTTAACACGGCTGTATGATTAGTCGTTGTGTAAGGCAAAAAAATAAAACAGAACCGGAGGCCTGTTCACCTTACGTTCTTCACCTTACGCATAACAATTTAAAAATATCCCTGAAGAATGACTGAACTTTCCAAGGGTGGAACTCGAAACCATAGACCTTGTCCGGGTGTCGACCGCGACTTACAACATTAATAGTACATCAAAGCACTCGTACCGTCAACAAAATGAAGCGGTGAGAGTTGTCTGACAGTAACCCAAAATTCTTCACAATTTGAGTATTTATCACTAGAATTTAATGAAAGCAACGATATAACTAGCACCGCTCAATATTGTTGATTTTTATCCGTGGAATTAATAAACAATTTTGCGTAACAGAAGAACTTGCTGCTAAAAAGCCTCCATGGGAATACAAGAGATGAAGATATACTTTTACAACTATTATGTTTTCAATATTTACAATCTCAAGTGGGAAAAATTAAAAAATGTGACAACTGACGGTGCAAAGAACATGACAGGTCACAATACTGGTTTGGTAGCCATGATTAATAAAAACTTGAAAGAATTAAATATTACACAGCCTCCTCTACAACTTCATTGTATTATCCATCAACATCCACTTTGCGCAAAATTTAAATTTAAATTTAAATTAAAAATTTAAACGTAAATTTGAAAAATGTTATTAATATTGTAGTAAAATCCATCAATTATATTCGCATAAACGGTATGAACCATCGTACATTCCGGAATTTCTTAAATGAAATTGACGCAGAACATGAAGATATCATTTATTTTTCTGAAGTAAGATGGCTCAGCTGTGGGAAAGTTTTAAAAAGATTTTTCGAGTTGATAGACAAAATTGAAATGTTTTTGACAGATTATTATGGGTACTATTTTGTAACTAAAAATAATCTTAGCAACTTGCTAAAATTGAGCAATATTGCTTATTTAGCAATATTGGTTGCTATAAGTACACTAGGTTGGTATAGCAAATAGGTATTCTGTAACAGCAAAATTAGCAATCGTTGCTAAATTTTAAAAGATTCATTGCTAAAAATCTTGCTAACTTGGCAATTGTCAAATACCTATTACTAAAGTTAGCAAGGTGCTTTTTCTACTCCATTTTTCAATTTAAAGCGTTAATTCTTTTATTTAAACTTGAAGTGTATCCATCACTGCATACTTTCATTGCGAATTTTTGAACGCTGTTAACGGTATACATGAGCAGTAAGTAAAGAAATATAAGTTAAAACAATTTTAAGTTCATCAAACATCATCTTACAGGCCGTTATGTCTCCTAAACCACATAGGAAAGCTGTTCAAACGTCTCCTCATCGAAAGAATACAGACCGAGGTGGACGAGGGGCAAGGGCTCTCAGAAAGACAATATGGCTTTAGAAGAAGTAGATCCACAACGAATCCCTTAGAGACGATTTTAAGCGAACTCATCCTAAGAGAAATAAGCCCTTACACCCGAAGACTCGTTGGCACGTACTTCGAGGATCGATGGATAACTGCGTGCGAGGCCGGGAAGACGATGAGATTTCGGATGACCGCGAGAGTCCCGCAGGGGTCCGTCCTGAGCCCGACCCTATGGAATATCAATTACGATGTAGTACTACAACTGCCTATGGCGCCGGGAGTGGAATTGGTTGGTTTTGCTGATGACCTCACCGTGGTAACAGTTGCGAAGACGGAAGCAGAACTTATAAAAAAATCAGATATCTGCAACTGGATAAAGACCAAGAAACTTGCAATAGTTCCAGAAAAGACCGAAATGATCCTTGTAAGCAGGAGGAGGAAGCACACTCCCATCACCGTCAATGTAGAGGGCAGCACTGTGCTCCCTACAGATACAGTAAAAATTCTAGGGATACGCATAGATCGCCATGTCAATTTCCGTGAGCACATACGTACAGCAACCGAGAGGGCGCTGACGGCGGCAACAACAATATCTAGACTTTTACCAAAGATTGGATGAGCAACGGATCCTAAAAGAAAACTGCTTGCCCCGGTGGCGGAATCCATCATGTTGTATGGGGCTCTCATTTGGGTGGAAAGTTTGCAGTATGCGAGCTATGCGGAGATGCTCACTAGGGTGCAAAGAAGAATGGCCTTAAGAGTGGCGAGAGCATACCGGACAGCCTCAAGCGACGCATTGTTGGTGGTATCAACGATGGTGCCAATACCAAATACCAATACCAAAATGTGTCCTTCAAGATAACAAATCAAAGCCTGCAATATTTCGGATAATTCCTACACACGACAGGACCGTATTCAAAAATTAACAAAATATCATTTGTTAATTTTGAACCGTTACAAGATGAACGGATGTAATGCGCAAGCGAATCCCGGCACCTCAATGGAGTGGAGTTTTACTCAGTAGGAATCTGACACTCCCTCCCGCCCATAGCGAGGAGCCTATGCAAGGTTTCCCTACTCCCACCGTATGCAAAAAAGCTTAAAACAATTTATTTATTATATGGTATATTATAATATAACAACAAACAGTGTCCTTCGAATATATTGGATTATGCATATCGTTTGCACGCCAATGTATTAACGAGACACCGCTGAAGAAAGCACTCGCTATGTAATTAAATAAGTTGGTTAATTCATTTAGAGCGGTCATCAAGTTAAGACGTTTTATTTTGTTCTCATATAATTTAATCACCTTTATTAAATGTTTATTTGTTCTCACGTGTTTTTATTAGACAAACCCAAATAAGTTACATTCCATAATAAGTATTATCTTAATAGGTTATTGGCCCAAGTTACGCGAGTAATTAATTTGGAAAGACGCGAATCGGTTTTAGGAAAGTTTAATAAAAAAACACGAATCAGTTTCAAAGTGAACAATGAACAGAAGGTGACAAGTGAATCTGTTTCACATAGTGAAGAAAGTTATTACAACCGCGAATCAGTTTTGTAAAGAAAATGTCCGAGAGAATCGACACAAGTGTAATAACAAAGTTCAACGGTCAGAATTTCAAACAATGGATATTTCAAATCAAATGTGCCTTAAGAGCCAGAGGGGTACACGACGTAGCAGTTGGCACAAGTTCTAAACCAAGCGACACTAAGATAAAAGAATTGGAAGCGTGGAATAAACAAGACGCCATTGCCATGTTTACAATAACATCAACAATGGATCTATCATTAATTACGCTGATAGAAAATTGTTCCACAGCAAAGGAAATTCTAGACAAACTGAACACAATTTACGACCAAAAGTCAGAAAGTAACAAGTTAATGCATCAGGAGTGTTACCACAGTTACAAGATGGAAAGGAATGACACAATAGCGATGCACATTGCTAAAGTAGAAAATCTAGCAAAAGAAGTACGAGACTCGGGTGAAATAATAAGTGATTCGGCGATAATGGCCAAAATACTACTAGGACTTCCAGAAAAGTACAGAAACTTTAGACAAGCATGGTTATCTGTAGAGGAGAGTAAACAAACAATTACAAACCTTACAGCAAGGCTACTAGATGAAGAAGCTCATCTAACAACAAGTGAAGAAAATGATAACGCTTTTTCAACACAAACAAAAAGGAAACTTACAACAAAAAACTGGAAAACAAACATCACCTGTTACAATTGTCAGAAAAGGGGACATTTTGCAAGAAACTGCCACTCACTAAGAAAAAAACGTACAAGCAACAATCCAAAACAAGAAAATGGATCGAAGCAACGAAACGAAGGAAATTTTTCGGCGTTCACAACAAACAATGAAGAGCAGCACAGCGCAGAAGCACTGACAATATCAGAAAGCGAAGAATGGATTATGGACAGTATTGCGTTCACCCATATGACATACAGAAAAGAATATTTCTCAACGTACGAAGAACTGCAAGAGGCGAATACCGTAAAGTTAGGTAACGACAAAACTCTCAAGGTACAAGGAAAAGGAGAAATAAAAATTCAAAAAGAAATCCAAGGAAAATGGTTCGACGCAATCATAAAAAACGTTCTTTATGTTCCAGAATTGAAAAGAAATTTGTTTTCCGAAGGTATTTTAACACAAAAAGGTTTTAAAATAGTGAAAGAAAATAAATATGCCAATGCTTTGTATGTGATGCAATTTCGTACATTGATAAACCACGAAGTAAACTACACGATAAGTGAAACGGACAAATTAATGTTGGGGCACAAACGTTTAGCTCACGTAAACATAAAGACAATTAAAAGTTTAATAAGTAAAAGTGCAATGGAAGACTTCGATATAAAGAAAATCGATAAGATTAATTGTGAAAGTTGTTGCTATGGAAAAGCGCATAAGTTAAAATTCGGTACTGTTAAAAGAAAAGTGAAAATAGCGGAAGTTATTTACGCAGACGTATGTGGACCAATGAATACAGAAAGCGTTGGAGGCGCCAGTTACTTTATTTTATTTAAAGATGAAGCGACAGGTTACAGAACTGTTTATTTTATAAAACGCAAAAGTGACGTTCTGAATTCGTTTAAAAGATATGTAAAGATGTGTGAAAATAAATTTGGTTACAAGGTAAAAGCGTTACATGTCGACAACGGATCTGAATATATTGAGATGTAATTTATTCAAATTATTTAATTTAAAATTTTTTTTCAATAATATCTTTTAATTAAAATAATTCGTTAAATTTCAATTTTCGTTGCAATAAATATTCAAAAATGGTAAAGTTAAATTTATATACGATACCGGTATCTCAGTCCGGCTTATCACTCACAATTTGTTGTTCCTTGAACAAATTTTTAAAATAATAATGTAAAATTTTTATTTACCAAACTTTTAATTGTATTTTCAATTGTAATTGTAATTGCCATCCAATTCCACCTTTTTCAATCTTTTCTGTCTTTAATTTCTTCCGTTTAAATTTTATTTTCAAAATTTCTCAAAAATCTTCTAAAATTGATTTAATCCGACTACAAATCTTAATAAAACACTCTTCATCCATAAAAAAATCACTTTTATATTTCAAAAACTACAGAACTTATCAAATATTTCTCGGACTCACAAATCATACGTCCATCACGTCGGCCATTTTTGGCAAAAGGCCCAAAAATCACTTATATTTTAAAAACTATAAATCTTTTCAATAATTATTCAGACTAATAAATTAATACGGCCATCACGTCGACTATTTTTTGGCAAAAGACCTTGAATTTCCGGTGATTCGTCCCCACCTTGCTAATTTTACAATCTTACAACTTAAAATCAATTTAAACACAACTTAAATAAGAAAATGAATTTTTACCAAAATGTATAGGGTGGGTCCGAATCACTTTTAAAACATGACAATATAAACAAAAACTTTACAAACTTTTTACGCGATCGTGGGATCAAACTGGAAAAAACCGCCCCCCTACACACCGGAACAGAATGGCCGTATTGAACGTGAAATGCGCACAATAGTAGAAAGTGTGTTACGATTAGCGACAGTTACATTATAAATTCTGTTTGTCATTACTTTCTGACCGTGCCTCGTAACTGTAGGAATGCGGCTGTTTGTCCTTGAGCGTTTCATGTCTATGCTTGCTTGGGTATGTTGGTTGGTGTTTGAGCGGGAAAGCCACCGCGCAAGCTCTATGTTTTAGTTGGATCGGCGCGAATAACCGACGTTGGAAAGACTTCACTGCGAGCAGCGTACATGTTAACATCGCCTAGAGCGATTTGGCTTGAATTAAATTTTATTATCTTATGTTTTGTTCAAATTATACCTGTTCATGAAACAGCAATGTGTCTTACCGTTATTTGTGATTTTGGAAATATTCTGGTTCGAATAGCTTAACGATTTACTTATTTAATTATCGATTATCGTTTCGCGCTATTTTGATACCGCCATTTTTGCATTCCGCATGGTTTATGTTGGGTTTCGTTATGGAATTATTTGTTACTGGATGGACAGTCAATTCGATTTTGGTTTATCGAGGCGTTTGGTTTCGCTATTAAACAGCCACAATTTATCCTGGAGCCGAAAGTTCAAGGATGCAGTCCAGAAGGCAGCCAGTTATTATCAACAGGCGGTGACAACCATAAGGTCTGTAAATTTAAGTTATGTTCAGTGATATCTTCAATCAACAAATTATCGTTACTGGGAACAACCCAGCAATATTGTATTTTACCGATAGTAACGTTTCGCAACTATTTTAGGTGGTGTTAGTAACTCAACACATGGTCATTTTCAGCAAACGTCATGTTTTATCTTTTGTGTTAACTTATAGTAATTTGAATATTTACACTAAAGTTAATAAAATCACCTTTTTATTATTCTTATGATCGCTTCCATGTTTTATCTTTTGTGTTAAATTATAGTAATCTGAATATTTACACTAAAGTTAAGGTAATCATTTTATTATTTTCACGAATAGCTATCTCGTATCTAAAGTATGTTGAGTTAAGTAATAATATCTCTAATTTTGTCTTCGTATCTTAACTTATCGATTTAAGCCTACCTCTGGCCATTCCAGAGAATATCTGTATCTTATCTTATGTGTATTATTTGTGGGCCTAATTGTCAATTAAATATTTATATGTATATTCTTGTTTGGTCTTACAACCCCCCCCCCCATGAGTTGCTTCTTTCTGACTGAGCTACGTTATCTTGAGTCTGGCATTAGCGCCGACATTAATTAATTTACCTACGCGGGGCGGCGTAACAAGTACAAGATCGATGATATACGAAAAGGATCTACCAATAAGTTTATGGGGAGAATATATAAACACAGCTGTTTATGTGTTAAACAGAATGGCAAATAGCAACTGGGCAGAAAAATCACCACATGAAATGTGGACAGGTAAAAAACCAACCTTATCGCATTTAAGAACATTTGGAAGCGTGGCGTACGCGCACAAACCCAAACAAACGCGAACGAAACTGGAAACAAAAAGCAAAAAGTTAATAATTGTAGGATACGACGGAAATTCTACCAATTATCGATTACACAGGTCAACACGATTTTTGACTTTGATAAGAGAGTATGAAATTTTGATAAATCTATTGATCGTTAGACGAAAAAAATATATATGCCCTGAAAAAGTTTGCTTTTGTATCCAGGAGGGCGGTTGACCAGTATATTAGAAAATCTATAATTAAAATTTTTATTTATTGATAAATTCAAACAAATGTTATTGTATGTAATTTTTATTAACTTTTTCAGTTATATCAGATTACAAAATAGTGTTAGAAACCTTTTTGGGTGACCGTCGCCCTGTGACGTTGTTCCCTAAGTTCATGGATCATTTTACAAATTAAGGGCGGTATGAAAATACCGACAGACCAGCAACGGCATCCGACCTAGATTCACGTGTCCTTAAGATATTATATGTAAAATATAAAATAAACTTGTGCTAGAAATCGTGTGTTAATTATTTAATTAATATTACTCATTTATTCGTAAAATCTCAGAAGTGGGATCAATAAATTAGAACGATGAGTGATTTTAATAGTGATAGTGACTGTGAATTAAATAATGGCCAAGCTAGTGATCGTGAAAGTGATCCAGGAAATTTCATACGCACAACTAAAACCAAAGGAAGAAAGAAAAGACAAAGATTAACCGAATTTTCGGGAGAGTCACAATTACCGAAAAAAACAAAAACAAAATGATGACATCGAGACATTAGTAGCAAGAAAAGTTGCCGAAATTTTGTCTCAACAATTAATGCCGACGATACCGAATGTTCAGGGACCGCTTCAAATAGTCAAAAATGACATTATACCAACGTTTGACCCCGAGAAAAGCGAATTAACATCCGTAAACTGGCTGCATAAAATAGAACAGTTGGGTCAAATACATGGGTGGAACGAGGTAACTCAATCTTATTATATGCAAAGTAAATTAAGCGGAATTGGCAAAGTATGGTATAATTCTTTACAAGAATACAATAAAAGTTAGATTGAATGGAAGGTAGCAGTCACCGAGGCGTTTCCTTCTAATGACCATTTCGTCGAAAATTTGAAAAAGATGATGGCTCGCAAAAAACGCTTTACTGAAACGATTATGCATTATTATTACTCTAAATGCATCTTAATACGAAAATGTGAAATTACTGACTTGAATGCCGTTTCTTGCATAATAGACGGATTACCGGTGGCCATACAAGGATCGGCCAAGTCAGGTAATTATAAAACGCCCGAGGCATTATTTCAAGGATTCTTAAGTAAATTAGAATCGGAAGCTATGGAAAAAAGCAACGAAACTACAACAAAAAGTGATGCATTGTGTTTCATCTGTAAGAAACCGGGACACGCCGCAAAGCAGTGTTGGTTCCAGGCGGGAACTTCTAAAATTGCAAATCTACGTCCACAAAAGAAATGCGCCAACTGCGGAAAAATTGGACACATTAAAGAAAATTGCTGGTACATGAAGTCAACGGCTGTAAAAACATTAAAAAGGCAAGTACAAAACGATTTTTACTACATCTCTGTTTGCATAAACAATATTCCTTTTAGGGGTTATTTAGATACAAGTAACCAAATTAACGTGGCAACTGTTAAACTATTAAATCAACTTTATTACATTAGAGAAACCAGACACCTTTATTAAAGGTTTTGGTGATCAAATTACGTACCCAGTAGGTCAAGCTTTACTTAATCTAAAGTTTGACAATTTTAAGATAAATTTATTGGTTCATTTCGTACAAATAGAAATTGATAATTTTGAAATAATAAGTCAACCAATAATAAACCATGAAAATGTGGAACTTCGAGTAACGGGGCAATAAGTTGAATTAAAAATAAATTTAGTAACCAATAATAAAAAAAAAAAAAAAATTTTCAAAATCAAAATAAACACGAAATAATTATAATGGAGGATATCATTTATTCCCCCGGGTTCTACTAGACCGGTAAAAGTTAAAAATGACGGCGACTGTGATTTAATTATTCCAGCAAAATTACAAAATAGTTATTCGATCTCAACTAGTTTTACGGATAATCCTAATTTCGAACTTTTTATTACTAATATTGGACCAAAAAGTTTCAAATTACTTAAAAATTGTATGTTAACAAGAGGTTATTCTTATACACAAGAACAACCATCAATAGAAGCCGAAAACACCGGCTCAATAAATAACATCGACATTTCTAATATAAATACAGAAAATTTCGAACCGCACTATGTTCTCATATTACAGTCATTATTAAATAAATTTCGAGACTGTTTTGCTACAAATACGGGTGGATTAGGAGTCATGGATATTATCGAATTTGAAATTAACTTAACGACACATAAACCTTTCTTTCATAAACCATATAGGTTATCAGAAAAAGAAGTAATTAGAACAAAAGTAGAAAATTTACAAAAAATTACATATTTCGAAAATCAAAATATTGTTACACTAGTCCGGCAATTTTAGAAAAAAAAAAGAAAAATGGTGATTATAGAGTAGCAATCGACTTAAAAGATTGAATAAGATAACTGTTAAAGATAGACATCTGATGCTCCACATGGAAGATCATATTAGTCAACTGAAAGGGTTTAAATATTTTTGCGTGTTAGATATGACTCAATGATACTACCACGTCCCCGTATCAGAAAATTCAGTGCATAAAACGGCATTCGTAACGCCAGACGGGCAGTACGAATTCTTAAGAATGCCATTTGGTGTTTGTAATGCTCCGGCAACATTTCAAAGATTGCTCAATGAAGTGTTAAGTCAATTAAGATATGATAAAATCATTGTTTACCTCGATGATATTTTAATTCCCACAAAAACTATTGAAGAAGGGTTACAAATGTTGGAAATTGTTCTAAAATTATTTAAAAAAGCAAATTTAAAATTGAATTTGGAAAAATGTGTTTTTTTCGCAACTAAAATTGATTATTTAGGTTACGAAATAAGCGAATTTGGTATTAAACCTGGTCAATACAAAATAAATGCGGTAACTAACTTTCCCATTCCAAAAAACATTCACCAAACAAGACAATTTTTGGGTTTATGTTCGTATTTCAGAAAGTTTATTAAAAATCATGCTCTTATTGTACAGCCCCTTTGTCATTTATTAAAAAAAGATACAAAATGGCAATGGGGAAATTCACAAAATGAATCCTTCCAATGCATTAAGAAACTGCTAACCACCAGACCGTTGCTCTCCATTTACGATTCAAAATTAAAAACAGAACTTCACACTGATGCAAGTAGTAAGGGCGTAGCGGGCATTTTACTACAACAACATACACACGGGCTAAAACCGGTAATGTATTACAGCAGAACTACCTCTAGGGAAGAAAGTGTATATCATTCATACGAGTTGGAAACCCTAGCAGTGGTCGAATGCATCAAACGATTTAGAATATACTTATCGGGCATTCACTTCAAAATTGTCACCGACTGTAGTGCAGTTAGATCAACGTTTAATAAAAAAGATTTATTACCACGTATTGCGCGTTGGTGGTTAACTATACAAGAGTATGATTTTGAAATAGAGCATAGACCTGGAAATAAAATGAGTCATGTAGATGCACTGAGCAGAAATGTTCAGCCGTCAAATATAGCTATTATAAATACTGAGGATTGGATATTTTGCGTTCAATCTCAAGATGACGAAATATTGTCAATTAAGAAACGTTTAAAACTACCCAACGCAGATAGAGAACTAAAAAAAATATTTATTTTGAAGCAAATGATCGCTTAACCGTAAAACTGCAGATGGAAAAAGTAAACTTGTCATTCCTAAATATGCTCGATTTAATTTACTAAGAAAATTTCATGACGACATTGGTCATGTCGGACAAAAAAAATGTGACAACATAATAAAAAGCCAATTCTGGTTTAAAGGCATGACAAGATTTATAAAAAAAATACGTCAATGCTTGCCTCGATTGCGCTTATAAACGTGGTCAATATGGCAAAAAAGAGGGCTTTTTATTTCCTATAGAAAAACCATTAGAACCACTGCACACATAGCATATAGATCATCTGGGACCATTTGGTAAAAATTCGGATTTTTCATATATTTTTGTAGTTGTAGATTCATTTTCAAAATATTTATTTGCCAGACCCACCAAAACCACCAATGCTAAAGAAGCCGTTTATTCGCTAAGCGATTTATTTAGTATGTTTGGAGTGCCAAAAAGATTAATCTCGGATTGCGGAAAAGCCTTTAAATCAAAACATTTTAAAGATTTTATTTTAACTATGAAAATTAAACATATTTTAAACATAGTGTCATCCCCAAGATCGAATGGTCAAGTCGAACGATACAATCGAACCTTATTAAACGCAATAAATACAAGCGTCGAAGATAAAATCGAGTGGTATGAAAAGTTACCCCAAGTTGTATTGGGAATTAATAGCACAGTGAACAGCAGTACTGGACTTACCCCACATAAACTTATGTTTGGCTTCGAGCAAAATATATTAGGAGACCTTGGTAATGATACTGTAAATGAAATCGATAGATCGGTCGATAGAGAAAAAGCGAAAAATACAATGGAAAAACAAAGCAAACAAATAAAAAAAATATTTCGATTCTAAAAGAAAAGAAAGTCACAAATATAAAGTTGATGATCTTGTGTTATGGTCAGGTGCAAATAAAGACAATAAAGACGTAAGCAGAAAAATTAAAATTAAGTTCGGTGGCCCATATAAAATCACCAGAGTATTAGGTAACGACAGATACGAAATTGCCGCGCTTAAAAGGTTTAAAAGGGTATAAGAAATATAAAGCAGCAGTATCTGCTGAACAACTTAGACTTTTCAGTAACATACCTATAGATGACTCTGAAAGTGACTCAGAAGCCAATAGTACAGATGAATTAATAGACCTTTTGGAAGGTTAATATTTAATTTAACAAATGGCAAGGTAAATAAACGATGTTAAAAGTTAAAACTTTTGTTAAAGGTTTAACAAAAAAAAAAAAAATACATAAAAACTAAGAAAACCTGTGCATGTCTGTATGTAGTAGCATGTAGTAAGTATGTATGAATGTAGGCCTACTTGTATGATGTGTATGAGAGTAATGCATGTACTGTATACTAATCCCAATGTAACAACTATTTACTTAAACAGTAAATAATAAAAGAAAAGACCTGTAAAAAGGTTTAAAAAAAAAAGAAACTTGTAAAAGTTTAAAAAAAAAAAGGACCTGTAAAAAGGTTTAAAAAGAAAAAGAAACTTGCAAAAGTTTAAAAAAAAAATGGACCCGTAAAAAGGTTTAAAAAAAAAAAGAAACTTGTAAAAGTTTAAAAAAAAAAAGGACCTGTAAAAAGGTTTAAAAAGAAAAAGAAACTTGCAAAAGTTTAAAAAAAAATGGACCCGTAAAAAGGTTTAAAAAAAAAAAAAGAAACTTGTAAAAGTTTAAAAAAAAAAAGGACCTGTAAAAAGGTTTAAAAAGAAAAAGAAACTTGCAAAAGTTTAAAAAAAAAATTAACCCGTAAAAAGGTTTAAAAAAAAAAAAAGAAACTTGTAAAAGTTAAAAAAAAAAAAAAGGACCTGTAAAAAAGGTTTAAAAAGAAAAAGAAACTTGCAAAAGTTTAAAAAAAAAATGAACCCGTAAAAAGGTTTAAAAAAAAAAAAAAAAAAAGAAACTTGTAAAAGTTTAAAAAAAAATGAACCCGTAAAAAGGTTTAAAAAAAAAAAGAAACTTGTAAAAGTTTTAAAAAAAATGAACCCGTAAAAAGGTTTAAAAAAAAAAAGACCTGTAAAAAGGTTTAAAAAAAAAAAAACTTTTAAAAGTTTAAAAAAAAAAAAAAAGTTTTGAAAAATAATAACTGCACCACTTTTATCTTATTACAGGTAACAACATAAAGATAACATATAAAGGAGAAAAAAAAACGAGGACGTTTTCCTATCAGGATGGCCGAGTGTTAGAAACCTTTTTGGGTGACCGTCGCCCTGTGACGTTGTTCCCTAAGTTCATGGATCATTTTACAAATTAAGGGCGGTATGAAAATACCGACAGACCAGCAACGGCATCCGACCTAGATTCACGTGTCCTTAAGATATTATATGTAAAATATAAAATAAACTTGTGCTAGAAATCGTGTGTTAATTATTTAATTAATATTACTCATTTATTCGTAAAAATAGTAAAAAAAAAAGTTTAAAAGTGAACCCTATTACTATTTTTTCCATGTTCATAAGTAATTTCTCTCACTAAACCCCCAATGTAGTTCCCCATCATACTTTCGTTGTATTGGCTCTGATAACGTTTTTCAAAGTTCATAATATCTGAATAAAAATGTTCTCCTTGTTCTTCTGAGTATGTTCCCATATTGTTTTAAAATTTATCTAAATGAGTATGCAGCATATATGTACTTTGAGAGACATTCTGCAACCCAAAGTTTTGAAATGTTTTAACATGTTTTTAACTTTTTCTTCATGTGCCATATCCGGTTCCCCGGACGTTGGTGACCTCTCTCCTATGTTTGTGTTGTGCGTTTGAAGTATTACACGCACACAGGAGACCTAACAGCAGGCTTTAAACCGAGGGAGTGTATACACTTCGTCTTCAGTGATGGTGTACCAGGCAGATTAAACCTCGGTGGTTTGCCATTGCCTTCCAAAGAGAGACGATCAAAATAAAGTTTTTACTGAGCCCGGAGTCGAACCATGCATTCAGCATTAGCAGCAACACATTTAACCACTTTAGCTGACGACCGTCGACCGTTTTCAACTAACTCTTGATCACAAGCAACATGTGGAGCCTAGGACTTGTCTAGATTCCAAACAGGGTAGTTAAAATACGCTTCATAAGCTTTACAAACCTTTTTACATGCGTTTAAATAAAATTTTGTATCTCGCACTTTAATAAATACACCACATTTATAAAAAAAATGCATCAGCATCATGTTTACACCTTTTTGACGACATTAAACATCTACGAGTCTTCTAGAAAACATGCAATTGTTGTTTATCACTTAAATAACATCTGTAGACAGTGTTTGAATGTTACGACCCCCTCATTTTTTCGGGGTATTTTTCAATATACCAGAACTATTTAATATGTCTATGATAACTCAAAAAATTGATTATTATTATAACTATTATAAAAGCAAACTTTATATGGAATATGGGTACTTTTCCTTTATTTTGAAGCATAATGATTAGAAAAATCATAAAATAAATTTTAGGACAAAGAAAAAATTGTTTCTGTCGAGTTGTGTTATATGACATAGCAACAAAAAAAATTACGATCTCAAGAGATGTGATTTTCAACGAAGAAGCACAAGAAATTGTCAACAGAACAAACACTATAAAAGTTGCAATAGAAGCTGAAGAAGATAACGGTGAGGTCCAAGAAGAGATTCCAGCAGTTCAAGAACAAGAAGAAGCTGTAAACATTCCAGAACCAGTGGAAGAACAAGAACAAAGATACCAACTACGTCCAAGACAAATCATCACGACTCCACGCAGGTACGATGATTACGAGGTAAATTTTGTTACAGATGTTCCACAAACGTACCAAGAAGCGATATCATCCATAGATTCGAACAAGTGGCAAGAATCAGTGGAAGAAGAATTAGCAGCATTGCAAAAGAACAATACATGGGAATTGGTGAAAAAACCCGAAGACAAAAATGTCATTGGAAGCAGATGGGTATTCAAGGTCAAGGACAACCCAGACGGAAGTGCGAAGCGATATCGAGCGCGACTAGTTGCAAAAGGTTACGCCCAAAAAGAAGGCATCCACTTCAAGGAGACGTTCTCACCAACCACCAGGTACGATTTTATAAGAATTTTCCTAGCGATAGCAGCCAAAAACGACATGGAGATAATGCAATTCGACATCAAGACAGCGTTTTTAAATGGAAATCTCGATGAAGAAGTTTACATGGAACCTCCGGACGGCACGAAAATCAACAAAGAATATGTGTACAAATTAAAGAAGTCAATTTACGGGCTCCGCCAAAGTTCACGCAACTGGAATATCAGATTTCATAATTTCATGAAGGAATTAAATTTTGAACAATGTATCGCGGACAAATGTGTTTACACGGGTAAAATCGACAGCTTAAGGGGGTGTCCTTAATTAGAAGGTTTTAAGATATCGAATGTTTCTGGTCAGGTACAGTTGGATTTCGATGACGCTTTGTTTCCCGGAGTTGGATCACTCTCTATTCCGAGGGCTACGCCAGCGGCATTATATGAGATTGTCGCGACTCTGCGCTCCGATGCCGTTGGGCTGGATGATATTAGTCTTCGGATGCTGAGGCTCGTTCTTCCGTTCTGCAGTGAGGTGCTTTGCAACATTCTTAATTTCTCTTTCGAAACAGGTGAGGTGCCAGCCATTTGGAAGATGTCACGTGTGAGACCTCTTTCCAAAGTTCCGTTAGCTTTAGACCCTGCCCATCTTCGTCCGATTAGTATATTGTCACCATTTGCAAAAATTGTTGAGTCGTTTATCAAAAATGCGTTGGACGATCATTTGGCACTTTACAAAGTTCTGTCGCCGTCGCAGTCTGGTTTTAGGCCCCACCACAGTACTGTGACCTCCTTGTTGAAGCTCACATCGGATGTTGCATCAGCAACCGATCGTTCCGAGGTAACTTTATTAGTTCTTCTCGATTATTCCAAGTCTTTCGATTCCGTTTTGCACCAGCGCCTTTTGGCTAAGCTTCGTTACTATGGATGCAATGAGTCACTGTGCAACTGGTTCGCGAGTTACCTGCGTGATAGGTCTCAGGTGGTTGATTTTTCTGGGAATGTATCTCAGCCATTAGTGGTTTTTCGGGGTGTTCCACAAGGAAGTATCCTTGCCCCGCTATTGTTTATAGTATACACATCTGATCTGGAGAAAGCAGTGGATCCAGACTGCTCTTTGGATCTGTATGCGGACGATTCCCGAATACGTATATCCTGTCCTCCCTCGGACTTGGATGCTACAATAACTCGGTTAAATCGTAACCTTGAATCACTGCGTGTGTGGTCGTTAGTAAATGGTCTGACATTGAATCCGGCGAAGTCAGAACTAATCATTTTGGGTAGTCCCCTGCTGGTACGTAGAGCGCTCGATGGCTCAACTCTTCGAGTGAGGATCGGTAATGGGATTGTGAGGATGGTCGACTCTGCACGTATCCTGGGTTTTGTTCTGGATGGAGAACTTAATTTTCGTCTACATGTTAACCGCAAGATGATGGGATGTTACTATAAGCTGAGATCGCTGTACCAATTCAAGACCATATTGCCTGCTCATGTGAAGTGGTCGATTGTCAGCAGCACAGTTTTGTCCAACATCGAATATGGTTCAGCGGTCTATTACGACTTCCTAACTCAGGAGTACAAACGCAAGCTGCAGCTTCTGCAGAATTCATGCCTACGTTATTCATTCGACATATGCAGGTATGATCAAATTACACCATATTATCGTGATCTGCATGTCCTGAAAATTGACCAGCGCTTTCTGTTACTTGCTGGAATTCTTCTCTTCAAAATATTCAGAAGTGGTGAACCGACACATCTTCGAGATATGATTAGGCCCCGCTCTATTTGTCATTCCCGGGCTCTGCGTGATCTGGGAAATTTTCACGTTCCGTCTCATTTTACAGCCAAGTTTGAGCACTGCTTTGCATGTTGGGCACCAAGACTTGTGGAAAGGCATCGACGACTATTTTTGGAATCTCCGAGTTTGACAGTTTTCCGCCGTGGTTTAACCGACGCACTGCAATTGGAGCAGTAGGAATCATGCGATTTAAATTTTGTTATGCATTATATATTGGTTACATTGTTAAAAGGGGTGATTTGAAAATCTAACTTGTTAGAAATCATCCTTTTAAGAGACCTTTTTTTTGTAAAGTAGCTCTCTTAATAAATGCCTATTATTATTATTATTATTATTATTATTTGCGATTTTTTTTGAAAGGGAAAGAAAGAAATAAAGTTAAAGAATTTTGAGGTATGGTTTTATGTATATTTAATGATTATAAAAAAAATTTTTAAAAGTAAAACAACAGGTTTTTACGCTTGTTTTATGGACATCTTTTTGCTGCAGTTTTCAATTGGCCGGAAAGATACAGCTCGTAATTCTTGACTGAAACAAAAAACAAAAACAGATATTAAATTTTTATATATATTTCTTCTGGGTGAACTAAAAAAAAGCAAGAAAATTATATGAAATTAAAAATTTTAACGGGTTTAAAAAAAATGTGTTTAAAAAAAAAAAAATAATCAACTTTAAGGTGTTATAACAACTATTTAAATAAACTTTTTGACAAATGTTTTTAGTTCACATAGAAGAGAATTTAATGCTGAACCAAAAAAACTTTGGTTCAATTAAATAAGTCGTTTAGTTTTTTAGCTATCACGCCCGCCAATTTAAAAGAAACGTGAAAATAAAAACTGGAGAAAAAGCGTTTCAAAGCGTTTACTTATACTTACGCTAATTATCTGCTAATCAGCTATTCCTGGTCCATATAAGAGTCCTTTGACTTCTTCAAAAATCTCATATTGATGAATTTGATCAAGTCTACGAGCTGTACGGGCCTCTTTACTGCTAGATGCCTTGCGCTTGTTCTTTCTTTCGATCCGTTGCGTGTCAGCGATATCAGCAAACATTTTGCTATACTCAAATTAAGCAACTGCATAACCCTTAAAATCGCTGAATATCCTTCATTGAACATACCAGCAGCCCTGTTTACAGTGTAATCCGGAAATATACCGTCTTTTTATGAGCTTACCGATTATACTTAAAAATGGCTGAAATGGTACGGTCATAAAATTTAAAAGCTTGTTTAAAACTTCCGAACTATTCAAAAGTTTAATCAGCAGGACGCCAAGCCAGTGAGCATACCGGCTGATACACATACGACCTTGTTAACTAACAAAGATGAAAAGAAAAATATTAAATTTCCATATCGTGAAGCAGTGGGTAGTTTAATGTTTTGTGCAATTGTCACAAGACCAGACATTGCTTATGCAGTTGGTTTATCGAGTAGATTTTTGGAAAATCCAAGCGAACAACATTGTAATGCAGTCAAACAAATAATTCATTATTTGAAAAGTACATCGAAATTTGGAATTATGTACCAAGGACAAGCGAATAACTCGAACAAACTAATTGGGTATGCTTACTCAGATTTTGCAAATGACCCGAATACGCGAAAATCTACATCTGGTTACATTTTCAAGATCAACAATGGGGCTATTACATGGTCAAGTCAACGACAGAAGATAGTGAAATTGTCAACAACTGAAGCTGAATACGTCAGCGCATCTAACGCAACAAGAGAAATAAGTTGGTTACGCCAATTCTTATCGGACATCGGAGAAAGACAAGAACAACCGACACCAATAGGAGTTGATAACCAGAGTGCAATTCGACTAATCAAAAATAGCGAATAACTCGAACAAACTAATTGGGTATGCTTACTCAGATTTTGCAAATGACCCGAATACGCGAAAATCTACATCTGGTTACATTTTCAAGATCAACAATAGGGCTATTACATGGTCAAGTCAAGGACAGAAGATAGTGAAATTGTCAACAACTGAAGCTGAATACGTCAGCGCATCTAACGCAACAAGAGAAATAAGTTGGTTACGCCAATTCTTATCGGACATCGGAGAAAGACAAGAACAACCGACACCAATAGGAGTTGATAACCAGAGTGCAATTCGACTAATCAAAAATAGCGAATAACTCGAACAAACTAATTGGGTATGCTTACTCAGATTTTGCAAATTACCCGAATACGCGAAAATCTACATCTGGTTACATTTTCAAGATCAACAATGGGGCTATTACATGGTCAAGTCAACGACAGAAGATAGTGAAATTGTCAACAACTGAAGCTGAATACGTCAGCGCATCTAACGCAACAAGAGAAATAAGTTGGTTACGCCAATTCTTATCGGACATCGGAGAAAGACAAGAACAACCGACACCAATAGGAGTTGATAACCAGAGTGCAATTCGACTAATCAAAAATAGCGAATAACTCGAACAAACTAATTGGGTATGCTTACTCAGATTTTGCAAATGACCCGAATACGCGAAAATCTACATCTGGTTACATTTTCAAGATCAACAATAGGGCTATTACATGGTCAAGTCAACGACAGAAGATAGTGAAATTGTCAACAACTGAAGCTGAATACGTCAGCGCATCTAACGCAACAAGAGAAATAAGTTGGTTACGCCAATTCTTATCGGACATCGGAGAAAGACAAGAACAACCGACACCAATAGGAGTTGATAACCAGAGTGCAATTCGACTAATCAAAAATAGCGAATAACTCGAACAAACTAATTGGGTATGCTTACTCAGATTTTGCAAATTACCCGAATACGCGAAAATCTACATCTGGTTACATTTTCAAGATCAACAATGGGGCTATTACATGGTCAAGTCAAGGACAGAAGATAGTGAAATTGTCAACAACTGAAGCTGAATACGTCAGCGCATCTAACGCAACAAGAGAAATAAGTTGGTTACGCCAATTCTTATCGGACATCGGAGAAAGACAAGAACAACCGACACCAATAGGAGTTGATAACCAGAGTGCAATTCGACTAATCAAAAATAGCGAATTTCACAAACGATCAAAACATATTGCAGTCAAATACCATCATATTCGAGAGAAATTCGAAAATAAAGAAATAAGTATTGATTGTGTCAACACAAACGAACAATACGCAGATATAATGACTAAGCCATTATGTAAGCAAAAATTTTGCGCGATGAGACAACAGCTGGGAATGGAAGAAAATTTATTGTGTTAAAATATTGTTTATTCTTTCATTCAAAAATATTTGTTTTATTACTATTAAATTGTAAAATGTTTTAATAATTATCGTTTAATAAATATCGTTTAATAAATATCGTTTGCACGCCAATATATTAACGAGACGCCGCTGAAGAAAGCACTCGCTCTGTAATTAAATAAGTTGATTAGATAGTTCATTTAGAGCAGTCATCAAGTTAAGACGTTTTATTTTGTTCTCATATTCTTTATTAAATGTTTATTTGTTCTCACCACGTTTTTTTATTAGACAAACCCAAATAAGTTACATTCCATAATAAGTATTATCTTAATAGAATATTTGAAAATCCTTTAAATAATTTAATTGCATTTTATTCGAATTACCAGAAAATAAATTTCCCAATTTAAGAAATTTTGCAAAAATCAATGATTTGTATTTTTTCAAGCATCTATTTATACAAACAAACATTTTCAAGAATGAATTTCATAAAATCAAAATATAGAACAAGGTTGCCGGATGAAAATTTACAAAACTTGTTGAGGATCTTAGTAATCCAAACACAACCGGACTTAAATGAATTATAAAACAATATTCAAGAACAAAAAGCGCATTAAATTCTATGAATAAATAAAATGAAAGATAAACTATTTTCCTTAATATTTTATATTTACATAATATATTGTCGCGTTTTGAAACGCTAAAAACATTAATTTTATTTGTTTTGTAAAGTTATTTTGAAGTTTTGTTTTTATTATTGTTGTTCATTTATTTGTGAATACTATGTACATAGAATTAAGTTTTAAAAACTGTTTGTGTTGGCAACAAAAAATAGTGGGAATAGGTTGTTGAAGATGCAGGACACTAAGACGCGACTTTGCGTTAGCTAAAAGCGGAAGGATTGTTATTCCCGCTGAGCTAACTTGTAATTTTGATTTTTATAAATTTATTTATTAAAAGTGATTAAATTTGAAGTGAGTGTGGTTTTTGTTTTATTTTAATTAGTGCAAATGAGAGAATCAGAAAATTTAAAGTTTTGATGATATTTTGATTTGTAAAAAATTCACAAAGAAATTTACTGGACCGGCGTTGGCCAGATGCGGGACCCACATGCGTTTGCAATACCATAAGGTAACAAAAATGTATGCAAACCTATTTACCAAGTGTGAAAATTAAATATTTAAAATAATATTTACGACGCGAAAATTTGCAATTCGAAATTAAAAACTTCTAAGAATCTCAATGCTTTTTCAAAATAATGAATGAACCCCGGCGATTAAGAGAATTTTTAACAATTTGTACAGCTCGGGGTCATCTCAATATATGCATATAAATACGTTAAAATAAAGAATAACTTTATTTTTAAAAAGATTTTTATTTAATAATAAAAGGGATGAGCAGTTCTAAAGTTTACACTCATGTAACAATCAATTGTTACATTGTTTGTTTTTTTGAATTTGTGTAATTTTGGTTTGGTAATTTAAAAAATTTAGATTTCTGTAAATATTGTTTTATTTTGATTTAAAAGATGGCGTTGCCGAGGTAACTTTTTAATTTTAAAAAATACAACGGTTTTGTGTGATCGGTGGGGAAGGTCATCCATGATGGTCGTTTTAAGAGCGTCAGACGAGAAAACCACTAAAACAGTAATTGGCGATTTGAAAACATAATATATAGTTTTGAAGTGAAATTTAGTGAATTAGATGAGTCACATTTTTATTGATCCTACCATTGCATTGATTTAATTTTTGAATTCTGAAATGAGAAATATTTGATTTTGGTTAATATTAAAATTTGCAAATGTCGATTGTTAGTTCAAATCTGGCAAACAATTTTTGTGCGATATAAATTAAGTTCACAAGTTACGTTGAACGAATATTTGTGGTGTTTTCTGATAACAGAAAATTTGATTTCTTTTAAAACTATTTTTAGTCATCCGCTTGCTTCGTATGCAGATCAGGACGGAAGAGGAATTTTTCTTTTGTGAACCGGCCTGTAGCGGTATCACGACAATTCTTTTTGTTGCTGATAAATCTTTCTTTTGAATGATAATTATTTTACGTTTTGGAAATCTAGTTTTGTGCGAATTCTATTTTATTTATCATTTATTATTTTTTGTTGAGATAGTGGAGCGACAAGAATTTTGTAAAGTCGTTTCATTCCTCAGCTGGTGCCCAAGAACATTCTCCTTTTATTTTACGTAGCCACCACCTTTTTAAAGAACTCACGAAGCTGTAAAGCTACCCAGCTTCTTCGACAGTCGGTAAAAAACCCAAGAGCTAGCCTATCTACTATCGTCATCAGTAGAGACAGAAAGGGTTTTTTGTGACCAATAGGGGAATAACGTTACACTCAAGAGAAGACTATCTCTCTTTTTGTGATCTTCGATCCCACGTTAACTACATTGTTTGTGCATACATAATGATAAGGGTTGATTTTATGCACTTTATTGGTACATCATGATAAATTATCTAAATCTAAAGGTTGGGACTGATGTACGTAACTAAATGTAATTGGAATTGTATTTTCTTTTTTTTTTTCCCTTTTAAGAATTGTATTGTTATTATTGTTATTGTAGGATGTCAATAAAAAATAAATTTTTTTCTATATTTATATTTAATAATATTTATACTCGTATATGATATAAAAGCACTATTCAAGTTACATTTGAATGTGCGGTCCGCATAAAAAAATGTATTTTAAAAATGGCCCGCCGTCCGAAAAAGGTTGCCAACCCCTGTCTAATACACAAAATGGTAAACTACCGGTTTAGCAAACACGATCATAACAAAACTTACACATTCATACCTCACCGACAGATTAATCGCGGTTAAAGTCAACGACACAATTTCAGACATTAAACAAATACAAATTGGAGTCCCCCAAGGTTCCGTGCTAGCAACGAAATTATTTAACTTATACATCAACGACATACCTACATTTCAAAAAACACGAGTGGCACTTTATGCCGATGACAGCGGTTTACGCGAACTCATTCAGTGCAAAAGTTGCCACAAAACAAATACACAAATACAGATACACTCGGACATAATTAAACGATACTTTAACAAATGGAAGATCCGATTGAACGCCGGTAAGACGGGGCAATAGTCTTCACCAGAAAGCGTACCGATCACAGGGTCTTCCAGAAACTGACGATAGACGGAGAAACTATTACACTACAGTCCAGTGTAAAATACCTTGGTATAATACTAAACTCTAGATTAAACTTCGACGAACATCTAAAACGAAGAAGACAACTGGGGTACGCAGCAATGCGAACGATCTACTCTATGATGAGGGAGGGGCAGATAAGCTCTGAAAACAAGCGTACGTTATACAAAATCATACTTAGACCGATCCTAATGTATGCTTGTCCCGTACGGGTCGGAGTTTCGAAGACTCGTGTTAGACCTCTATAAGTATTTCAGAATCGCTGCCTCAGACTCGTCACGAGAGCGGATCGATACGCCAGACTTACGACAATACACGACGACGCACAAGTAGAATTTCTCCGGAACCACGTAACTCTGATATAGGAAAATTTCTACAATACACAAATACATAAAAGCCCACTAACGACAACATCACACAAATACAAACTCTCTTTCCAAAATTCATCGATCCTCCGCCACAACCCGACGACACCTAAACAAAAAGAACTGCTACGCCACTGGTATTGAACATTCAAATAAAGCGCGTGAAAACCGTTTACTTACCATAAATAGGTAGCTGTAAGATACTACCTTTCTACGAAAAATTTCTGCTATTGTTATATTGTTATATGTTATTTCTCACATCTTATCTAATTTTATTAATTGTTATCATTGTTATTGTAAATTTGTTATATTTTATTTTTGTTACACACCTTGTAAATATTGTAAATAGCTTAATTACTATAAATTGGTTTTTTATCTAAACTTTTTTCAACAAATAAAATATGTCAAAACTCAAAAAAAACAAAAAAAAACAAAAATATACCTAAACATAAAATTTTAATAAGTTCATTAAATGTTGTAAAAATCTATTAGATTTCTTGTAACTAAATATGAAGATATGTGTAATCACGAAGAACTTCACACTATGTAAGCAAACTTAAATGTAAGACCAACCGACATTATTTTGTAGCTGCTTGGTCTAACAAAAATTGTATATTATTAATTAATACCTTTAAAATTTAAAATTGAACTGGTTTACGAATTAAAATGTTTGAGGTAGTAGACACATTTATTTTAGACACCCCTTAACGAATTTCCTAAATATTTTTATAATCTGCATTGCCTAATCCGTAACAGTTATGTAGTATAATTTATTTATATCTGAAATTAAGGTACATTGTGTGAATTATCTTGAACGAGCGTAGTTGTTTTACATTGGGGCTAAAAAAAGTTATTTAAAAGTGATATTGTGTCTGTAAAGTGTATTTTTTGTATAATTTTTAAATATTAAATTTAAAAAATGTCGAGATATTTGGAAAGGTCAGCGAAAATTATTGCTCTAACTGAAACTGGTCTTACTAACCGAGAAGTAGCTCGACGTACAGGTGTTAGTGAAGGAACTGTCCGAAACAGTTCAGCATCGGCCCCGTTCTAGCCGTCCTCGTGCAACCAGTTCGAGAGAAGGTCGATTTATTGAAAGAACTGCCTTACAAGAACCACAATTAACTAGCAATCGCATTGCTAGTAGGGTAAATTTAGTGCATGATGTACCCATCAGCAATCGAACCGTCCTCAGAAGACTTGCAGAAATTGGTCTTCATTCACGTCGTCCAGCAATCGGGCCTGTATTTACCCAGACATCGAACGGCGCGACTCAATTTTGCAAGAGAACATGAAGATTGGAGTGAAAAGGACTGATGTTCAGTTTTGTTTACAGATCAGTCCCGTTTCACATTACAGGATTCCAGATGGTCATCAAAGGGTGTGGATACAAACTAGAGAGCGCTATTCGCAACGAATATTTGCACTCAAAGGCAATTTCTTTGGAGGATCACTCATGTCTGGGGTGGTATTTGTTTAGATGCTTATGCAGAATGATAAATTAAAATATCAGTCTTTTCTGGTCTATGCGAGTAATTAACCCTAGAGTACCAGACGTTCGTAAAATTTACGACGTATGACCTAAAGACGCCTAGTTCACCTGCTTCCCTATGGTTTCATTGATTGTGCATTTTTTTATGTGCCTTATTAGTACTTAGCTACATGTTGACGTGTTCGGTTGTTTCAATTAGATTGTGCAAATACGACTTTTATAGTACGACGTCGTAAAATTTACGAGTTCTGGCATCTGAGTTACTATTTTTATAATTTTGTGAATTTTTGTGTACATTATTTTTGGCATTTTGCACACCTGCATACGCATAAAAAACAAAGGTATTTATTAAATATATTGTATTATTTTCTTTTGCCAATATTACTTTAGGTTAAATACAAAAATGGCTGCAAAACTGACTGATGCAGAAATAACGAAAGAAATAGAAAAAATTATAAATGGCAAAGACGAAGATACTGATGATAAATTTTTCAACGAGGACAGTGATGATAATGAAGAGGGTGAGTTAGAAGTTGAGTATGACAGCTCTGATTCCGAAAATAACTGTGAGAGCACATCACATGATCTTGACAATGAAACGGTTTTATCAAATGTAGTAGAACCAGATAATAAACAGCACAGCGATAATTTTTTTGATGAAGACGACAATATACCACTAGCAGAAATAGCACGTCTGCAAAAACGTGTCATTGTGTATCAGAAAAAACATTTGAAGGGCAAAAATGGACACCGCTGGTCTACTAAGATGCCAACGTTGTCACGCAAGACTAGAAAACGAAATATTATTCAATTTATGCCAGGAACAAAAGGTGTAGCTAAAGAGCTTATAAATCCACCAATTGTTTTCTCCACTTTTTTGGAGACGGTATTCTAGATCAAATACTAATACATACAAATGAAGAAATTCAACGACGCTCACAGAAATATAAAAAACAGGATTTAACTGTTTCGGAAACTTGTACAGAAGAACTGAATGCAATGATTGGTCTTTTAATTTTGTCAGCCGCAATGAAAACTAATCACTTGGATGCTAGGGTGTTATTTGATGAAACAGTTTCTTGGTCATTTTATAAGGCTACCATGAGTTGTTCTAGATTTAGGTTTCTCTCCACTTGCCTGCGTTTCGACGATAAGACTACTAGGGTTGAACGAAAAGAGACAGATAGATTTGCTCCAATAAGGGAAGTATGGGACAAGTTTATACATATCTGCAATGTTACTTTATACGCCAACTTCCTATTTTGACGAACAATTACTTCATTTAGAGGACGTTGTTCATTTCGGATGTACATTCTAAACAAGTCTGCTAAATACGGCATAAAAATAGTTATGACATGTTATGCGACCACAAAGTATATGTTAGATGCTAGTCCTTATCTGGGTAAATGTACCAATACTGATGGTCTACCGTTGGGGAACTACTATGTAAAAACACTAACCAAAACGGTGCATGGTACAAAAAGAAATATTACCATAGATAATTGGTTTACTTCAGTAGAATTAGCTAACGAACTCTTGGAAGACCCCTACAAACTTACCATTGTGGGAACAATAAGAAAAAATAAGAGGCATATTCCAAGAGCTACTAGACACTAAAAATAGACAACCAGAAACATCAATATTTTGCTTTGACAAGAAGAAAATATTGGTATCTTACATGCCCAAATAAAATAAAATAGTGATGTTATTGTCAACTATGCACCCAGAGGCTTCTGTAAACAAAACCAGTGGAAAGCCTGAGATGATACACTTCTATAATTCTACCAAAGCAAGAGTGGATACCTTTAATCAGTTGTGCTCTAGTATGAACTGCGGTAGAAAGATCAATCGATGGCCGCTTACAGTTTTTTACGACATGCTTAACATTGCTGCCATTAACGGATACGTTATTTATTGTTACAACTTCAGAAAAAAAAATATAAAACCAGTATCTCGACAAAAATTCATGCATCAAATCAAAGATAACTTAATAAAACCATGGTTGAAAAAGAGATTGAGTCACGCATTTTTACACCGCCCACTTCGCCAAACCATTTCGAAAATTTTAAAAACTGATATGCCAATAGAAAGCCCCATGCAAGAGGAACAAAAGCGTACCACTTGCCATTTCTGTCCAAGTCGATTACGACGTATGACGACCAATTATTGTAGCCATTGTAATCAGCCAATTTGCGGTGAACATCACTCCAATTGTTGTGTCGCATGTGACGAACTGTAATAAATTTTTCTACTTTTTTTCTGAATTCCATATATTGTCATGTTCCGAACCAAAGGGTTATAAGTGGCAAAAATTACAAAAATGCAAAGGTCATATAATTCCCTTGTAAATCAAGTCAATGAAGGAGGATCTTCATCGTGTTCCTCATTAAGTGGTGCTTCAATTTGAAACGCTTCAATTAATAATTTTGTATGTGGTATTATTGCTTGTGTCATGGCCAATGGCAGCTATGTGATAGAAGTATTCAACGCTTTGAAAAAACTGAACGATGCTTGTAGAAAAATAATCGTAGATGCAATTAATATCTTGGCACACTGAAAACGATATAAAACTACACCGAAATAGCTTCGAAAAAATTGCAGAAGACATCGAAAATACTTTTAAAGACGACAGAGTAAATTTATAATTATTCTTTTAGTTACTGAGGTTGTAATTTTTTTTTAATTTTACAAAATTCTTCTGCATCTACTGCTAAAGCAGTTTTTACGGAAAGGGAAGTCTTAAATTCTAATGAAGGTGAGTTTATTAATTACATACTTGCAAAAACTTCTAAAAATACCGTTAACTTTTATGAACAGAGTAGCAAAATTTCAAATGATGGCTAAAAATTAACAACTCACCTTGGACAGATGTGCACGAAAAGTGGATCCAAACATATCTCATAAGAAGGAAAGAAATTGAAGACTGCTCATCCGATAATAAATTAACCACGGTTTTGTTAAATTGTCCTATATTGAAGCATTCCCAAGGATTTAATTTGGTACAGTGTATTACTGTTAAGCAAAATTATTTGTAATAATTGACATAAATTTTTGCTCCCTCTAGATAGATTAGATTTCAAAAAAAAAATTTCAAGATCAGCCCCAAGTATGTTATGGATTAATAAAAAATTGAATCAATTTAAGAAAAAAATAACTCAAATTTTTAATATTAAAATCGAGGACAGACAAAATGTAGCCTTGCTGAAATATTTAAATACTCAAGATAATACAGGAGGTATATTAAAAATAATTTGCTGTAATGTTTTAAAAATTAATGTGCTTTTCTTTATTTTGTAGCTGTTGGGACCAAACTTATTAAATATTGAAAATTACTACGTTTTTGTAGACGATTAAATATAAATTTGATAATTGCTTGCTTGCCTTTTGTTGTATATTTTAAATTATATCATGCATTACACTTGAAATATCCGTCTTGCAGTAAAAACACTTGGATCTTTATTCAAAAGTATATTTATGATATTCATTTATCAGAAGATAATGCGAGTTCCAATGTACTATGCTTAATTAGTGACTTAAATAGTTAGATTTTTCGATAAAATTCGTTTTGTATCAATGTTATAATATCTTAATAAAAATATCTGAATGTTTTAAGTGCAAAAACTCTTCACAATTAGTTTTAAATAAATTTTCAGTAGATCAACTAGTAACACATTTCGTATTAAGTTGCAGAATTTGTCAAAAATATTCAAAATCAAATACGAAGCAACCACTTAAAAATCACGAAATTTCAGTATTACCAAGGTGCAAAATTGGAATTGACTTCGCCTACATAAACGGAAAAGACTATTTAATAATAATAGACTATTTTTCGAAGTTTATAATCACAAAAAATGCGACGTCAATAAAATTCAAAAGCAACAATCAAAATAATTGAAGAAACATTTGCATATTTTGGAATAGCACAAGAAATAGTTTCAGATAATGGGCCGCCTTTTAATTCAAGCAACTTTGCTGAATTTACAAAATATTACGACATAAAACAAACAACGTCGAGTCCAACCTACGCGAAATCTACTGGAATGATTGAGCGAACGCACAGTGGTCTATTTTACACTTTTACGGGGACATTTAACCCAAAATTTGATGGTTCAAAATTTAAAAATTTTTGTAGAAAATTAAGATCAGATAGTTACCCTGCTCTATTGCGTAAAAATGGGCGCAATTCTTAGAAGCCATCTAGTGGTAATGATAAGCAAACATGGGTGAAAATAAAATATGCTTTCTGCCACATTTTATTGTTACTATTAATTGAATTTGTTCTCATTGTTTTTTGAGGTTTTTACTAGTTTTTATTATTTATTTATATTTAACGATGACTGATGATCCAAAAGGTAAACAATTAAGATATTTTTATATTTAAAATATATATTTTCGGAATTAAATAAAAAATTACATTTTTGAATTTATTATTCAAATTTAAATGGAATAATAAAAAAAAGGCCCGCTTTCTTCCAAATTTAAAATTGTTTTATATTACTACTTACTCATCTGCCTATCCAGTAATAATACTCCAAATGTGCGGAGGGGTGCGGCAGTCATCGAATATAACAAAAATGTGTTAATTTTGGCAAAATTTTGTTTCATAATTTCAACAAGTTATATAATGTTGGGATCTGTCACTATTTCCATCTCAAAATTTGAACTTTTTCCTATTGACTATTGGAAAGAGGACACTTTTCTAAGCATATTAGAACAAAAATTTTGAAGGATAATGCAAAAGTTTTCGAAAAAAATCGAATTTAAAAATGTAAAATTTACATAAATTTTAGATACACGTTTTAACATGGATTTATGATAAGCCGTGGTTGAGTTAGACAAAAAAATAACTATTTAAAAATATCCCTGTAAAATAGCAAAATTCGCCAAGGGTGGAACTCGAAGCCATAGAACTCATCCGCGTATCGACCGCAACTAACAAAACAAAAAGAGTATATCAAAGCACACTTACCGTCAACAGAAGTAAGAGCAGGGATCAAGTTACCGTAACGAATTGGGGTGTATCGTATTACATCTCCCTGCTTTTCGTAATTTTAAAATACTGTTATTTCGACAACTAATGCATAATCAAAAAAAAATTTTGTGTTAATATCATCAGAAAATTGTCCTCTTTCCAATGGTCAATAGAAAAAAGTTCAAATTTTGGGATGAAAATGTCTAATCCAAAATTATATAGAACCCCGAAATTTTTATAAAAAATAATTTTTTTGTCATCAGGTGTTGGGCTTAAACTGACGAGAATGCATTTATTTGAATTTCTTTCTAAAGAAGGTCTTCTTTGTCAAGGTAATTCTGTAAATGCAAGATCCCAAATAATCGATTACGTCATATCGAACATGCTAGTTATTGAACAAGAAGATATAGCAAAAGATATTGTGTTAGTTACCAATAAAATAAAGATTCGTTGGAAGGCTAGTGGGAGAAATCGAAAAAACTTTTTGAAACAAAATGTGAATTGGCTTGTAAAAGAAATATATAAATCAACTACTCACCTCACGCAAAAAGTTGCTTCAACTCCTGTTGTCTGCAAAGCTGTGAAAGACTTTGATACAACAAGTATAAGAACAAAAAGAAGACGTACAAAAACTATGGTTGCGAATCATAGTTCAAAAGAGCTTGTTTTTGCAACGCAAACTAGTTTAATCAGAAACGGCAACAGAAATTTGGCACATGTAATAAAAAAAGCCATACATACTAGCCCTCGTTCTTTAAAAGCGATAAAGAAAGTAAGTTCAGGAAACGATTGTATTCAACAATACACTCCAGAAGAGGCCTTGGCATTAATAATAGAAATTAAATTGACAAAATCCCAGTATATAAAGTTACGTAAAGGTTCAAACGAAAGGAATTGCCACATGTACCCTTCCTACTACAAAGTACTAAAAGCAAGAAAGGATTGTTATCCTAAAGATATAAAAATTACTGAAACTATGGGAGAGGTGAAACTTCAGAATCTTCTTGATCATACTGTCCAACGCTTATGTACAGTTCAAAATGATGTTTTAACTCAAGTTCTCATAAATAACGACATTCCAAGATTGGAAATGAATTACAAATGGGGATTTGATGGAAGTTCCAGTCATTCAACCTACAAGCAAATATTTCAAGATAACTCAGATTCAACAGATTCTGACTTATTATTAACATCAATTGTACCATTACGGATTACTGCGAATACTAATGCATTAAAACAAATTATTTGGCAGAATCCTCGCTCGTCATCTACAAGATTTTGTATGCCAATTAGATTTCAATTTATAAAAGAAACAAAGGATGTTATAAAGCTGGAAAATGAATACATAGAACGCCAAATATCGACATTGATACCAACTGACGTAAAAATTGGCGATAAAAATATTAGTGTACATCACATGTTACAACTTACTATGTTGGACGGAAAAGTATCCAATGCTCTAGCTGAGAATCCATCAACTCAAAGCTGTTACATTTGTAAAGCGACACCCAAGGAAATGAATAACATAAAGGCTGTTATAAAAAGACCCTGTAATATAAGTACTTTCCAATACGGGTTGTCAACTTTACATGCGCATATTAGGATATTTGAATGCATATTGCACATTTCATACCGACTTAAAATAAAAACCTGGCAAGTTAGAGGACCTGAAAATAAAGCTGCACTAGAAGAAATGAAACATGATGTAATTCAAAAATTTCGCCAAGAGACAGGTCTTCTTGTAGATATGGTTAAACAAGGCAGCGGAAATACAAATGACGGAAACACAGCTCGGCGTTTTTTTCAAGACGCTAAAAAGGCAGCAAAAATTACACGAGTTGATGAAACTCTTATATTCCGTTTTTCAATAATTTTGCAAGCTTTATCTTGCGGTTATGATATAAAAACCGAGTCGTTCCGAAAATATGCTTATGAAACAGCAGAGCTTTTTGTGAAATTATATGGGTGGTTTAAAATGCCAGCTAGTGTTCACAAAATATTAATCCATTGGGCTGACGTTATAGGAACACTTCTGCTTCCAATAGGACAATTAAGTGAGGAATCATTAGAAGCAAGACATAAAGAGTGTCGATACTTTCGGGAACACAATACTCGGAAAACTAGTAGGAAAGAAAATATCGAAGACCTTCTCCATGCACTTTTGATCTCGTCGGATTTGCTAATATCTAGCTTGAGACCTTTGCCGAAGAGAAAATTAAATAATTTGCCCAAGCAAGTTATTAGCCTTCTCCAAGTTCCCACAATCACCCAGCAATCGTCGAACGATCAAAGTGATGCAGATGATTCTTCCGGAGCCGAGTTTCAAGATTCAGATAATGACTTATAATTTGTTGTAATTTGTAAATATTTGTAGATGAAAAGTACATTTATTATGTTTAATTTGTTCACGCTAATTCCTATCATTTAAAATTTAGCAAATAGTATAGAAGAATTTTCAAAAATTAACTAGTTTTATTTATTTATTTATTATTTTTTCTATTTTTGTGCTTTCAAAAACTTCTCTCGTAATGCTTAGAATTTTATTAATATTTTTCCAGTTATCTAATACATATTTAGAACATGTGGAGATATTTTTAAAATTTTGTCCCTCTAAAACTTAAAAATGAACCACTGTGGAGCGGTGCAAATTGTAAAAGGATTAGTCATCAAAGCAGCGGCATCAAACAATCGCATACCAAGTGTAATTTTAAATTATAATACAACATCCAAAGGTGTATTGCTACCTTCACCATCGGAACTACTACAAGGTAGAAAATTAAGATCAGACTTGCTAATGACAAAAGCCAGCCTAATGCCAAAGTATGATTGTAGCGGATCATTGCAAGCAATCAAAAAGAAACAAGATCAACAAAAATAATATAATGACATATCATCTTATGCTCTTCAAGATTTAGAAGAAAATCAAGAAATGTTGGTACAAAAAGACAAAAGAAACTGGATACTAGCAAAGGTTATAAATAAAACGCAGCATCCAGAGTCGTACGAAATAATAAGGGATGACGGCACACCATTAAGACGTAACCGGATACATCTCAGACCATTGCGGCAACATGAAAGTGACACCGATAAAAACAACAGTGCCAGTGATTTAAGCAAGCAATCAGAAAGACAAACTGAATTAACCGACAATTTAAACCAAAGTATTCGCGATACGAAAGTTGAAATAAAAGCAGAGAAAATTCATAAACCGAAACCGAACCGTGATTTAAATGAAAGTAATAAACAAATTGCTTCGACATCAAGTCATCAAGAAATTATCAAGGAAACAAGAGAACGGCCAAAGCGATTAATTTCGAAGCCAAATTATTTGAAAGACTATGCCACTGATTAATACTTTGTTAAAAAATTAAAATTTTGTTTAGTTTAAAAGTTTCGGTATCTAAAAAAAAAAAATTGTAATTGTAATTTTGAAAGGCCAGGTAACACATAGTATGTTAAGTGCGAAGCCAAGTGACGCAATCGTTACTCGCAATCACTATTGTAACATTCATTCATTATTACAAACTTTGTTGCATAAACCCCCCTAGTGTTAAAAGTGGATAACTTGAAATGTCTAGTTTTTACATAGGCAGATGGTGGAATTATTGAAGATACCCAGTAGTGTTTTCACCTATACACTTGATAAAAGCTGAATTTTTTGCTATTATCAGTTTATAGTTGAGTATTAAAAGTATTATTATTTTTGAACAAAATGAATATGAGGACAAAGGTTATTCTTCAGTTAGCGTTGCAGAATGAAGGTAAGTGTTTTATTAGTTTTTTATTTTTTCTTTTATTTTAACGGTGTTTACTGCTATAGTTTATCTGCTTTTATTTAAAAATGTTTTGAAACATTTTAAGTCAAGGGCCATCGTCTTTAGATGTTAAGAGGTCAAAATTCGCGGATAATTCCGGTAATTCAACATCAGTTGCCTAGTTATTGGAAAATGAACCCATTGAAATGGAGATTATTTCAAATACAACCACAGGTATTTTTGTTATTATTGCAATAAATGAGTTTATTGTTCGAGTAACTATTTAGTACTTACTGTTTTGATTTTCTGACAGAATCTTTTGGCAATAATTCAGTGGAAATCGATTTGGAAAATTCCGACAATCTATGTTCAGA
Organism: Cantharis rustica; assembly: GCA_911387805.1. NCBI lineage: Eukaryota > Metazoa > Arthropoda > Insecta > Coleoptera > Cantharidae > Cantharis > Cantharis rustica. Next base: position 27,840,171 of record OU426880.1, read on the forward strand.
TACCGAAACAGTTACTGGTAATTATAATTTCATTGTGCGATTGACCAGTTAATAATTTTTTTACAGACTTTTCTGGTGATGAATCCGATTATGTACCTGATCTGGATCGCTTGTCAGTGGATTTGGAAGGAATGGAAGAACACCCAATGATATTTGAAAAGCCTAGAAAAAGAAAGAGAAAACCAGAAACTTGGAAACGAAATATTTTAAAAAGAAAAAGAATATATGGACAGGAGTACGTCAATGCTAAAGGTGTCGTTGTACCCAAGATAGAGATGGGTCCTCCTTGCAAGGATACGTGTAAACGAAAGTGTAAAGTGAGTGAAGAACGCAGATTGGAAATTTTTAATGAATATTACGCTTTGGGAAATTACACTAGGCAACGCGATTTTATATTGAGCAATATTGATAAAACACCAACAAAAGTTAAAACAACGGGGGATGATTCATCTAAAAGGAAGTCTAGCTTCTTCTTCTTTTTGCCAGCACTTGATGGAGCCAGGATAAGCGTTTGCAAAGCAATGTTGATTAACACATTAGGAATAAAGAAAGGTGTAGTGGATATAGCTGTGGCAAAGCGAACAACGGCCAATACTTCTGGAGGTGATTCAAGAGGGTGTCATCCGAAAACAAAAATAAACCCTCAAGTGATTCAAAATATTAAAGCGCATATTGAATCTTTTCCAGTAGTGCCGTCGCATTACTGCAGATCAGATATAGAAAGAAAATATTTGCAATCCGATTTAAACATAAAAATTATGTACAGATTGTATACAGTATGATGTGAAGACAACAATAATGAGAAGGCCAAAGAATGCGCATACAGAAACATATTTTTAGAAAATTATAATTTAGGATTTCACCGTCCTAGAAAGGACCAGTGCCGTATCTGTGTGGCACATACTGATTCTTCCAGCGATGTACCGGAGTATAATGATCACATCGAAAAGAAAGACGTTGCACGAGACATGAAGAGGAAAGACAAAGCAGAAGAAGCTGCAGCATCTGAGGGAAAGATTATTTCTATCAACTTTGATCTCCAACAGGTCCTTATGGTTTCCTCAGATCCTACCACCAATGCTTTTTTTATAAAAGAAGATTGGCATCGTATAACTTCACAGTTTACAATGTTGTGACGAAAGAAAGGGGTTTGTTTTATGTGGCATGAGGGACAGGGTGGAAGAGGAAGCTGCGAAATCGCATCTTGCCTCTATAAATATTTTGAATTGCTCCCTGATAATGTAGAAGAGATGCGGTGCTTCAGTGATCGCTGCGGGGGGCAAAACCTTAACCAATTTGTTGCAGGAATGTGCATTTACGCAATAAAGCAAAGGAAAAACCTGAGAAGCATCCATTTGAAATTTTTATCGTCCAGGCAACACGAAATGGAATGCGATTCAATGCATTCGGCAATTGGATCAGAATTTAAAAGAGTAGGGAAGGTTTATTGGCCAGAGAACTGAAAAGCTATAGCCCGCAGTGCGCGTAAAAAAAGCCACAAACGCTATAGTGTAGTGGACATGAATAATTTTATAGATTGGAAAAATTACGTCCAAACTCAATTAAACATAAAAAAGAAGATACGCGTGAGGAAGTGGTCCACTGGCAGAAAATGCCGTGGATAAAATTTAAGTCAACGCTTCCAAATCATTTCCAATTTAAAGAAGATAATTTTAAAGTGGTTAATTGCAAGAAAATCACTCGAATGAATTCTACGGTGCAATTATTAAACCTTCACGAGAATAGAAAAATCTCCAAAAAGAAGTATGATGACTTGCTGTCATTGTTTGCTATAAAACCACAGGCAATAAGTAAGATGTACTATCATTTTTATCACAGTCTTGGTTATGCAAATGATGTTGATGAATAATATTTAATCATTTTTTTTTATTAAAGACTGTTTTTTTATTGCCTATGTTATAACATAAATAGTACGAAAAGAAACTCGCATTAAGTGGGTGCTAAAACTAGGTAATTTGTGTAAATAAGAAAAAAACGCATATTTAAATAGTGCTAAAACTAGACATCTTACACACACACAGTTGTTCAAGTCCAGCAGCCGTAGAGGAAATATCGCCTAGTGGTTGCTACCTGTTCTTTTTAGAACATGACGCTCCAAACTTTTTCCAGGACTGTTCCAGAATTACTCCTGCCAATATAACATCTAGCGTGCCTACACCACTTGCAAATACAAACAATTCGGAAGAAAATACAGCTACGTACCATACCGATGAACGGTTCCAACAAAGACTTGCGCTGCGCACTAGTGGCGTAAGTCCAACACGGAAAAGGGTTAGGTGCAACAGCTATAACTCAGTGACCCCCAGTACAAACATGCCCCCCCCTCAGTGATAGACACTTTAGTAGTTAACAAAACCCCAGTGAACACCCCGACGACATGGATACTGAAGTCAACAATCCAAATGTACCCACATACAACAGCTTTGGATTACTTCTGAACGCCCCAGAGAGAGTGGAGCGAGCAAGGAATCCGACTGAATGGACCACTGTGCAGCGCACACCGGTCCACAAACAAACACCCAAGGATCTACGCCCCAAAACAACAAAACCACCACCAGTGATCCTAACCACCCCAGTGGGGCAAATACATACGTTTCTGGAGAAACTAAAGCCACTTGTTACAGGGAAAATCATGATCAAATACGTCCGGGGTCGAACTTGGATACATACCGACACCCCAGACGGCCACCGTGCCATCAAACAGGCAGTCTTTGCACAAAAAGGCGTGCAAGGCTATACATATCAACTGAAGGAGGACAAACAAAGCTAGTGATGAAGGGCTCCCCCTATACCGAAGCGGAAACCGTCAAAAAACAACTTACGGACGAGCACCAAATAACCCCCACAGCCGTCACCAAACTGAAGAACAATTACGGAGACATCACAGGATCCTTTCTGGTGGCCTTCCCAGCGACAACCCCCATACAGGCCATTAAAAAAATACGAAGCCTTGGACAACTTATTGTCCACTTTGAAGAATACTCCAGTGTATACTCAAGAATACTTGTGGCAGGTGACATGAACTCGAAGCATGACACCTGGAACAACGCCTACCCGAACGGAGCGGGTACCTCGCTCTACAATTACATAGCTTCCAACGACGTACAACTATCCTATCCGGACAACGACGAGGACGTTTGAACGACGAGGTGAACACACACATCATCCATTGGTACTAACGAAAAACTTACAAGTACGAAACATCGACACGTTGAACAAACTGACCTCAGACCACCTCCCGGTACAATTCCAACTGACCTTACTTAAAATTCCCTTTTACCCACCTAGACCCACCACCAAAACAAACTGGGAAGCGCTTGCCACGCAATTACTCGACATTAAAATCAACCAAAACATAACAACAAACGACGACATTGACCAAGCTATTTTTGACTTAACAAATACAATAACAAATATTTATAATAACACCATCAGTGTAAAGCCGCTCACACGCAAACTAACACTTCCACAAGCATTACTACAAAAAATTAAAAACAAAAATAAACTCAGGAAAATTTACCAAACACATAAATACCCAACACTAAAAACACAACTCAACAAACTAGCGGCGGACATTAACAAAGAAATAAACACAATCAAAAACGAAAATTGGAAAAACACATTATCAAAATTAAACACAAAAAACACAAAAACACTTTGGAAAATAACCAAAGCACTTAAAAATAAAGATAAACAGTACACACAGCAAGGCATCCTAACGAGCAGTACGGATAAAGCTAACGCCATCGCAAAACAATACTTGCAACACCACAATTTAACAACAAAATTTACCGACACCTACACTGAAAACCTAGTTAAGCACACAACAGAAAACTTCAAACATACAACTCATCCCACCCCACCAGAAGGCCTCACCTCCCCTACAGAAATCAAATTCATAATCCGAAAACTTAAAAACAAAGCCGACGGAATAGAAGCTTCACTCATTAAAAAATTTCCCAAGAAAGTCATTATCCAAATTTTTTACATCCTAAACGCTTGCATTAAAAATCAATACTTTCCCGATACATAGAAAAAAGCAATCGTTATCCCCATCCACAAACCTGGAAAACCTAAAACCGCCCCCCTCCAGTTACCGTCCCATCAGCCTCCTACCCACATTATCAAAAATCCTAGAAAAAATAATCCTAAACCGCCTCCAAACACACAACGACACACGCAACACTATCATCCCTGAACAATTTGGGTTAAGGGCAAAACACAGCATCGTACTGCAGTTAGCCTTGTTTGTAAACAAAATCACCACAAACTTTAATACAAACAAAACAACAGCCGTTATGACCCTCGATCTCGAGAAGGCTTTCGACACAATTTGGCACGACGGACTAATCCACAAACTCATCACTGACAAAACCCCCCCGTACCTAATCAAAATTATATCCAGCTTCCTAAAAAACAGATCCTTCCAAGTCCGACTACACAACATCCTCTCAAACCCCGAAAGCATACCAGCCGGAGTCCCTCAGGGCTCCATCCTATCACCAAAATTATTCCTCCATTACATAAACGACTTACCTAGACACTCAAATACAGAAATTTCTTTATATGCTGATCATATAAAGGAAAAAGAAACTGATTTTCACACATATAAACCCAAACAGGAAAGATGTTTTCGAGTTGTGCTGAAGGGACTACACTCATCAGCAGATACGGAAATTCTTAAGAAGGAGCTCTCTGAATTAGGGCACATAGTTGATAGTGTAAGTAATATTAAGAATAGAATTACCAGGAACCCACTGTCAATGTTTTATATCAACATTAAAACAAAAGAGAATAATAAAGAAATATATCAGATCACACGCCTTATGAATTCTATCGTAAAATTCGAAGCTCCACACACTAAGAGAGAGATACCGCAATGTGCAAAATGCCAGAGATTTGGGCACACCAAAAATTATTGTAATAAACCTCCAAGATGCGTTAAATGTACAGGTAATCACTCGACAGACAAATGCGCAAGAAAGGTAAAAGACACTGAGGTCAAATGTGTTAATTGTGGTGATGCTCATCCTGCAAACTATAGAGGATGCTTAGTGCACAAACAGTTACAGCAGCGATTATATCCTGCCTTGAGAGAAAGAACACACATAAATCAAAATAACACCCAACAACCAATAACTCCTCAAATGGTGCAGGCAGGAATATCGTATGCGCAACAAACATGCCAAGCCAAACAAGATCAATATATTAATTACTCCAGCCACATGCAAAAAGACATCCCAATACAACAACCAAATGACATCACTGAGCTCAAAACTATGATGAAACAACTAATGGAACAAATGGGAACAATGATAAGCCTACTGTCAACTCTAGTCAGTAAAATGGCTTAATGGCTGGAACACTCAAATTAGCAATATGGAACGCAAACGGCTTGTGTCAGCATGCACAAGAAGTTAAGCTATTTCTTGAAACGCATAAAGTAGATGCGATGCTAATATCGGAAAGCCATTTTACCTCAAAAAGCCACATAAAAATTCCTAACTATACCCTATATAACACTAACCATCCAGATGGAAAAGCTCATGGAGGGGCAGCTATAATAATTAGAAGTAATCTTAAACATTATGAACTTAATAAATTCCAATATGATTATCTCCAAGCGACTAACATAGTTGTTGAAGACCGATTAGGAAAAATAACTATCTCAGCAATATATTGCCCTCCAAAACATAACAACAAAAGAGAACACTACCAAGCATTCTTCAACACACTTGGAAACAGGTTTGTTGCCGGGGGTGACTACAACGCAAAGCACCGACATTGGGGTTCAAGACTTACTAACACAAAAGGGAGAGAACTATTTGCAACAATGAAAAATAATAATATGACAAGTTTATCAACAGGACAACCAACTTACTGGCCAAGTGACTTAAATAAAATCCCAGATGTGATTGATTTTTGTGTTACAAAAGGCATAAATATAAAACAATTCAAGATAGAATCTTCACTAGACTTGTCATCGGATCATACTCCCATTCTATTAACAGTATATTCTCAAATCCTCTGCAAACAGAAACAACCCTCACTATATAGTAAAAATACTAACTGGGAGGTCTTCAAAGCAGCATTGGACGAACACATACATCTGGAGGTGGCCCTAAAAACACACGAAAACGTGGAAACTGCTGTCGAACATCTAACAAAAGTAATTCAGAATGCGGCTTGGTTTGCTACCCCTGACTCAAATTCAACTATTATTAACGCATCTACTCCAATAGCAGTCGAACAAAAAATTGCAGAAAAGCGGAAAGCTCGCAAACAGTGGCAAATTACTAGATCACGGGAAGACAAGAAGAAATATAACAAAATAGGTAGGGAACTTAAGGCGTTACTTCTTAGCCACAAAAATAAATCATTTTATGAATACATTGGTAACTTGTCGGCAACAAAAGCAAACGATTACTCGCTATGGAAAGCTACAAAAAATATTAAAAGACCGCAACAATTTGTACCACCTATTAGAAACGAAAATGGAGAATGGGCTAAAAGCGATAAAGATAAAGCTTATGTTTTTGCGAAACATCTCTCACAGGTATTCAAACCATTCCCTTCCACCCTTACAACTGAAGAAACTTCTGAAATTCATCAATACTTAGAAGCACCATTCCAAATGGACCTGCCTATTCAAGCTTTCAAAGTCAGAGAAGTTGACAGAGTCATTCAAAAAGAAATTAATCCAAAGAAGGCACCTGGGTTTGACCTAATAACCGGTAAGGTATTGCAACAACTCACACCTAAATGTATGAAACTTCTAACTTTCATTTACAATGCTGTCATACGATTGAAATACTTCCCCAACCAATGGAAGGTCGCTCAAGTTATCCTTATCCCAAAGCCAGGTAAGAAGTTGGAAGAAGCATCATCATATCGACCAATTAGTTTACTGCCAATTCTTTCAAAAATACTCGAGAAGCTTATCGTTAAACGTCTCAAACCGATACTGGAAGAAAGGAAACTAATTCCAAACCACCAGTTTGGCTTCAGAGGTCAACATGCTACTATTGAGCAAGTACACCGAATAACCAAAAAGATCAATGACGACTTGGAAAATAAAAGATATTGCTCCGCAGCGTTCCTCGACATTAGCCAGGCCTTTGATAAGGTGTGGCACGAGGGATTGTGTTACAAATTAAAGAAATGCCTACCGTATCACTTCTACCAAATCTTGAAATCGTACTTAAGCAGCAGACATTTTTTAGTGAAATACGAGGAAGAATATACAGATCTCCATCCAATGAGTTCCGGAGTACCACAAGGCAGTGTATTAGGGCCATTACTATACTTACTTTACACTGCAGATTTACCAACAACAAAACTAACAACAACAGCTACGTTCGCGGATGATACAGCGGTACTTGCGTCACACATCGATCCTAGGATTGCTACCAAAAACCTTCAAGACAATTTAAATAAGATGGAAGACTGGCTCCGCAAATGGAGAATCAAAGCTAATGAGACCAAATCTACCCATGTGACGTTCACAATGAGAAGGGAGACCTGTCCACCTGTGAAGTTGAACAACTGCACCTTACCACAAGCCGATGATGCCAAATATCTCGGTATGCACATAGACCGAAGGCTTACATGGAAAAAACATATTTTCATGAAGCGCAAACAACTTGGAATGAAGCTAAGCCAAATGTACTGGTTGGTGGGAAAAAGCTCTCAGTTATCTCTTGAGAACAAACTTTTAATTTACAAATCCATAATAACACCGATATGGACATATGGTATCCAACTATGGGGGACTGCTAGTACCTCTAACATTGAAATCATTCAAAGATTCCAGAACAAATTTCTGAGAACAATTGTCAACGCTCCTTGGTATGTGCCAGGCTATGTAATCCAACAAGATCTACAAGTAAAATCGGTCCATGAAGAAATTCAATCATTTCATAAAAGATATGCAAATAGATTAGAAGATCATCCCAACAAATTAGCCAGTAAATTGATGGATACTACCAACGAAGTAAGAAGACTAAGAAGATTCAAACCTAGTGACCTACTTACTCGATTCTCGACACAAATTTAGTATTCAATAAATTGAAAGGTACCAGTAGGATTCATAACTACATTTAGTGTATATTTATTAAGGAAACATTTAATGAAGTGTTTTCAGCATGACATGTAATTTAATCATCACATTTACTTATTGTTTGGAATTGAACAGATTGTAAATATTAATTGAGTTAAAATAAAAAAAAAAAAAAAAAATATGCTGATGACACGGCCGTAATAGCCGCGTCATTCCAGAAAAACTAAGCTTTCAAATACCTACAACGACACGCCGACTTATTACAAAAATACTACAATTCCTGGAAACTGAAACTAAACGAAGACAAAACCACAGTAATTTTATTTACGCACAGACAAGACAAACTTACAACAAACGTCAAAATTAACAGCATAAACATCAATTTTACCTGATCAAAACCGCTGAGGTGTCGGAAAGGATCAATAAACGTATTAGTGTAGAAACAGTCCAAAGGGTGTTACGTCGAAATGACTTACATGGGCGAGTAGCTCGAAAAAAGCCAATCATTTCTAAGGTGAATCGAATAAAACGTTTAGAATTTGCTAAAAAGTACATCAACAAAAGTTTAGATTTTTGGGACACGGTAATTTTTAGTGATGAGAGTAAATACAATCTTTTCGGCTCAGATGGACGTCAAATTGTGTGGCGGAAACCCAATACAGAGTTACGACCAGACAATGTGGGTATGTGGTACTGTGAAACACGGTGGTGGTTCTGTAATGGTTTGAAGGTGTATGGCGGCAAGTGGCGTTGGCAATTTGGAATTTATAGAAACTATAATGGATAAGCATCTTTACTTATCAGTTTTGCATAAAAATTTAAGACCTTCAGCCTGCAAATTGCGAATGCCGCCCGTGTACCTATTTCAACAGGACAACAATCCCAAACATACCTCACGATTGGTACAAGAATACCTCTTGTACCACGTCCCAAAACAATTAAAAACACCCCCTCGGTCCCCAGACCTAAACCCTATTGAGCATTTGTGGCAATAACTTGACCAAAGAATGCGTAATTTTCATTCAAAAAATAAACTAGAACTAAAGGCAAAACTATTAGAAGAATGGGGTAAAATATCGCCTGAAGTAACACAAAAATTAGTACATTCGATGCCCTGGCGCGGCGCACAGTGGGCTGGAATCACAAGATTTGGACTTAAGAGCTATAATGTATATTTTTAGTATCTAGGGATTATTAAACACTTTTTTTGTTCTTTAAGTTTTTTTTTAAACTTTACTTTCTGAGATATAGCTATTTTAATTTTGTATGGAGAAATATTTTTCTTTCTTTCGTAATTAAATAACATTTCATAATAATGGTATGATAAAGTATTTTAATAAAAAAAAACTGTAAATTAATTAACATGGTACTGATTTAAGCGTTAGAATACCGAATATGTATATTGCAGTGTTACAATCCCACAACACTCGGGAGAAACTTTGAATACACACTTAAATTGTCCGCACATCGGGCATGTAAGATCATGAAACGTAGTTATGAAAGTAGGCAGCGGATGCTAAATTTCACATATTTATTAATGGAATCCATAAAGTTGGACAAAAATTATACTTCAACTTGGTAGAAAAATGTGGTAGATGTAAATCATTATTCAATTTTTGTTTTGGTCAAATATAGTTTTTGGTAGGTAATAACGTCAAAATTTGGTGAATCCAATATTTTCCGATATCTGTAAAAGGAAAAGATTAAAGATGTGTAGTTTAAGATGTAAATTGTAATTAGATAGTGGAACATATTGAGATTGAACTTTATACATGGCAATTTCTTAATTTCGGACAGTATTGTGATCAGCTGGGAGGCTCATGTACCTGGAACACGTGAGATTTCCCTAAGTCGTAGTTTTGCACTTGGAGATTCGAAAATAGCTGCAAAGGATAGCTGGAGGCACCCAGAGGAGGAATGATTCGGTTGGAAGTCCATAAAAGTTAGAATTAATAGTAAAATTTGCAAATAACAACTTTAAATACGAGCTGTCAGATTTTGGAGAGGTTTATTTGAAGTTTAGGAAGAAAGAAAGATGTTATGTGGTTCTATCATATATCAAAAGAAGGAGAATTGGAAGCCCGAATTTTTGAGGACAATATTGGTTGTCAAAAACAAAATTTAAGAAAAAAAAGTTAAAAGTTACACATGTTCAAAAATTTTGGTTATAAAATTAAATGTTGTGGAAGAATGGTAAGACCTAATGGAACCAAATCTGGTATAAGTATTCATGGACATAAAAGGAAGATATTTGGAAAATTTCATCAAGATCCGTTGAAGTTGAAATTTTCAAATTCCAAGGCCGATACGCAATAAGCGTATCAGCAGCGATTTCGATTAAGAGCATTCGATACTTTGCAATTAACGCCAACGCAAGAGAGGTTAGGCAACACAACAATATATACATACATATAAATAAACTTAAATTCATATCAAAAATACCACGTATTTGTAGATGTTAAATATTTCATACCACCCTTCGCTATTACACTTCATAATAGACGTACGATCTCTACTACTACAACTACTTCTACGAGTATATACCACGTTTGTGAAAATGTTTCAAGATTTAGTGACGAACCTTGATCTCGTCGTTGTTTTAAAGAAGAGTGGCAGTATTAAAAACAACGATTGCTTATACAGTGAGATAAGGCCTCGACTTTTGGTTGAGTTAAGCTGTGAAAACGAAAAGGCCCTTAAATCTTTTTGCGCAAAATATTGTTATAATCTCAATAGAATGTGGCAAAATGCTCATAGCAAAGAAGATGTATTCCAAACCAAATTGTGAATGGTTACAAACAAACATCAGCTGGCCAGACTTTATTACACTTTTAATACAGAGTAATGTAGATCAACCAGAGAAGAGCAAACTTCTGCACAGTTTGTGTCACCAGCAAAAGCGTATGTCAATATTGGTGTTTCCACTGAGCAAAGCCCTAGAAAGCCTTTTTGTGAGTTAGGACCTAAGCAGAAAAAAAGAAGAGCTGAAAACTTTCATTTATCTTCGGATGAAATAAAATACGCATATTGTAAGCAGTTAAAAGAAAGCGGAAATCAAGATATTGCTAAAATATTAGAACACCTACTCGAGAATCCTCAAGATGTGAAAAAGGTAAAAGACTGCATTTTAGTTAAAGATAATAAGCTAGCATTTTCTCCAGATGAGGCTTTGGGTTTAATTTTGTCTCTGAAACTGACCAAGTGGCAATATAATATTTTGAGGACAAGTGTTAAAGAAAAGGACAGCAATATATTTCCATCTTACTAACAAGTACTTCAATTGGTTATTTGCAACGTTCATATTGAAAACGACCTAATAATTTTTATAATATCAGTTCCTAAATTTTCAGACAAATATTCTTATTATAATTTGTTAGCAATCCCTATGTTAAATAAAACTACTAAATGTACCCCCTTTTTTAATAGTATCAAAAACAAATCAATGGATCTCTCAAAGTCAATGCATAGAATTAGAAAATATTTACTTTTGTAACCAACAAGACTTAAAACCACTATCAAAGTATAAAAAAAAAATTTATGAATCAACATAGCTTTGAAGAATGTACTTTTGCTTATTCTGAATTAATTAACGATATCATTATACCTACCAGTCTGGAATTAGTCATTATTCCAAAAACACAGCTAACAGTTGAAAATAATTGTACGTTGGATAAAATTATAATAAAAAAACCAACAATCCTATATAATGTAATAAATTGTTCGATAATAATCAATAATATTGCTTTGAACCAATCGCCTGCAAAAATTAAAGTTTTTCCTTTATTTGCATCAGTTGGCGAATTTAATGTACAAACTAACTTAAGTTTAGTTTTAGAAATAAGCAAAATTCATAATCATAAAACTGTCAAACAATTCATTGTACCAAATCTAAATTCGATAACAAACGTTTCTAATCACCATATTGTTTTGTATCTCTTAGTAGGAATAATCTTACTTTTTCTAATTGTTTATTCTATATTACTGAAATATTGTAATTAGAATACAATCTTTGTAAAAATAATGTAAAGGGTTCATCAAACGAGACAATCGTAATGAATCTTCATCAAAAAGAATTAATTTAGTGAACGTGGAAGTTCATTCTTGCGTTGGGAGATGTTATATAAACTGCATTTACAAGGTATCTCATCTTCGTGCCAATGACTTGATCATATTCAAGCTAATCTGCTAATGCAAGAATGTTAGATATAAGTTAGTTAAGCTTTGAACTGCAATAAATAAAGACGTTAGTTAAATAAACGCTACTTTTCTTTAATTAATTGATGTTTTATTATTCATCGAGACTTAACTCAGTAATTTTGAAAACTTAAAATTCAAAATTACATGAATAATGTAGAGTGGGAGAGCGGCTCCGGCAGTTGATTAGTAAACGTCTAACAAGCAACACGTCTTTGATTATAACCTAACAGTAAAACAAGTTCGGCAGCAAAAGTTGAAGTTGATTTAGCTGTAACTCGAATCAAAAGAAGAATTGAAGAAGAAACCCCGGAAAGAACTTCCCAAGTTATCGATGCTTGCCTTGACGGTATATCGGAAGGTGCCTTAGGAGCTATGCCAAACCAAGAGGCATTACGAAAAATTATCCAAAGAAGGAGAAATGTTGTACAAGCTGTCCCTCCTGCGCCTGAAAGTGTCGTATATTTAATTATTCCTGATAGATATAAAGTATACGAACCCCAGGCCGGGATTCAAGAAAACTTTTTACTGGCTGATAGTGGTCAAGTTCCCGGAAGAATTTTAATATTTGGCCGCGAACGAAATCTCCGCGTAAGTATTTGTTTTTGTTTTGCTGTATTCAATATTTTGAACTTTAAAAAAAATTAATTTGGTTTTTATTGCAGATATTGAACGAATGTGACCATTGGTTCATAGATGGCACCTTTATAATTACGCCACCATTATTTTCATAGGTGTACGTGATTTTGGCAGCAAAGCATGAAGGAGTGCATCCATTTTTATACGCACTTCTTCCTAATAAGCAAGCTGCAACATATACAGAAATGATAAATATGCTAAAAAAATTTGGAACCAAATTTGAATCCAGCACGTATATCATGTGATTTTGAATTAGCTTCAATTTCTGCATTCAAAAACGCGTTTCCAACAGCGGAAATGCATGGGTGTTTTTTCCATTTGGTAAAAAATATGAAGAAACAGCTAAGTAATTTAAATTTAAGCAGGAATTACAATACAGATTCCAATTTCGCTCTGTATGCTAGAATGGTGGTATCTCTCGCATTTGTACCGACTGCTGATTTAGACGAAGCTATAGACAGGTTAGCTGGAGTGTTGCCTGAAGAACTTCAACCCCTACTGCAATGGTTCGAGGATTATTATGTTGGACGAATGAACCGTCGAGGGAATACAAGAAAACCTGCAATTTTCCCCCCAGAGTTGTGGTCATTATATAATCGCGTATTAAATGATATGGACAGAACAAACAATCACGCTGAAGCGGCGCATCGACGTCTCCAATTGGAAATAGGTATGGACCATGCCATTTTATGGAAATTCATAGATGCATTGAAGAAAGTTCAAAGAGGACGTGATATGTTCTATGAACACCTACTAGCAGGCCACGAACCTCCGAAAAAATAAAAAAAATATGAAGATGCAGATAAACGCATTAAAACTATAGCGAGCGATTATGCAAACCGTAATATAATCGACTATCTGCGAGGATTATCGTATAATTACGAAATGAATCCTTAACATTTTTTTATTTTTTATACATGTGTATTAATTTTAATAAATTTATTATATATATTATTTATCTATTAATGTTTAAATTTTTCCACATTACTTTTCTTTTTATTTCTTTTTAAAATATTTTATGCTCGCGCCCAAAAGTCTTTGCGCCGAATAGGCTCGCGCCGAACTGGATTGCGCCGAATCGGCTGCGCCGAAACGTCGTAGACCGTATTACGCCACAATAAGATACGCAGAAAAAGTTATTAGAGCGGGTGCGGGCACTCTAGCATTAAAGGACCTTAATGAAAAGCAATCCGCAAATCCACAAAAATTACCGGTTACTCAAGACATAATATTGTTCCGAAATTATACCCATAAAATTACAGAAACATGTATGAATAATTTAAATGAGAATCCAGAAGATCTACAGTCCTTCAAAAAACCAACAGAAGCTGCTCTGGCTCTAACAATTATTTTAAATAGGAAGAGAATTGGAGATGTACAATATACAAAATTGGAATCATTATTATCAAAATACATTATCGAGTACTAATCAAGAAGAGTGCCTAAATTCTTTAGAGGGAACTGGTCAAATATTTTAAATGAATTGTAACAGTGGGACAAAGTAGTAGAACAGTTCCGATACTTTTCTCTAAACATGTAGAAGAATGCATGGAAACATTATTGTCGGTCAAACAAAGAACCACATTCGTTCCGCAAGAGAACCCGTTTTTGTTCACGTTAACAGGAAGCTCATCTAAATGAATTGATGGATCAGCTGTTATAAGAAAGTATGCAATGAACTGTGAAACCAAGAATCCTGCTACTATGACGTCTCAGAAAACAAATTACAACTGTCTTACAAATTTTAAACCTTAACGACACCGAAATGAAGCAAGTGGCTGCTTTCATGGGTCATACGAAAAAGACGCACAAAGAATTTTATAGGTAAGATTTAGCATCGAATTTTAAATATTGTTAAAATAAAATAATCAAACTCAAATAGACCACGAGAAAAATAGATGGACGGCAATTTTCGAGAGAATAATCAAAATCATAAAATTTTTAGCTTATCAAAATTCAGCTTTTACAGAATCTACTGAAAAATTGTTTAACCCAAATAACGGAAATTTTCTAAAGTTAGTAGAATGCAATCAGAACACATTGCACGAATTCAAAGTGCTCCGCATCGCATGCCCCATTATCTTGGCCATAATTTATTCAAAATGTATTGATTAATTTAATTTCTGAAAAAATTAAAACTAGTATAGTTGATTTTTTAAAACAATCTAAATACTATTCTATGATTTAGATTGCACACATAATATCTCACACAAAGAACAACTTATTGTTACTAGAAGTTTTGTTTATTTTAATTCGTCAACAAAACGTGCTGAGGTAAGAGAACATTTCTTAGGTTTATTACATAATATGTCGCCTATTTCCAAAACCAGCTAAATCCATATTTTTCACTAAATGAGTTATTGATACCATTTTGTGTAGCATATCAATACCTTACGACTGCAAAAAAATTTCAGATCCGAAATGAATTCAAAACCTCTAAATTATAAGCCAAAAATCTTATTTACTTCCAAAACCGACTAACTCGTGCATCAAATGAGTTTCAAAACCGACTAAATCCCTGTTACACACAGAAACAAATTCAGTTAAATCCAAGCAGTTGTTCATAAGGTTATTATAAGTTCTGAAACAAAATCGACTAAATCCAGCCATGTATGTATGGATGTAGTTTGCAGAGTTGCACTAACTTGCATAAAAAATTATGATTGTATAGTGTAGGTAATGCATTTTTTACCTATAAGCAAAGTAGTCATCAAATGTGTGTTGTCATGTAATGTGGTTTATCATTAAATGCAATTATTATACAAAGTGATAATTGAATTTTCTAAGACAAAACTAAACAATGGAAATTAAGGAAACTCCTTCAAATAGTTCAAGAAAACGAAAATATCGCCCCGAGTGGAAGAAAAATGTAGCAAAGAAATTAAGGTTAGTGTTATATTGACTTATAAACATTTTAGTTCTAAAAGGTGCGTTTACAGTTTTTAGATTTTCAAAAACACTGATATGATTAATATCGAATTACACTATCTGAACCACTATCAATTGATTATTTTTTTATCGTTCGAAAGTTATTTTCATATTATCTTTTTGAATTATAGGTATACATTAACTCAAGATCCAGTATACCCAAAATGTGGCCATAAATCAAAGAGGTACTTGTGTTCCACTTTGACAATGAAAGAAGTTGAATCTTGTAACAATTTATTGTAATAATTGCTGTCAGGGCTCCTTGTGCACTCTTGCTCCGGACGCCTATGGGACTCTCCCGTGCGCAACCTTCGCGGCGCGTCTTGACCTTAAAAAGTTGGGAGATGGGTCGTGAAGGGGGACTTAGTTTTTGAACGTGAGCGAGTGAGGAAGTCAAGCTTCGAAAACGTTCCGGGTGAATATTGGACTCGGCTGAATATTTGTTAAAAGTAAGCGAGTGCCTTAACGTCAATTTTCCGGAAGTTGGAACGAAGAGTAGCTACTCATTGCTAAGTCATTAGTCAAGTATTATCAGGTTCCATTGGGAATTTTCATAACCTGGAAATCAAGTTCGTTATATTCAATTTGCTAACATCTCCATCTAACCTCATCATAAGAATCGTTCGTGAAACTACAAGGGCGAGGTAGTAGCGATTCCTTATCTTGTCTTTGTGGCCGTCGACGACCAGTTTGTTTGTGTGTACGCGATTCAGTGTGGTGCGTATATGTTTAGTGCGTCATTCGAGCTACTGTTCGGGTCTCCGCTTCGATCGTCCGCTTGTTTATGCAGTGGTGCAATTGTTCCTTCATTTCAACCAGCAGCGAGGAGGTTAATCACGTCATCAACTGCGCGTTATTGAAAAGTACAGATTGATTCGGTGGTGCTATTCTTGTTACCAAATATCTTGTAAATTTACCTGAGCGCTTGGGTAAGTACCAATTTTGCATTACTGTTTTCTTGTCTGTACTGAGTTCCATTGGTTGGTATTCCATTGTGTTACGACGTGATTTGTTTCTAGTGTGGCTGCCGATTCAGAATTATTTATGTTGGAGGTTGTTGTCGCAGCAATATCGCGAAAAGATTAATTGTATTATTTTGTTTAATATACCGTTGTTAAATAAAACGAGGTTTTATTTGGAAGTGGTTGGAAGCAATTTTTACTTACAGGACCTATGCTCTTGCCTCCGATTATATAAGAGAGAGTTTAACATCTGGGCCTCATCACACGAGATTAGTTATTACTGGAGAAGTTCTATTCCAGGTGTGGTGATAAACCGCTATCACCCAAGGGGGAAAGCGGCTTTTCATTATAATCTATGCATAAATCATTTTATGAAGTTTCTATTAAATTGGTACAAGACAATTTTATTTTAAAACTTGTGTCAGTGTGTCCCATACAAAGAGTAAGAAATCATAATTTAATTACTAAACGAAAACTAGCCGCCACCTATTACATTATCAATCGGAAAAAAATTGCAGTGCCTATTTGCAAAGAAGCTTTTTTAAATATATTTAATTTAAATAAACATAGAGCTGATGGAGTATTGAATAGATTTTTTATGCAAAGCCATATGCCCAAAGAACACAGAAGAGGTGATCATAGATCACATATTAATAAAGATATTAAAGAAAACATTAAAACTTTTATAAAAATGTTTCCTATTTTAGAGAAACATTGTCGTGGACAGGTCCGGTTCGTGCCGGGGGTGCAAGGAGTGCACAGCACTCGGGCGGCATCATACTCTGGGCGGCAAAAATGAAAATACCATAACTTATTTTTTTTAAAACACGTCCACATTTCACCATTCCGCGAAATCGGCCAGATTTGGTGGCACTATTGAAGTAATTGTACCCAAAATTATATTGCTACATATAAACATATTTATTGCGACAATAAACTGTCGGCAGCCTACCTCAAATTAAAAAGAACAAAATATTTCAGTAAGTGATTGAATAACATTAACATGGCAATAAAATGTTAAAAGGAGAAGTGCGGTTTAAATTTATTTTCCCAAGTGTAACAAGAAACAGAACTTATTGGTTTATGTTAATATAAAAAAATCAGTAATATCAAAGGTATTTTATTTCAAGTACGAATAACCATTTATGTACATATTATGTACATTATATTGTAACACAAAGAATTGCTTGTATATCGTCATAAGACAAGATGGGCTAATTTCAAACTACGCTAACTAATCATTTTAGTAACTTGATTATAAATTTATTTTATCTTTTAATTTACTTTTCCTTCAACAAAACTAATATAAACTACTTAAGAATTTTAGGATAGTATCTATTTCCTGTTGTGAGTGAATATTTCTTTCATTTAACAAATGTGCACGAAATTTTATTGTTATTCATAAATTTTTATTAGGTGTCCGAACTTCTATGAGCGTAGTGTAGTTTGTGATTGAATACGAGTAAGAAGTACACAAGTCTAGACTAAAATTGAAATTAAAAGTTAATAATTATAGTAAAGTTCTTTTTTTAAGTTTAAAGTTTTGAAACGTAAGTATATTTTTTTATTTTAAACATTCAAACTTATATTTTTTCAATTTCGTTATTCTCGAAATATATTCTTATTGTGCATTAATTCAGATGGCCGATGGTAGAAAGAGACTTTCCGGCTTCCAATATCGAAAAAGAAAGCTCGAAAGAAACGAAATTAAAAGAGAACTTGCTGGTTCTTTAAAAAAATTTATTGTATCCACGACTCCGACGGCCACAGCCGCACAACCGTCAACAAGCCAGCAAGTGGAGCCAGTGGACGTAGAGGAACAGTTTGATTCGGACAAGGACATGCTTTCGGAAAATTTAGAAATAATCCAGAAAAAAGGAAACGATACATCCGACTCTGAAGAAGATGCCCAAGACACTGATCCACCAACGGATCCACCAACGGCACCATCACCAACCGAAGTTGCCACTGAAGATGCTGGGGTGGAAATATTGAAGAATCCAGCTCATTGACCGCAAGTTTTGACAGATAAAATAAAAATGTTTATTCTTATTGTGATGGTCCAATTTAATCAAAAACTTTTCGAAAAAAGAAATGGTAAATTTTGAAACTAATTGAATCAATTGCAAAATTTGATAATATAATGGCGGAACACATTGGCAGGATTCAAAAAGATAGCAATCACATGCCACATTATTTAGGTCATCAAATCCAAAACGAAATAATTTGTCTGATAGGTGAAAAAGTAAAGCAAAATATAATTGCATTAAAATTATCTAAACATTATTCAATCATATTAGATTGTACACCTGATATAAGCCATGAAGAACAAATAATTGTAGTTGTTAGATTTGTTTCATTAATGGCATTTCAAAAAATGTAGAAATTATAGAGCATTTTCTAGGGTTCTGCCCAGTTACAAACACAAATAGTGAAAGATTAACAGCTTTTCTATTAAATTATTTGGAAAAATTAAATATTGATATTAAAGATATGAGGGGACAGGGATATGACAACGGTGCCAATATGAAAGGAAAACATAATGGATTGCAAAAAAGAATTCTTGATATAAATCCTAGAGCTTTTTTTGTCCCATGTGCAGCTCATAGTTTTAATTTAGTTATAAATGCTGCTGCGAAAAGTTCGCATGAAGTAACAAATTTCTTTGCCATTGTTCAAGAAATATATGTTTTCTTCTCAGCCTCCACCTACCGTTGGCATGTTCTTATGAAAGAAATTCCTACCACAACTGTCAAACCATTATCTGATACACGTTGGGAGAGTAGAATCGATGCCATTAAAACTCTTAGATTTAATTTAGAGAAAATTTATGATGCTCTCTTTTTTCTTTACAACGATACATCAAGAGACAATGACACGAAAAACCTTGTCAAGTCACTAATTAATAAAATTAAATCTTATAAATTTGTGTTCTCTAATAATTTGGTACAATATTTTATCAAAATTAAATATTGTAAGCAAAATCATGCAGAAATCAAATATTATTTTACCCAAAGTTGTAAAAATGTTGACGAAATTCAAAATTTTTTCCTTGAATTACGATCTGACAATAGTTTTACAGCTATACTTAACGAGGCAAAAAACATTGCTGAAGTATAGACTGCAAAACTGTTTTTCCAGCTATAAGCTTGGTCAGACTGAAGAAAAAGAAGGTTTTTTTTAACTATGAACATACAGATGAACCACTCGAATCTCCAGAGCTTAATTTTAAAGTTAATTTTTATTTTTATATTGTTGATGTAGTAGTATCAAAATTGAATAATAGATTTGAACAGTTAAACCAGTGTAATAGCAATTTTGGCTTTTTAAATAATTTAAATCCCAACCAACCTGCAACTTCCTTATCACAAATTTAAATTCTGTATCTTCAAATAAAGAGAAATTAACGAAATGTTGTATGGATTTACAAATTAATTTAACTGATTTATCTACAAAAGAAATGGATGTTAATGCAATTGATTTGTGCAATGAAATTGATTATTGAGCAGTGAATTCATAAATTAAGAGGAAAAGCCTTTTTTGAAGTTAGACTAATATCAGATGGGTGTTCTGGACAAAACAAAAATACCACTGTACTGGGCATGGCAGCTAAATGGTTATTAGAAACTCCAAGTCATATTAAAAAAGTTCAAATTATTTTCCCTGTCACAGGTCATTCATTTCTACCTGCAGATAGAGTATTCGCTTTAATTGAAAAAGAAATAAAGAAACTCGATACAATAATACTTCCGGATGTGTATTATAATATATTTAAAAAACATGGAACCTTGAAAAGATTGGAAAGTTCAAGACTGGAAAAGAGAAACAAAATCAGTCTTAAAAGCGACAACCTCGTTACATTTCAAAATGAATTCGTGCAAAGATTCATTATCACGTGTTCTCATAAACAACAAATTCTGATTAAAGGTGAGCCAAACTACAAATCCGATATAAAAAATCCAAAAAGCATTTGCAAACAAGGTAAAAGAATATCATATTATACGAATATGGTAGATCTTAAAAATCGAGAAGTGAAAATTAATCCAAAGAAACTTAAAAATATTGATGAACTTTTGACAAAACATTTTGGAAAAAACTGAAAAGAGAGAAGTGAAGAATTAGACTTACAATATTACCGATCAGTACTACGAGAACTAAATGGAGAAGATATTGAAGAGGTAGGTGAAAGATTGGAAGCAGATGCTGAAAAAAATAATGAAGAGGAACGCTGTATGTCTAATGATTATGTGGATGACAATATTTTGTAAATTTTTATCATTTTTATAATTTTTCATATTTCTTAAATAAATGTTTAATTTTGAAGATATTGTTGATTGTATGATTATTTCGACATTATTATTAACTTAGTTTCAGATTAAAATATTAAGTCATAAAGTCATTTTTCTACTGCAATTTCTGTACTGATTATTGTAAAATGGTTTATCCGTAAATAAATGATATTATTATTTTTATTATTATTATTTCACTTTCAAAATGAGTTAAATCCCTATTCATCTCCAAATCCGGTTAAATCCAAAATACTTTTTATTATAGTAGCTTCAATTTTCAAAAACTTTTTTTGGCATACAGTTCGAATGTAAACTGATATTTTTTGAATAATTTTGATGTTATTAAAAGTTTTAAAAGGATGTATACTTTTTATATGGCAGTTTTTCTGCTCTCCCGAAAAAAAATGTTAATATGGATTTAGTCGGTTTTGGAAATAGGAGACTCATATAACAGTTACTACTGGCCAAGGGTTAGCAACTTATTTGTTAGACTTGTTAATATCGTGCAATATTGAACAGAAGATTTATGATACTCATAATGAAGCAAACATGAGAAGAAAAAATTTAGGCCTCCAAAAACAAATATTGAACATGAATCCCCATGCGTTTCAATGCAAAATAATATTAACTATCATTTCAAAATTGAAATGATAACTGAAATGGCATCATTACGATATAAAATTATAAAATATAATTAATGAACCCCCAAATGTTTGCTTAGTATTGTAACTGTGATATTACCTGCTTATTTCAATTTTCGGCACTTTCTGTTTCAAAATAAACAATTTATGAAGTTTTTTGTGTTTCCTGAAAATTTACCATTATAGGATTAACAAAATTTATATTTTAGCCCGATAAAATAACGATACACCGATCAAACTCATACAAATTATAGTCAATTACCTTAAAGGTAGAACCATCATTGTGCAAGTCGATCAAGCCAAGAACCAAATTTTACACATACCAATTTTACACATACAATTTATATCAACCATATTCCACGTAACCTTTGCATGCACATGACACTGCTATCTTCTGTCATTCCGTAAGCAACATATTAATAGCAAAATACCTAGAACACATCGAGTCAATTTTAGAATACTTTGAGCATTGAAAACTAAAGGTCAACAAACCTAAGACTGAGGTCATTCATTTCTAATGCAAGACAAAGTCTCTGGTGGTGGTTTGAGATCAGAATTGCAAAGAACTCCATCCCTTGACAGAACTCCATCAAATAACTGAGCCAATAGCAGACTCAAAACTAACTTTCAAATAGGAAATCTCAAACCGTTCGGACAAGACCAGCTTTGCCATCAAATTGTTGTATTTTTTCATTGGTCCCCGCTCTAAAATTTCAAAACAATAAAAAGTCACTACACAAAACCTGCACTAGATCGGTACCCACCTACAATTCATACATATGAGCCATCGCCTGACAATCAGCATGAAGTAACTACAGGCCATGCAAAACAAATTCTTGCACATTACTGGAAATTACCTCAAGTACACTTGAATTGTGAACATGCAGGTCGACTTCAAAATCAAAACAATCGTGACTGCATTCAGAACACCGGGAAAATCATCAACACCATGCCATTCTTATTGGCGAAGAACTTCATGAAACAAATTGGACAAGATTAGATTGAGTGATAAGTTTTACGCTCGTTGGCAATAGCGCTAATAAACTACTTTGAGTGCCGGTCATACACCACACTCAGAATTAATCATTGTCACCTGCACGACCATCGCATTTAGGGCTTTCAATACTAAATTTTATGTACCTTTATTATATTTTATTACATATTAATGAATTTCCACAGATCTTATTGTCGCCTTCACATCATTTTTAATTTAAGATAACACCATGTTTGTTCATATCCAAATTTATTCTTATTCGAACCCTGTAAAAATTCTAGTGTAAGATTATATCCACTTAATTATGTATGTAAATTTTACAGCTACATTTGTCACTCTCCACTGTATCTTAAACTTCATTTTCATACTTCAAAATTTAACTTTGTTTACAATTATGATTAATTTATTATTTAGGTGCACAATTTGCACATTTCGTAAATTCACACAGCACTTTCCATAGTATTTTGTAAACCAAGTCCAACTCAATTTGTTTTATGTAGGTACAAGATCATGGGTACATGATAAACATAATTTATTATACAATGTTGTCAAAATTACCGATCACAGTTTCCTGTAACTTTAATACGAAAATTAAATTTATAAAGCCGACGCCACACAGAAATTTGTAATATAACTAAATTTTACAAATATTTTTCAATTGATTTCTCAAATCAATTGTATTGTTTACTTAACAGTTAAAATTTATTTTGTTTTATTTGAATATTCGTTGTGTTGATTTTGTTTGGTAATATAGTGGTATTTACGTGTTCAGGTAAAACAAAAAACATTGAAGATCAAGAAGACTTCAGACAAATTTTCGATTTTTCATAAAGTGAGGTTAAAGATACCTTTACACTACATCTGTTGGATTTCTATTGGTGAGCATGCGCAGTGTGATTGTTTGAGTAGTGTAAGATTACAATATCCCAGATAGTAAGCTTGTTGGGTTGCCTATATATTAATTTTTGTCTCGGACTACTTCGACGCTATCCGAGGGTTTTAAAAACTAAGTAAGGAAGAGACGGTTTGTTAAGTTTTACGGGAGAACGGTTTTAGAAGCCGAACGAGATAGTCCTGTTTAAAAAAATAGTTAAATAATAGTTTACAACAATTTTGGGTAAGAACTTTTCAATTAAACATAATATTGATATTAATTATATTTGTGTACATGTCAGATCTAAATTAGGTGAATTTTGGTAATTAAATTTATTCTTTAGTTTCAATTGTTTAAAACAGGGGCACTATTGCATATTACGTTATCAAGGGTTGAGTTGATTATATTTAAACAATTGAAGTAAAATGTTTTAATTATTAGATGGGTTATATTTCGGTAAAGATTGAAGTAATTTTATATTATTAACATTATTAAAAGTTGATTGCAGTATAATTAAAATAGGTGTAATTGGGTAATTTTGGGTTGATAATTATTTAAACATATTCATTGTTAGTGGTAATTTTGGGTGATGGTTGAAACAATATTTTACTAGTGGTATTTTTTTGTGACCGTTAAATTATTTTCAATAATTGAGTTTAGGGTGCGTGTTAATTTTACGAGCATTTCAAGGTTACCGTAGGCGGTTTCTTGAGATTGTCCTTTGTGTTAACAAGTGAAATCGACACCGATTAGGGGGTTGGTAACCAGCTGCATTTTTGTTTCACAAAATCACATTCCGAACAGGAATTTAATATTTTATTACTTTAAAACTATACAAAGAAACCGTGTTTTCTAAAGTATCAAATGTTGCATTTTGAATTTTATTTTAACGACCGAAGAAATTCCATATACAGGGTGATTACTTTGCAGATGACTTTTATTTGTATGTAAATTGATTGCAATGGTTTTTCTAGTTATTCTAACGATCACAAGTTGAAATTGATTTCAAAACCCATGACAATTGAGATGCATATTAATAATTATGCTTAATTGAATTGAACGTGATTGTAATTTCTATTTGAACGATTTGTCTTTTACTCTCGAAGAACTCTAGAAGAAAATTCACAAATCGCTCCGACCCTCCTTGAAATATTAGAGTAGATTGTCTAGAAGAAAAATCTAGAAAAATGCCCAAATCCCACCCAGACGAGAGTCAAAAAACTCTGAGTCTAAATACATCTTTAAACCCCCCCCCCTTCCCTTGAGACTTCAAATCTAAATTACGATATCTGCTTGGTTTAATTGAGTCACATTTGCAGGTGTAATTTTAACCAAAGAAATGGACTTATAGTTTCGACAAACAATAATATAATTATATACAAAGTATAATCTTGACCCAACCGTGCACAATTAAATAATATAAAATATAAACTTTTGACCCCTAAGAATGCAATTTTACATTACTGAAGTTACACAGGATTTCGATATAAAAATAAGTACCGTGATCACCAAATTAAGTAATTATTCAGGGTTATTAAAATACAGGGTGTTTCGAAATAAATTATAATTTTGTCATTGCTTCAGACTTGATCCTCGAACCCAAATTTAAACAGGAAATAAAAGATTTGACATAACCCAAATATATGTAGTTTTATTTGTGTTGTGCGTTTATGATCGTCTCTTGTTTTTGGAGCGGTCATCTGTATTGTTTCAGCTATGTTAACAATTTTGTTTTGTACAACAGAAGAAAGAACGGGTTACTAGATGGTGTGCGGTAGGTAGGTAATTACATAACGTGGTAGTTCATGGCTATTTTTCCTTGTCATCGATGAGTAGGTGTTGGCGCTAAATTCAAATTTAGAAGTCGCATCTTACAACCTCCGTGAAGATGGCCTCCCATCTGAAACATTTTGATATAAAAAAATATGGAATCGTTAGGTCATCGTTAGGTCTTGAAAGGTCACCCGGTTTTATCGTTAGGTCACTTTTAGTTTTATCAAAAAAAATTATTCAAGTTTTGAAAAATTTTCTTGGTAAGTTAGCCTCTCCATTAAACGATTTCGACGAAATAAAAGTGGAAACCGGTAGGAAATGCACTGATAAGGTTTGGTCACGTATATTTATCGTTAGGTCATCTTTTATTTCTTTGAAATTAATTAATTTCAATTCTATGTCCCTATTGCGCATGCGCTAAACAAAAATATAGTTGTGATGAAATTTTTCTTACAAAAGTAAGAAAAATATAACATTTTGATATAAAAAAATATGGAATCGTTAGGTTGTCGTTAGGTCTTGAAAGGTCATTTGGTTTTATCGTTAGGTCACCTTTAATTTTATCAAAAAAAATTATTCAAGTTTTGAAAAATTTTCTTGGTAAGTTAGCCTCCCCATTAAACGATTTGGAGGAAATAAAAGTGGAAACTGCTAGGAAATGTACTGATAACGATTGGTCACGTATGCTTATCGTTAGGTCATAATTAATTTGTTTGTAATAAATTAATTACAATTTTATATTTCTATTACGCTTGCGCTAAACAAAAATATTAGTGTGTGCAAAATTACATCTTGGGACGCGTTCTTGTCAACTCTTGACTTGGGGTGCGTTCTGTGCGTTCTCGCCAACACTTTTGTACATAACGTGCGCTCTAAATGGTTAGAAAAGTTTCGTAAGCGCGGAACTCGAAAGCAACTATAGAGCGTAATCAAAACGTTTATAGTGCCCCCCCCCCCCCGCCCAAATCATTTATCAATAAATAAAGTACTAGAAGTCCGACTGAAATCCTAACAAGATAAAAAAAAAACAATCTTTAAAACTATAAAAAAAAACATTAAACTTGAAGTGTTTAAATAAAAATTAAAACTAAAGAGATATTTCTAATAAATTAAATCAGGTATTTTATCTTAATTCTTAATATTATGGTAAAAATTTTAAATTGCTATAAATTGTTTGAACCAAAAATTTTAAAGCAAACAAATTTTATAACCATCATGGGCAGCATAGCTTAAAATAAGACTTCCGCAATAAATTAGAGTGGGTATTGTAAACCCATAAATTATTTTATATTTTGGGGTTCGTTTTGACAACATTATTTTGCTTGAGCTCAAAACTAGATTAAAAGTTTGTAATTTTTATTCAAATTTTAAAATTAAATAATTTTATTTAAAAACGGTTTTTTACAAGAGAGTTTAAAATAAAAATATGAATAAGGTTAAACTTATTAAAAATATCGTAGTAAACAAAACTTTCAAAATGGCACAAACAAAATTTTATCCGCGATAACGCTCAAAAGTCGATCTGTAATCATTAATCTGTAATGACAAATTACTTTCACCCTTTAAATAAAGTTCACAAAAATCGAAATTTTCTCTGAATATGGAACTCAAATAAAAAAAAATTGCTCAAAAAATATAATCACTTTAATTAAATAATCTTCTCACAAAATTTAAACTTTTTTGCGGTCACTTTCAACCAAAAATTTGAAAGCATTCAAACAAAATTTTCCAATAACCATACTCAAAAATAAAATCTTAATTTCAAAAATACTTGCACAAAATTATACTCAAAAAATCAGCGGAGCAAAATCTAGGTCTTTGTCGTTTCCGTCATCTTGGCAAAAAAATCTCCTTCTACTCACTTTTCTGCAAATATTACATTTCAAAAATTAATATAACAAAATTTAAATTTAAAAAAATCACCAAGGTTCAGTTGTTCAGTTGCAGGCTAAACCAAAAAATTTAGATTAACTAATAATATTTTTAAAAAAATAGTTTTTCAACGTAATATTTCATTGATTAATCCAAATCTGTTGGTTTAACTTACAACTGAACAACTGAGCCCAAAGGTTTCAAATCAATTCAAAAATTACAACTGAGGGACTGAGGCGTTCAAATCCTTCTTTCGTAACACGACAATATATAAGCTTCTACAAATACTGTGTACTCTGCTAGTGACAACAGCCACCCTGGGAAGAAGTTTGTTTTCACTCAAAAAAGGGAAAAGCTATTTAAGAAATTCTACTGGATAAGAAAGGCTAACAAGACTAGCTCATATTCTTATGTCCAGTCAATTCCCAGTGACCTGGTTTTAGGATAAATTTTCATAGTGCAAGATGATTTCAGTTGGTACTTTAATTTTTTTTAAATTGGATTTATTTGGCGATTTTAGCATGACTGACGGTTTAAGTTGAGACTTAAACTTTTTTATTTATTGAGTTCCTTCTATTTTTAATTTTATATTTTATGTTTGTTTTTTATTGTAGTTTTTTCTATTTTTTAAATATGTTGTACTTTATGAATTTATTTTTTGTTTTGAATATTAGTTTTCTTTGTATTTTAATAAATTAGCTATTTATTTTTTAATTTTTTTAACCCCCCCCCCGCCGAAAATCTAGTCTAAATACGGCCCTGGAAGATATTATATAATAATCAGGTTTGATTACAACCAAAGTCAGAAAAAAGCTATGGAGTCGTTATAAGTTTACAGTTGTATTCATAAAAAGTTACAACAGGTCTATAAAGCTATTATAAGCAAAATGTCAAATAACATTATTCATAAACGTTCAATAGCGCTAAAACACTGTTATAACACTGTTATAAGCGGTTTATAACCTAAAACAACCAATCAGCTGTAACCCATAACCTATAACAGTATTATAACTAAAACATTCCTAAGCGACACTTTAAGAAATTTTTATGAATACAGGTGTTAGTACATTTCTGGATTTTTAAAATTTTTTTAATTTTGTTTGGTATATTTCCTCCCACTTGTTAATTTTCATGTTATATACGACTGATGAGAAAAAATGATTGTGATATGAAGGCCTTTATATCGTATTACAAAGTTTTTATTTTTAAAGTAATTTTTATCGTTTCTATAGCGTAATTTTTTCAATTTTTATATTATTCAAATATTCTAAGTTTAACCCTGTTAAATGTGAATTATTGTCTTTTTAGTGTTTTTTAAATATTATGTTTCTGTGTAGTATGTATTCTTTACATAACAGTTAAAATTTATTATTTTAACATTTGTTAGGTTTGATTATTTTAACATCAAATAAAATATAATAAAATATAAATAAATATCACAAATTACTTAAAAATTCATTTTGTAAGTTATTTTTTAAAAAACAAAACGTTAAAATAGTGTTAGTATGGGGGTGCTACGCATTTTAAAAGTTTAATGGCAAGTTACACCTTAAACGCAATGGTCGTAAATAAACGAACAAAAGGGACTCATATTTTTCAAATTAATTAATTTGCTTGTATTTCTGTTATAAATCATAATTGTTATTGTTTTATATATAACATTTTATTAAATTAGTTTATTTACATTTTTTAGTAAAGGACCATTTAACGAACAAAGTTATTATTCTCAATTATATTAATTTGTATATTATTTACTGTAAAATAAAAACAGTGAAATAAAATTTGTAATTAGGATTTCTTATATTCTTTTTATTTAACAACTGCCATAGAAGAAAATTGTATTTCATTCTAGACGTCTGAAATTTGACATTGAATATTCGTGAATATTTTTCACCTGTATAAAGAAAAACTAAAAACCAAGCTTTATAAATTTAAATTTGTTTGCACCGCCACGTAGACGAAAACTAGCTAACAAATACTGTAGATAAGTTAATACCATGTTAATACGTACAGCTCGTGGCACTTGCAATTAAGGTAAAGCGGCAGTCAGGGAAGTCTTTGAGACTGCGTCTCCCCAAAAAGTCAACCAGTAACAAGAAAAAATTTTTTATTAAAACTCATAATTTACAAGACCACTAATCGTATTAAAAAAATTATGTGGTGTTTTAATTTCTTAATTATATTTTTACATAACTGTTATTTAAACAAAAACTTTTAAAATCAACACCTGCGTTTAAAATTTCATAGCGATGCTAAATTGCTGATATGATAACGTCGGCTGCCAGTTGCAAGAGACGCTATACGAAAGACTCATACTTAAAATGCATCTACTATATGCTAAATTCAATTAATACATAACGTAGGAGCGTGTACTGCCGTGCTAAAATCAAAGGCGGTATCTACAAAAAATTGGATTTTTGTTTTTTTGCGGTTTTAGTATTCTGGCATATTATTCTATTTGTTTTCGGAAGGAAAAGGCTGTATCTATTTTAAATTTATTAAAAAATAGCATAATTAAAATCGTATCTTTTCAAAAATGCAACATTTCCTAAGTAAAAATGCAGTATATGCACGGTACTAGCTGAAAATGCGGTATCAGTTGTTTGAATTTGCATATACGGCGTTTGTAATTAGTATACTGCATTTACCTCCTTTTTTATTAGCAATCATTGCTAAATACGCAAATTACTAATAATACGCAAGTAATTTTTTATTTATTGTTGCTTTGCCCGTGTGAGTGCATTCAGTTGTAAGTTTGTTATTTATTCAAGTGTTATTTCAAGTTTTAATTATTTTAGTGATAATAATTAAAAGGTAAATCAACATTATTGATGCAAGTCTTCTATAATATCTATCAAAACATTTATTTCAGTAAAATGTCAAGTAGTAGAGCTAAGTTCATATTATCTTTGGTAACTAAAGAACAAATTGAAACAATTTCTCATAAGCCAACCAATGATCCAAAACAAAATGATCTTTGGTCAACTAAATCGATTTCAACCGAAAATGAAGTTTGTGTTGCAAGTTGTAATGTTGATAATATTCCATCTGGTGAATCATCTTCATTGATTAAAGAACCGAAAGAAGCCTTGTTAAATTTACCGATTATAACAGAAGATGGAATTTATCCCAATGATAAATTAAATGAATGCATTAACGACGATTTAGGTGTATTTACAAATTTAGTAAATATGGTTCCTTATGACCCAGAACTTGATAATAACAATAAATGCGAATTTGTAAAACTTGATCGCTCCTGCAAAATTGTAAATAATGAAGTAAAAATACAAGATACAATGCCAAGCAGTATGCTTATAGAAAATATTCCACCGTCTACCTCGACATTGAATGTTATATCTATTCATGACGTTTCACCTGTAGAAAACTTGGTTGATCATATTGATGAATTAATGCCATCAAATGTAAGCTCTGCAGTAAAAAGAACAACTAATTTAAATGACAAAGGTTACACAAAAGCAGGTAACCCAAGAAAGAGAAGGAAAATTGACACCAACACTAAAATAGAAGAAACAAATATGAAGAAAGAAAAACTGAAAGAAAACCATCAAGTTCTGACAGCCTGCGATGTAAACAGTTGCAAAAGAGCATGTTCTAGTCATATTACAGAAGATCAAAGGATTGTAATAAATACAAATTTTTGGACTCTAACTAATGAACAGAGGAAGGCTTTTATGCTTAATTCATGCATTAGGCAAGATCCAAAACGTCGGACGACTGATAGTTATAGAAAACTCAATTCTTTTAAGTACTTTTTAAGCGATGAAAACGGCGAGAGAGTACAATTGTGCAAAACCTTTTTTTTAACAACCTTAGGATATAAAAAATCCAACGATCGAATTTTACATAATACGTTGTCAAAAACTGCAAGACATAAGATGAATCCCAAAAAGAGTCGACATTGCGATTCGGCTAAAAAGAGAATTGATTACTCTCTAATAGATGAACATATTGAGACGTTTCATCCATCAATATCTCATTACAGGTAAGTTATTAATTTGTAACATAATTATCTAATTGTAATATGAACACACTCTTATTTTTTAGACGTGCTCACGCACCAAACCGAAGATATCTGCCTAGCGATATATCAGTTTCCATCATGTTCGACGATTTTAAATCCAAAAATGTTAATTGTAAGGTGTCATACGAATCATATCGTTTGCGTGTGAAGGCAAAAAATATATCTTTCGCACAGCTGGGGCACGAAGAATGCGAACAATGTGAAGAGTTCAAATTGCATGACCACGACGAAAAAAATGTTCAAGATAATTGCCAAACGTGCTCTACTTGGAAAAAGCATAAGGTTCGTGCTAGTGAATCGAGAGAATTTTATCAGACACAATCGGGCACGGATTTTGATGAAAACTCTATTTGCGTTTCTGCAGATTTGCAAAAAATTATTATGTTGCCGAGGGTGGACAGTTTCAAGAAAGTAATTTTTATTAAGAGGCTAATTGCCTACAATGAAAGTTTTGTACCGCTTGGTTCAAAATCGATTTCAAAACCATATTCTGTTTTGTGGCACGAGGGTATTTCGGGGAGAGATAAAGAAGACATCGTAAGCTGTTTTTATTCGTTTTTGAAGAAACACAGAGATGCCAAACAAATAACGATATGGTTAGACAACTGTTCTAGCCAGAATAAGAATTGGTGTCTACTAACTTTTATTGTGAGAATGATTAATTCTGATGAAATTACTGCTTCGGAAATATTTCTAAATTATTTTGAACCGGGACACACATTTATGTCAGCAGATAGTTTCCATCACCAGGTGGAACTATCACTTAAGAAACAAGGTAAGACTTACGATTTTAATGACTTTGTCGATGCAGTGCAACAAGCTCAAAAAGGTAAAGTTGAAGTAAAAACTATGAATCATCAAGACTTTTATCAGTGGAAGGATTACAAATCTGAGGTTGCTTTGAAGCAAAATGCAACCAGGCCGTATCTCTCTGATATGGTTCAGATTAAAGCTACTCGTGGAAACTTTCATTTATCCTACAAAACTTCATATACCCAAAATTTTCAAAAATTAAACTTTCTTTGCAAAAAAGCTGCCAAAAAAACCGGAGTTTTATCAACTAATGTTGTAAGTCGAAGCAAACCTCGTGGATTCCCTAAATCCAAAAAGGAAGCTTTACTCAAAAGTCTTGGGGGAATTATTCCTGATAATAGAAAGACTTTCTGGAGATACTTGGAAGAATGTGAAAATTAAAAAGTTATTCAACTTGATTTTAAATCTTCTTTGAGTTTTTTTATATTTTATTTTAGTTTTTATATGTATTAACATTTTGTTTTTTACGGTTTCTGAATGAAAATTAGGTAATAAGTTTATTAATTATCATATTTTGTATTATCATTTAGTTTTTTTATCGATATTTTAATTATCTTTAATTATGATGTACTTAATATTGTTTTTTAAATAAAATTTTAATAAACGATCGTTTTAAAATGTAACCCAATTAAAATACAATATTTTTGAAAACAAAAAATCAATACGATTTTTTTTTTTACTTATTTAGCCGTGGATACTAAGCAACAATGCCGTATTAGCCGATACCGCTTTTAGCTTAGCTTGCACTGAAAAAACACTTAACGTTAAAAGTCGTATCTGCTTTTTTAGTATGATCCATTGACTTTTTCAAAAATTTAATGTGTCCAGTTAATTTTTGACATCAATTTACATCAGAAATCACCTTTCTTAAACAAATAAGTTAACATTTTCCGAAGGAATATTAAAAAAACTTTGATGGTTAATTTCTCGATATTGACCTACAAGTAGATACCGCCTTTGATTTTAGCACGGCAGTGTAGGAGTGGGGAAATTGCATACAGCAATCTACCAACGAACCAAGTCTCTTCGAAGTTTATGTAATATAATTTACGTAGTATTTGTTATTACAAGTTCTACATGTTTGTGCATTTATTCCCTTATACTTTTTAAATAATTTTCAGCAATGGAAATAAATAATATATTGGACTTTTTGTTAAAAAGTAATTTTAATATGTTATCTTATGAACAAAAGTGTAAATTAAAAACTAATAGACCAACACCCAGCCTTTCATTAGAATCTAAAGAAGGTAAATTTACAAGAAAATTTCAATGTTGTTCGTATCAGAGACGGATTACCGCTTAGGCTAGCTAGGCTTGTTCCTAAGGGCACACGAAAAAGAAGCGCAATATACCAAGCAAAATACATGACATTCTCAAAAATTAAATGTAGCAATATGTACAATGATTATAGCAGTTTTTATTTACTGATTACAAAACATCTTCCGTCATTTTGTCTACCACACCATACGCTTGGTATCGCAATAATATATATTTAATACTTATATTTAAGAACTTATGAAAAGAAAAAAAGCTTATACAGTCTTGGCCGAAACATTTTCAATTTTTAACACATTTTTAAAACTTACACCTTCGAAAATTTATGTGCGCGTCGCTAAATTACGACCAAGATTTTTTGAATAAACTGTCGTGTTAGGAAGCGATTTAACCGCCTCCGATGCTTTGTTAATATTTTCTGAATTCTAAATTTGAATTAGATGATACAATTTTAAAATGTAGAAGGTTAGCAGAAAGTTGAGTTGGAGTGGGGCTTTTTTTTACCAAAATGGCAAAAATATTGAAAGCCTAGATTTTTGCTTCAGCGAGCTTGAGTTTTTATTATGCGAATAGGTTTTACAATTGAATTTTTTTATACGAATATTGTTAATTTGAATTTTGTTATGAGAGTATTTTTGGTCAAAAGTGCCCGCAGCTAAGATTTTGATTTTGTAAGTTTTTTTAATTTTTTTTGATTATTAAAATAGATTTTTATTGAATGAGCAATTTTTTTTATTGGTTGAACAATTATTTATTGGAAATCATTAATTTGGAGTTATATTAAATAATATTTTATATATTGTATGAAAATTTATTAAAGAAGCGATAACGCAGTTTGATAAGCCGGACTACGGACCGGTATCATAAAATTTAAGGTTACCATTTTAAATTGAATTGGAACGTATATTTTTAAAATTAATGGGATATAATATTGAAGAAACAAACTTTTTGAATCCGCGACCCTGAGTAAGCCTGACTGCTTCCACACACCAAAGCTTACCAATCAAGCAAGTGTATTGATATTTGGAAATTTTACACCAATATCACTCAATACATATTATGTATAAAATAATAAAAAATAACTGGTTATATTTTCTATTAAAGGGGGCGCACCATACATGTGTGCCTAAAGGCGCAGAGGTACCTTAATCCGCTCTTGGTTAGTATAGCAAATTTTTGTGGCTTACTGGTTGCAATAAACGAAATAAAATGTTTTGTTTTAGTTGCGTTATTTTTGGCGAAGAAAAAGAATGGAGTGTTGATAGATTGTTGGCAATAAAAAATTTTATAAAAAAGGCAGAAAAACACTCTATTTCAAAAAATCACTTGAGAAATCAAGAAAAATTTCATGTTTTGGGTCAAGTTAGAATTAAATATGTTCTATCAGAAAGTCGACTACTTGTTGCCCTAAAACATAGTAAAAAAGTCGGTATAAATAGACGTTTACTAACACGTTTAATCCATGTTGTTTGTTTTTTGGGTAAACAAGAAATTGCTTTTTGTGGACATCCGAAAAATAACAAATTTTTAAATAAAGAGAATTATCTTAAATTACTAGAACTACTTGCACAAAAAGAGAAGCTACTTAAAGAACAGTTTTTGTTATCAATAATATTTAAAGGAACATCTAAGACGATACAAAATGATTTAATAGAGTGTAACTTGAGTTTTAAACTCAAGAATTATTATGTGTATTATTTAGATACATAGTTAATATGTAACTACTGTTATTAGTACTTTTTAATACTTCAGACTTCCAGTCTCCCCAAATTTCTTAACGCCATCTGTTGATGGGAGTTGTTGAGATTAAATTT
Source organism: Cantharis rustica (assembly GCA_911387805.1). Lineage (NCBI taxonomy): Eukaryota > Metazoa > Arthropoda > Insecta > Coleoptera > Cantharidae > Cantharis > Cantharis rustica. Next base: position 27,875,361 of record OU426880.1, read on the forward strand.
GAAATAAAAATCTAATTATGAGAAATTTTTTTACATTTTATTCTTTTAAAGAACTTCTCTTTATTGTCTTCGTTCATTTTGTTTACCAAAATAAATACAAAATTAAATTTATCCTGCTTTGTCACCCTACTCAGCTCAACTCGATAGGTGCCGCTAGTGCGCTGCTTTACCTTACCATTAACCTATCCATAGTATTTCAGTGGTATTTCATTTGGGCAATTTATAATGGCCAACACATTTTGTAACATGATATTATATAATGCAATCGGGTATCGTTCTGTGCGGTGATCGATTAAAGACAGGTTAGTATTAAGAATTACTTAAATATAAAATTTTTTCTACAAATTTATTCGTTTTTCAGTGCCTCGAGTAAAGTCATACAAAAGAAATCAAACACGTGATTATGGCCGTGTTCGAATTGGACGTTTACACGCTTTTGGTACCAATTGGTTTTATAACCAACAAAAGTTTCAATTGTGCAAAGAATTAGAAGCATGGTATTTACTGAAAGATTTTTGGCGTTTCATGCGACGAAATTAAAATAGAACCATTGGAAATTAAGTTCGAAGATATGCATCGTTGCATTGACAATTAAGAAGAGCATTGGTTCGAAGAGTATTAATTGCATTAGAATTGCGAAACACAAATAAGCAACGAATTGGTTTATGTTTGCCGGGTATGTAACGTAATAGCTGTAAATTTCAACTTCGAGGACATGAAAAAATTTGTCATGACTCGATAGTTTTTATATGCAAATTGTGACTTTAGCTTTTTACAGAAGGAACATTATTGAAAAGGTACATCTGAACTCACACTGGCGAGAAGCCTTTTCCGTGTGAAATTTGTGACTATAAAGTTCTCGTAAAGAGGTTTCACAAAGTCATTCTGTAATTCGTATTGGAGAGAACCCATTTGCATGTAAAATTTACAAATGTAAATGCCTTTAAATGGAATCTTTGAAAAATCGTTTAACAAAACATAAAGATCAAAAACCGTATGTATGTGAACTTTATGATCACAGATTTACTGATCGGAGAAAATTAACAAGTCATCTTAGATGGCATACCGGAGAGTAACTGTTTGCATGTGTCATTTGCAGCTTTAAATGTTCTCAAAGCACATCTTTGTCGCGACATACTTATTTGCAAACGAAAAATTGCATTCATGTGAAGTTTGTGATCTCAAATTTTTGAACGAGCTAGCCTGAAAAGCATGTACGAACGCACACCGGTAGTACACTTTGGTAGTGTATTACGTAGAAGACTCAGAACTCGTTTAACAATTCATACCAACCAGAAACCGTTTGTTTGCAAAATTTGTAACTTTAAATGTTCAATACAATATCGCTTGAAGTTACATAATGTGAATCGATACTGGCCAAAAGTCATACAAATGTGAAATTTTTATATTTTCCTTTCAGTTGCGTTTGAAATGTCATATGAGAACTCATACTGGTGAGAAACCGTTTGTTTGTGATATGTGCACTTTTAGAAGTGCTCTACAAGGAGGTTTGATTGAACATTTAAGAATTTGTATCGTGGAATTATAATTTTCCTGCAAAGTGTGTAGCTTTAAATGTGTACGTTATGAAGGTTTACGTAAAGAAAAATATGTGGCGGTTAGTGTTTTTTTCTACTTTGTACTTTCTTTATGTAGTTGAAATTTGTTGAATATTAGTGAATTAAGTTGTATTAACAAGCCAATGTATCTAACGGTGCCGATTTCAGTTTGAACATCAGACATTTGAATGGGTGAGTTTTTATTTAGCTTTTATTAAACTTTCACATTTATCTTCACATGTTTTTATAAAATTTTCATGCATAAATTATTAATATTTTATTCCAGTTATGATGGAAATATTCTGGAAACAGAATTTTAATTTTTGTCATATAACGCAGTATTTAATAATTGACAGGTCTTTTATATTTCGCTTTTATTTTAATTTTTTGAATACACAGTACCCTTCCAAAAAATTTTGAACACTAGATTATAATTAATAATTTTTTTATTTTAAGAAACAAAGTAGAATGGACGAGTTTCACTAGTTACAGATTTTTAAAATAATATATGAACATAAAACTTTGATCAAAATGCTATTTATCTGAATAATTGGTTGGTCTCAAAATTCAGCCAAAGATTTTAAACATTTTTTTGAAATTTAGAAAAGTATTTTCTAAACTGAGCGCCACGATTGACCAATAAAAATTAACCATGAACATAAATTCTTATATATGTCAACCGTACCACCCCAACTTGCAACTTGTAACTTGAAAACTGCAAGTGTGGAATCTTTAGAGAGACCGCTCTTGACCATATAAGTGTGTATAGTCTGTTTTTTTAAAGAAAAATATTGGAATTTGTACTAAAGCGACTACCTCGAAATGTAAACCAATGAAATTGCTTTGAAGTTATATAACGAAATATTTGCGATTGAAATACTATTTGTGTTGCCTAAACTGAACCGGGTAAAATCATAAATACGATAGATGTAAACAGAAGACTTAAATGTAATATCGAATAGACGTAGTTGACAGAATGTGTATTAGATTATTACAAACCTTTACGAATATCCTTTTTTGAATAAGTTTTTTGGTTTTTCCAAAAAAGCCAAAAAACCATTGAATTTGAGATCTTCCGTTATTTTGTAAATCTCGATTTTTAGAAACTTTTGGCTCAGACAGAATTTTGATATTTTAATTAGTTTAAACGTGATTACGACCTAAAGTTCAAATTGCTTCACGCAATTACAATTGACGTGTAGAAAAAGTATATAAATTGAGAAGGAATGTTTTGCATCTTTTACAATTATTCTTATCGAAAATAGTAAGCCAGTGTATAAAGCATAGTATAATGTTACATACTGCATAAATAAATTATGTACACCGTTACTACTTTTACTATTTAAAAATGTAGGTATGAATTAAAAATTCTTTTGAATAAAAGGTTTATTGGTTTGGTGTTATAAAAGTATGTTTAAATTAATTTGTCTAAAAGGGTGAGTATGTACGATGTAGTATGTATAGGTACATACGGTAACAAACAAATGTATTTTTTTAAGAATTTTAAAGGTGTACCATATTATAAATATGGCAAGTTGATATATTACGTATGTATGCAATTTCAAAAATCAAAACTTTAAATTTAAAAAACTCCTCTTTATATTGATGTTTTAAAATAAAATTTTTTCATCTGTTCAACATAAAATTAAAAATTGCTTTGTCAACTTTTAGTAGAAAGATAAATCTTATGTTATGATGTAACCACGGTGTAACATTATACGAATGCTATGACTACCTAAGCACTTTATTTAACCAATATCAAATTTTTTTAAGGCAAACAGAATTTATTTAAATGCAAGTATTACATGGGTAACATCCTAAGATTTTATCAAATTTTTTGTTTAGAACGAATTTTCTGAAAGATAGGTAAAATCACACAAATAAAATACCCCCTCCTAAACGAAATTCTGTATTTGCACTTGAGATCAAAGGATTCAATATCGTCAAAACAAAAGAACGCCGATATCAAAAATAGAAAATCAGTTTTATGATTTATGCTTAGCATGTTTTTGGACAGAAATTCAATAATTTCAACTTTATTTTAAATTTTGCTGTACATCAAATGTAATTGATTTCGAAAGTAACAGGAAACACAGACTTCAGGCGACACTCATTTTTCGGTGCTGTATGTGTAAATTCAAAAAACAAGGGATTATTTTTAAATTACAAATTGATTTATTTATACTTTGCACCATTATAACCGACAGTCACTGTTATATAGTCAAATCATCGTAAGCTTTCATAAAATTGTCGAAAAAAATAATTTTAAAAACATTACGAAAATTATTTCATTTATAATTAGAGCATAATTATAAAATAAATATAAATTTAAAAACCATAGTAAGATAGTGGGGATATCAGGTTACCGTCTCTCCTTGATTCGTATTAATTTTTCTACACATGTTTACACTTTAATTATTTTCTTCCTACTTACATGTGTGTCCACGAGGTGTTCGGTTTTATCGTTATCGCCGGTTTCCATGTCGTTACTATCCAGGTTTTGGGTATATACCTGGATAGCTAGCGGGGCGAACTTATTGGCTAGGGCGGGGTGATAACCGAAAGATAAACCAAAGTTGTATCCTAAGTATAAATTAGATAAAATGTAAAATGGTTGCTATCAATTATTTATAACAGCAGAACAGTTTTCATACCATTAATGCACGCGTTGGATATCTGTGTAAAATAATTTTATTTAAAATAAAAACAATTTATATATTATAAAGACTTATATTGTAACAAGTAGTTTATATAATAAATTTTAAAAATTAATATTAACATACACATGGAATTAAAATTACTTAATAAATTATTTATATTTTAGTCAGTATCGTCGTCTTCGTTACGTTTCCGTTTACTTTTTGCGTTAGCATTAAAAAATAAAAAAAGAATACGTTGAATTTAAACAAAATTAAATTATTATAATTACCGGTTTACACTATTTTTAAACAGTTTTTTTTTTAATTCAACCGCATCATTATAGGAAACCTCTTGCTAATCGAACCACTGCGTGGAAAGTCTCGATGACTTTTGAAAGGAATTAAAGCTGATTTTTTTCTTTTCTTTATTGTGTGTATTTCCTGACCAATTACATGTAGTGGCAAATATTTTTTCGATTAATTCATCAAAAATTATGTAGCAAATTTTGTTTCCCTTTTTTTTTGCCACTCTTGTCACAGAATTTTAATAAAAACTCTACAAAAACATTAAAATGCCGTTCATCCAATAGTTGTTGAATATTATTGAGTACTTCTAAATTAGCTATAGATAAGCTGTTTTGAAGCAAACACAATTCTTCCTTGTCTATTGTACTACTTATTGGTTCTACATTATCTTCATCCTTACTAATTAAAGATATGAGTCGCTGCATTATCAATTTAGTTTCTATAGCGTTTGAATTGATTTTATCAGTTATTTTTGTTATATTGTCCAGCTTTTCTTCTAAATTGCCCATCCGGTCTTCCAAACGCTGGATTTCATTTTCCAAATCTACATTTACAAGCATCACGTCATGACAGAATAATTCGGATCACAGTTATTAATATGCGAACTTTCATGTACGGTGCTATAACGATCAACCTGATCCGATGATTTTGTCGTATTTGAAGTCTAAATATGATTATAATAAATTACAGCAATTGTAAAACTAAACACAAATTCTAAAATATAATTATTACCCTAATATCCAAGATCCCTGGTCGAAATGTTACCATGTGTGCCCATGGTCACATACGTCATATTCCCAAACTTCTAGGGGATATACCCATGGGCACGTACACTGAACCGAAAAACAGCGTAAATATAAAGAACGCGGTCGTAGTCATAAAGATAGTTCTTTAAAATAGAGCCAAAGCACGCTTTCTTCATCTTGACGAAAGCACGTTCTTTAATTGACGAACGAATTCGTGAAGTAATGCATAAGTATTTGTATTAACGAAAATAAATTCTTAAATTTAATACCTTGCATTCTTATATTTCAAAAATGGTGTTCGTTGTCGCAAGGAATAGCGTTGGCGGCCGGAAGAATAGCCGGTTGTTGTCTGAAAGAATAATATTCATTGTCGCATTGATTCGTGATTTTGCGAAAACGATAAGTTAACTAATAAGTATATTTCCTTGATTCAAAAATTTTTGCTATTTGTCTAACGTATACATTTCGTAGTTATAAATATGGTAGTAATTAATATAACGAATTTTAGTATTTGTTATAACGACGTCAGTGATTGGAAAAAAATTGGCGTTTGGTGTCGCGAAGAATGATATCTGTTGTCGTATTGATTCGTGTTTTTGTGACAACGATTAACATTCGGTAACCGATGAGTACGTGTCATTGATTCAATTATGCTTGGTATTTGCCTAACGTATAGATTTCGTAGTCATATGTATGGTAGTAATTATTATAACAAATTTTAATATTTCTTATAACGACGTCGGTGGTTGGTAAAAATTGACGTTTGTACTGCCAAAGAATAATATTTGTTATCGTATCGATTCGTGTTTTTGCGAAAACGATTAGCAATAATTAATATAACCAGTTTTGGTATTTACTATAACGGCATCGTTGGTCGGAAAAATTTGCGTTCGTTGTCGCAAAGAATGATATTTGTTATCGCATTGATTCGTGCTTTTGTGACAACGATTAACATTCGCTAACTGATTAGTACATTTCATTGATTCAATAATTCTTGGACTTTGTGTAAGGTATAAATTTCGTAGTAATTTATTAATATAACGAAAGAAATGCTAATGTAATGAATTGGCTTTGTTCATATAAAGAATGTCCAATATACTGTAGAACGTTTATTAAAAAAAAACTATTATTAAATATATTATAAACTATTATTTATTATTATAATAGGAACATAAAAATAAATATCAAATTACAAATAAATACAATATATTAAAAAACACTTACATATAAGATTTTGTACAATATCTAATTTTTAATGTTTGGGATAAGGTATATTCTTACCTGAATTCAGACAAGAATATACCTCATCCCAAAGACGTTAAACGTCCAGATAAGGGGACCCCTTCAGGACGATTTTGATCAATTTCTCATCTTTTGGTGTGAATGTGTATCCGGGGACTCCTCCCTGGAAAAGATCGGCCTTGAGCTTCCTAAAATCTTCTGGTGTTTGCGTATAGATCCAGGTCTGCCCACGGACTGCCTGGTACCTCACTGGGTTGATTGAAACTTTCCTACACTGCTCTTGAAATTTGATCGGGTTTGTTACTGGGTGAGTTAGGATGATGGGGGGAGGGAGTTTTGGGGTGGTTGGTTTCTTAGCAGCCGCCGATACTGTAGCTGCTAAGGGCTTTGCTGGTGGTAAGTTCCTGGTAGGATTTCTCCTCCTCACTTCTGTCCATGCTTGTTGCTCTTCCGGGAGGACTGCTAAAATTCCGAACTTATTGAAAATATCAACGTTAGTTACGGTAACGTTCGCGTTGTTGGTCTCTATGGGCCGGTTTTCGTCTGTGGTTGGGTTGGTTTGAATCGGTGGGGGTTCTGGCCTCGTAATGGGGATGAGGGTTGTCATCACGTAATCTTTGTCTTGATTTTCTGCACCTGGAATGACTTGTGTTGGCAGGTTGGCCTTTTGTAGGATGGTGTTAAGCCGCTTCTGGAACACTTCGTCTGCTCTTGTGGTCCTGAATTTCGCCTTTGTAATGGTGGCTGGTTTTATTGTTGCAGATTTAATTGCACTTGCTGTGGTCACACTGGTGGCACTGTCACTAGCGCACTTGAGGTTCTTGATGTTAACTCCACGAAGGTTCGACTTAATCGTTCAACTGGTCACTGGAAAAAACACGTCTGTACACTTCGGTTGCTAGAGCTGAACTGAATGTTAATATCGATGCATATTCCATTAGGAAAACAGTTAATAATGAAATATAATTTTTACACTAGCTTCATATTTAATCTTACTGTCATAGCAAATAGTATTGATAGTTAAAATCAATCTATTGAGTTTAAATATGAAGCTAGTATAGAAACTCTGGGAAACCTTTTTTCAGGTTGAAATTAAAAAAAATATGAGGTTACTGTCAGACAACCCTCATCACGAATTTCAAAATTTCAACTACACTATAGGAAAGAGGACAATTTTCTGTGTATAATGCAACAAAAATTTCTGCGAACCATGCATTAGTTCTCGAAAAAATCGAATTTGAAAAAGTTAAATTTACATGTATTTTAAATACACAGAAAAAAATGACAGAACTCGCCAAGGGTGGAACTCGAAGCCATAGAACTCGTACGGGTGTTGATCACGAATGACAACATTAAGAGTGTATTAAAGCACTCGTACCGTCAACAAAATGAAAAATAGGAACGGAACGTGCAAGTTGACCGTGGCTCGACACGTTGCAACGGGGTGTATCGGGTTACAACTACCTACTTTTAATAACTTTAAAATGCCGTTTTTTCGAAAACTAATGAATAATCCAAAAAAATTTTTGTTGCATTATACACAGAAAATTGTCCTCTTTCCTATAGTGCAGTTGAAATTTTGAAATTCGTGATGAGGAAATTCTGACAGTAACCGATATCTTATATCGTAAAAAAATATAAAAATTTCCTCTATATGAAGTAAGTCACTTCCAATGCAATATACAAATGGCTGAATATTTTTTTCCCTTTTAAAAAGTTTATATGATTTTCGATCTCTTGATAAGATTTACCTAGAAACAGAAATGATTCTTGGGAATCTTTGATAGTAAATTTTATTACACTTTTTTTTACAACTATCTTTTGTTACTGTTGCTCTAGTTGTTGGCATAAAGTAGCTATGTATAGTCCAAAAGAGCAGTGCAGTTCTTGAATATAAAATAATTGAACATGATTATAATAAATTGTTTTCTTGAATATATAGTATATATATAATATATATATTGAATATACTTACTATAACTAATGTTGTCATCGTTTTTAAGAATTTTTAGTAACTCTCTCGAGTTTTTATCTTTGACATTATTAGAATCGCTTAAAAATTCAACCAATTTGTTGCTGCAATTGTCCCAGCCGTTTAGTAAACCGTTCCCATCATTACTGAACCCAGCATTAAAATCCATGTCAATCTATAAGTAAAAGGTTATAATGATCAGGTATTTTTTGTATCTAGAGAAACATACCAATAGAAAGCCAGTTGGATTTTTATAATATGGCCATTTTTCTAAAATCTCATCTAGTGATTTCGTAATTTTTTAATTCTTTAAGTCGATATTGGCTACAAGCTCTCCTAGTGTTATCGAACTGTTCAGCTGTTCCGCTATAACCAATCAGAAATAAAAAATTTTAATTCTTGATAATCATTTGTTAAAATTTAATAATGTATTTTGTCGGCGCCATAACTACAAAATTTGGGCCTGTGTTCAAAATTCGTCGTGGGACCTCTTCCCTAAGCGGTATTACACTGTATTACACGGTGGGTATTGACCGTTTAAACGAAGTTCAGTTATAGTACTTGACAGTAACAGCCCCGAGCCGAGGGAAAAATTTGAAAATACAACTTTCCCGACGAAAAATTTTTTCAAAACTTCCCGACGGCGAAGCTATACCTATACTTAGTATAGGTGCATTTGCTGTGTACTAGGCTTTGTTTACAATGGCTTATACTTCGTAGTAAGTGATGATGACGAAGATACTTTGGAGGATCCGATTAGGAAATTTTTAATAACGCCTCTAGCTGATCCAACAACAGCAGCGAGCAACTTTATAAAGTTTTTAAAAAAATTTTAAAATAACGTTTTATAAAAAATGATAATAATATATTTATTTTATTTACAATAATACAGAAGAATATAAATTTTCTAATAAAAACATTAGAAATTAAATTTTCTTTTCCTACTTTCTAGTTCTGGTGTGACAACTGGCGGGAATATAGTAATAAGTAGTAAGTTTCATTGCCAACTGCTAGTAGAATTTTATTGACAACCTCTACTCAGTTAAGTTCAACTGAACCAACAACTATACAAGGTTGAAAACCCCATTTAGGTTTAAACTGCGATCACTACTCAAAGTAAGTTCACGTGAATTTAAGTTTAAACTGCGATTGAAATACAGGCCCTTAAAAACCAAAAATTTAGATAAACATAACCTTTCACTTTAGTTGACAAAGTTGACAGCCATTAAAAATACAGCTAGTGCGCAGAAGTACCAACTATTTTTCTATACAAAAATTGTCAACGTGTGAAACAGAAAATAAAAACATAATATTTTTTCATGCTATTTTCTTGTGCCAATTTCTCATGACAAAATCTAGTGACAAAATATCACCGTGTAAAAAATTATTACACAATACAACAGCGCTTACAATACATTATAAGTACTATTTATTTTTTACTATACGGTACAAATTATGTACAAATTATAATAAGCGAAATTCTCACCCCCCGGGAATAATAAGAAAAAATCTTGTTGGGTAATGGGGCGTACTCAATAAAACACAATTACATTAAATCGACATGTTTCGGTCAGGATTTCTGACCATCTTCAGGACTACAATAAAGAAAAATATATGAGTTATGCGTGTAAGGTATATACAGAACATACAATACTCGACAATTGGGTGAAATCTAGATAAGGATGCCGTCTAGATTTCAGCTTCTTAGATTTTTTTCTAGGCATTAGGTACTTAAAACCTCACTTAGAATTTCTTTATATTGAAGAAAAAATTCCTTGTCACAGCGAAATTTCATTTCATCTTTAATATTACGCACTATATTTTTTTCAGTGTAATATGACCATGCAGAGTGGGACGAAAGCCCTAAATCTCGGACAAAACTAGAAGGCGTTGTTCAATATTAACGAAATTCAGTATGCGGGGGTTTTCGAGATCGCCGATTATGAATCCGAAGTTAAAATTTAAAAAAACAAAATGGCGGATCCAATGTGGTTAAAAATTTATTCAAAAACGAATTCGATTTGGGTAAAACTCTGTATTCGGGAGTTTTTGGGGTCGCTGATTACGAATTTGAAGTCAAGATTTGAAAAAACAAAATGGCAGATCTAATATGGACGACATGTATAGAAAAAACGTTTTATTTATACTAAACTGACAATGATTTGCTTAAAATGAAGGTATTACAGAAATATGAAAATTATAACAATGTATAGTAGGTACCTACTACAAAAATCGAGTTCAAAAATCTTTAGTAGTCGTTATCCGAAAAATCACTTGTTTCACAGTCAGTGGATTCAACTGGAAAATTTGGCGCAGTTAATAATTGTACTGCTTCTGGCAGTGATGATTTTAATTTTTTGTCAGCTAATTTTCTCAAACTAGAAATGTATGGGTCTGATGCTAGTAGAAGCCGTGAAATCAGATCTTCCATTGTTTTTACTCGTGAACATTTTCTGGTGAAATCTGTTCTGTACTTCTTAATATATTTGTTGCTGGACTCTTGGGCGTCTTCGAACATTTGTCCGATTGGTAATAGTGCAAAATTTATTATTTCTGCATCATGAATTAAAATTTTATGTACTGAAGTTGGCATATGGAACCACGGATACAATTGCACAAAGTTGCGAGCTGTTTGCATCGGACTTGCTTCCATCATCATCATCATCATCGATAAATTTTTGCTTGAATGTACTTTGGCTAGAAGTACCATCGCAACCCCACTTACAAATTAAACTTAAGTTGTGAACTCTTTCGTGAGGGATACTGTTAATTACATCTGCTTGAGTTAGCAGGATTTTTTCGATTGTGTGATCTAGCAAAGCTTGCAGTTTTACTTCGGCACTGCATTCCGTTATAGATATATCGGATTTCATTGGGTAATATTGAAGCTTCGCTTGATGTACTTTATTGTAGGACGGAAATAAAATGCAGCAATTTTCTCTGCTTGCATTACGAATTTTCTGGTACTGTGATTTTGACAAATTCGTTTCAACTATAATTGACAGAGCAGCATCAGGAGAAAGAGGGGCTTCTGAAGTCGATCTGATAGATGCTCTGTACTGTTTAGCTCTTGATGGGCTTCCCAGTGTCACATCTTGGACAACTTTTGCAGCATCCAACTGTCCTATAGAGCGAAGGCTCATTTGAGCAGCATATGACAACTCACTCGTACTCAACTTTGCACGGACTTCTATTTAAATATTTAAAATTGTTTTTTTATTGAAATACATAGATCTTAACAAGGGCTATAAGATGATAAGTCTAACTCAAATTTTGCATTTTTTGACTTGTTACTCTATTGCATTGAGGTATCGATATGAATGGCTAATTGCAGAAAGGGGACATGTCACATTTCTAAAAATGTTCAGGAAATAAAAAAAACTCTGTGATTACTTAAAAGTCAATCTTTTTTACTCAAATTTTTGGCAAGACATGCCTTAGAAGATCTACTTCGAATTAGTATATAATGCATTTAATTTTTGTTTTCTCAATTAGAGATATTGCTAAATTAGAGATATGAACATGTGTCTTATTGTTCTTAGTGTTTTCTCTTTTCCTTTTTCTAGAAACACTATGAATCTCCACGAGTCTCTGTAAATGCAAATCTTGCTCATTCTTATTTTCCAGGTTACAAAACAATTGAAGCATATTCAGTTTTTCGGTATCAGTAAATTTTTTTAAGCATTTGTGGTAAGAACTAAAAGAAAAGTAACATTTTAAATGCTACAATAAACTAAATTGAAAAAACTTACCACTTATCACCAGCAACTACTTTAGCAGAAATAACTTTTCCAGCATAATTAACATGTTCTTTACGCTGCACTTGTGCCTTTTTAATTATATTTCTTTTATAATTTTCACTATTTACAACACCTTTCTTTCTTTTGGTTGTAATTTCTGACTCACTTTCGGTACTGGAACTCATTTTAACATTCAGATAAATTTTTCGTTTTTAATGACACCAATGTACTTATTTAATATTATGAATAATATGTTAGGATAACATGTACTATTTTCAACCGACAGACTAGCAGTTTGCTATCATTTTACTGCAGAAAAGTGATATGTCCTGGACAAGTCCCGTTTATGTAGTAACTGAATTCTTTATCAGCTCACAGTATCAAGAGGAATAATATAAAATATTACATTTTTGTAGTACATTTTTTGCGTCTAGGCATCTAGATAAAAAAAATATCAAAATGTCAATTTCATACAAAATGTGACATGCCCCCTTTCTGCAATTAGCGATTCATATGTGGATTCTCCAAAACACATCAATATTACTTGGGTAGAAATGTCATTAGCATTTACTAATTGAAGGCCGTTATATGCAATGTCACCTGAAACTTTAATATGCAACCCTTTTGCCCCACATGAGTGATTTGCTACATGTTGACTCTTGTCGATATTAATATTTTGGATAAGAAGAAAAACATCCGCCGTATCTGATTTAAATATATTTACGATCACGCCATATGCCCCATTAATTACGTTGTTTTTTATCATTCGTTGGTATGCAAAGTTACCAAATTCATGTTCCTGCAATACGTCAACTTCTTCTTCCCTAAAGATTACTTTACGTTCATAGCCCAATAATCTCACACTATTGCACTTAGTAGTTACAGAAACGTTATGGTAACACATGAGATCGGTACAAAAATCTAATATTTATTCGCTTATGTGATATGCTTGAATTGCCTTTGGTATTGATTTACAAACTGAATATTTGTGTACAATTTGGGAAACTACACCTCTAGTTCCTTTAACGAGTCTAACGAGGCACCCATTGCTGGATTCAAACGAAAAAGTTGAATAACACCATTTTGGTAAATGCAACAAAAGATGAATATTATAATGTATGAATGATTTCCCATACAAACGTTGGAATTCTGTGACATATTCTATAAGGTACCCTGCTACAGCATCTCATTCTTTAGGTGTAACAATCTGTTGCTAACGATTCTTATATCTTTCCCTATGTAATACCCATGTGCATGAGAGGAACTTTAGAACCATAAACCAGCAGTTAGTTTTGTAACTCCTAATAAAACAGCATGCATGTAGTCAATAGAGAAACCGTTTACAATATCAAAACTTTGCGGTAACTTACAAAGTGGGCTCATTCCTTTCACATCTTTCTCCACACTAAAGCGCTCTCTGGTAGTAGCTCTTCGAGTTTCAGCTAAGTTCATTTCTTTTCTCATGTTTATATCGTCTCTGTCATGAACCCTTTGCATCGTTTCTTCTTTTGTTATTCGATCGACGACATTTACAGAATATGTACAACCACTAACGTTCATTAAATAAACCTCGCTATCAATTACATACTTCACTTGATTGCTGCCTTCGTCAAGGACGATACCTGGATGATAACAGTAACCACAACCATAATAACCATTAAACTGCTTTATATTCTGAGGAGCCGGTTTGGCTTTCGAATTAACAACGCAATTCAACATTACCACTTTACTTTGTATCAATAATCTAGTTGGTGATCGCCAATTAAATCCCGTATTGTACAATGCTTTTGCTTCTTTAATAAAAGGTGACAAAAAAACTGCCATGGTTGGTTCTTTCTTACCAAACCAAATGCCACAAATCAATGAGTTTGCTTGGTTGAACCGAAGTTTTGATGGCAATTCGTTGATTCGAAAGTGAATGGGCCACAGTGTATTTTTTGCAGAATCAAACACGCAAGCCCCATCAGTGTTAAAAGTTACACTCAAATTACGATCGTCAGACAGGATATTTCCCTCTTTTGCTAGATCTCGATAATCACTACCATCAAAAATATCACATATATTTTCTTTATTCGTATTGCGAGTTCGCCTGTATTTTAAATGATCCATAATATTGTTCGTGGTTTCAAGAAGTGACTTAATTTGTTCACCCACTCGTAATGTTACAAAAGAAGAACCATCATTATTTTGTTTAACATCAGACTCCTTACATAATGGAACAAATAAATGCAGTTACTTCTCGATGGCTTTTCTCCAATACAAGCTTCACATGCAGAGCAACAAAATGTTGGGAATATTGCACGCTTTGGTTATTAAAAACCTTGTTCAACATATATTTACTTGTTAATTATTTCCCCTTCTAGAACGCAGTTTATTAATTTACACAGGTCTTCAGTTGCTACTGACTTTAAACAGTGTCGTAATGAAAAATTCATGATCATAAGCAAGGTTTCAAATTTGGTCGTTTTTAAATTGGGTAATAAAGGAGTATTCAAATGTGGTATGTGTTGTGGCCCTTCATTACTATGTTCATCAAAATTGTTGTCTTGAGCAAAATTCTAATAAAAAAATGTAGCTTAGCCCATTTGCGTTCCAGAACGCGATCATGAGGTTACTGGGGGTTTTCCTTGGTTGTAGATACATAATTGGGTGTATTTGGCGTGGATTGTGGGTGGTGATGTGGTCTTAGATTTGATTGTTGGTTTGGCGGCTGGCAATGTATTGGAGGCATTTGGCAGGGTCACCAACTGCTGCGAAGAACGTGTGAAATTGCATTTTGCTCTTCTTGTGATGGTTGGCTAGGGGATGAGAATCCCGGGGGGGCCGGGATTTGGATTTCCATGAGTGGTTGGGGTGTGGCTGCGGAACGGTCTGCATAGGTGGTGCTGTGGTGGGTCCTGTGTGGGGTGAAGCGCCTCCTTGGTTGCGAGAGTGGTCGGTAGGAGCGGTGGTCGTTTGATTTCTTAAGACGAGGGTAGTTGGGGCAGCCCTGGAAATTGACTGTGTGATCCCCTCCGCAGTTTGCCCAGGTGGCTTTGGTTTCCTTTGGTTTGACACAGGTATGGGTAAGGTGAGGTGCCCCGCATTTGACGCACTTGGGGCCAGATCGGCAGTTTCTCTGGCTGTGTCCGAAGTGCTGGCAGCGAATTATTTTACGTAATTATTATGATTTGGAATTCGGCCATTGCGTCGGTTGCCCCCGCGAGTCTGAGTTTTAATTCGCGTACCATCGCGATCATTTGGCCGATGTTGCATACGTCGTTGAGCTCCTTGATTTCGGCAAGGAGGGTTTTGAGATCGTTCGCGTCTGCTTGGGGAGGAGCAGTGTGGGAATGTGGCAGTGTGGGAGATAAAGTGGCGGTAGCAGTTGGTGCGGCTTGGTTGGTTTTGATTTTCGTCATTGTAGTTAGCGGGTCCTCCTGGATTGTCAGCGGTCGGGTTAGTATGTTTGCTTTTTCAAGAATTGAATTTAG
Source organism: Cantharis rustica (assembly GCA_911387805.1). NCBI lineage: Eukaryota > Metazoa > Arthropoda > Insecta > Coleoptera > Cantharidae > Cantharis > Cantharis rustica. The sequence goes on from OU426880.1 coordinate 27,891,038, forward strand.
CCTCTTATGAAAAGAAGCGTCATTTGCTCCGTTAATTCTGACTTTTGATTTTAAGATTCCGGTAGTCTTCGTGATTGTTGTTAAGAAATTTCAATTTTACTTTTAGTATACACTAAGGTACGTTTGTACTCGTAGACTGTCACTATGTGAATCGTGTATGTCCTAACTTAACAAATGTAATGTGCAGCTATTTGTATATTTTAAATATTGCGGTATTTTAGGGCACTAAAATAACTACCTAAAATACTGGTTACATTCAGTGGCGCCGCTAGATCACGTATCGTGACTGACCGTTGGAGTGCATAATCTAACAATTTCTTCTATTCTCAACAAAGTAAATTGCAGATCTCTCATATAAGTCATCCGATTCAGTAATCTAAAACGAGCATTAAATTTTACTTAACATTTTGAATGATTTTTTATTTTTATAAGTACCTCTGGTATTTGAGATATCTCTTCTATGGAAACTGAAGAGCTTGATGGTAAAAGGTAATTAACAGTATTATTCGAATCTGTGGATGTTGTGCTCCTTTTCTCGTCTTTATTTAAGTTGGTACTATCATCGAGCAGATTGACGTGAACCACTTTTGGCTTGCCTCTTGGTGGTCTTCGGATTCGATATGATATAACAACTTATTAAAAATAATTTATAATTCGAATTCAAATAATAATTACAATTACAATAATTTACAATAATTACAAATAATAATTTGTAATTCACAATTAAATAATTTATGGCAAATTTCGTTGTCGCCGATCACCCTCGCGATCACCTGCCCCTGCCAAGCAACGACTAACTTTAGTAATAATTTGTAGTGGTTCATTGCGTTGATCCCACTTCTTTTCCAAAAGCTCTGAACCAAAAAAAAAGTATTAGTTATTGTTGTATAATATTATACTATTATTATTATTATTAGAAAATATAATTATTTATTAAAGTACCTTTAATACAAGTGAAGATAGCCGTGGCACTGAAATTCAGCTTTCCTTCACTAGATTTGGTTTTTCTGCCGCATCCGCTATACTGTATTTGTACAGATTTGGTAATGATAGCGGTAATCATATGCCCAATATCGTCTTTCACGTCTTTTGTTCCCCAAATTAAAGAAGTGAAAATGTTTTCTGCAATGTAAAGCGAATTGTTAAATAATATTGAAAGTTGAATTAATATACATTTTAGTCGCAGTGTGAGCATTTTAAAAATATTACAAAAATATACTTACTAAAACGTCTTTTTTGCTTCGTCATTTTTTATGACATCATCAAATTCTACAAAATTTGTCAACATTGATATCGAAAGTGGTGAAGTTATAATTTTTCGCGCGGCAGAAATTGTTTGTATTGGAGCAGCCGGCGATAAATTAAAATTATTTTTCAATTTGTCCATTTTCTTATCTATATCGTACGAAATACTGCGTTTTGCAGATTCAATTTTTTTTGTGATGTTATTCTCCATATCCTTAAATTTGTCATCGATATGCTTTTTCAATAGGTTTACTACTATAAAAAAAGATTAATTTAACGTTACCTCAAAGTTTGACTCGTCAGACCAAACAATTTTTGCGCAATCTTCTTCCGTCCAACTTCTCTATGTTGTCGGGCCCATTCTAATCTGCACTTTTTATTTTTGTTGGAGAGCCACGGCTTATGCCCAGCTTTGCAACCTCGCAGACCTACTTCATTTAAGCGTCTTTTGACCGTCCGTGATGAAATGTGTGGCCCACCGCTAGTCGACATTTCGGCAGCAAGCTGTGTCGACGTCTTTCTGTGATTTCTTAAAGACTCGCGTTGCAATATCCGGTCTTCTTTCACTGTTGTGACACGTTTTCTTCCAGTTCTAGGCCTAGATTTGTATGAACCAGTATTACTAAAACGTTTTAAGGCGTTTTGCACAGCTTTTCTCGAACATTTCACGACTTTACTTATTTGCGTTTCAACCCTTGTTGATTCAATAAAGTAATGTTTGCACTTTTAGCTTCACTTAAATCACTATTTTTTGGTATTATAAATACAAAATATATATAATTAAATGTATAAAGTACTATAATTGAATATTTAAATATTTGTAATTTTAAAAAATTACTGAAAAACAACAAGAGCACGTTTAAACACAATTAAATGCAACGAAAGCTACCGGTTAACTGAAAAAAGTATAAAAATTCTTTTCAGAGCTGAAATAATTAACTAGAACTAATAAATTCTTAGTATTCCATTTCCAAATAACAGGTAAAGATTTTTGTTAAAGCCAATTAGACCAAATGTGATACCTACGAAGGGTTACACACGATTTTAAGAAGTGCTCCACTATTTTGGCCAAGGCTCATATTGGATGGCTTTCCATCGTGCTATATCATACATACATACATTCCGATAAAGCATGGTAAACTTACATAGCTTTTGTGATAAACTTTCATCAATATTGACCAAAACTGTTGCTTCGAGTTCTTATAAACTTGTACACCATCAACATTTATGAAAACCTTTATTTTGTCATCGTACATTTCCGGTACTATAATTTTTTTAATTTGGTTTTCTATACCAATATATGTGTATTTTCCTATCTTCCCGTTTTTACTCGTCATTGCTTGTATATTTTCACACCGAACGTTTCCTAAAAGAATTTTTGCACATCGTGGTAGGCTAACATATCCTTCAGATCGTAAAAGCAATAACAAATCAGTGAGAACATTGTGGCGTAGGGTTCCGGAATGTTTCAACGCGAATGCTATTAATTTATCTTTAATGGGTAATTTATCTTCTTCCAGTCCAAAATCATTACCTATGCACTGACTTTGATCACTTTTTCGATTAAGTAATTAGTACTATTTTCAATATTTTTTTCGGTGATGTCTTCACCGATATCATTTTCTTCACATGGTCTATCCTGGTCTATCCTATATTTCGTTGCACACCTAATTTTCTTCGTTATTTGTCTGAAGATCACTGCTTTCAGTTTCTTCAATTACGTCGGATATTGCATTAATACTCGTACTTACAGATAAATTAAAATTTTGATAAACTTCTTCTCTATTTAAACCACCAACCTTTTTCAGCGCTAGATATTTTTGAAGTGTATAAGAACGTTTTTACATACTGGCTGCTAAAAGCTTTATTTAATACTTCTTGTATACTTTACAATGTATTCAAGACGAATGTTTTGAAAAATCTGGCTAAATTTTAAGCTCATTAGTCGTTTAGTGTTAATTGTGTAGCAAATAATTTTTATAAAGTTATTACAAATGTTGATTTTATAATAAAGTTTTTTTACAAAAGAGTAATATTTCAAATTCACGAATACCTTGTATGTAATCTCGTAAGTGGCCGGGTACTCGTCTCGTTCAGTGGACCACCATTTGGCTTCTGTGCGTATCCAGTAGCACTCGTATCATTAAGAACCAATTTTCTGCTAACCGCGTGGCGTGGTTTTGATTTTCGTACTCGACCTGATTAAAACTCTTCAATCTCAACACCGTCGATCCAACGTGTAATTACATCCAAATAATTCAAGTGTACATTTAACGTAGGTACGTAAATTTTTATTCTAATCTCGAATTTTTCAATATCCAGTATGGCGTGGCGTTCCAATCTAACCTTGGCTGCACTTAACAATCTTTTTAAATTCTAACGGCCGGTTTCACAAAGTCTGGTTAACCTGCAGTTTAGCGGTTACCGTTACTTAACCTATGAAAAAATGTTTCACAATCGCTGGTCTGAGTGCTAACCTTAGGTTAAGTGCTGGTATCTGTAACTCACAGATACTCCTCGAGTTAACTCAAGGTTTACTTCAACTATCACTTTTTTTGAGGTTGAAACACACAGAGGGCAGTGCTGTTCAGATTTTGGTTATGTTTTTGTTTACTTTTATAAACGGTATTATATAATTGTGTTAAAAGATACGAAAGGTAATAATAACAAAGTGTATTTAAGATGGATTTATTATACGACATAAATGCGTATAGCAGCGACGAAGAAGTCAGAAGGCCGAGAATAATTAGACATCGGCCTAATCATTTTGAAGAATATGACGCTCACGATTTTTTTGTTAGGTTCCGACTGAGCCCTAGAACAGCTGAGGATGTGTTGGAGGAAATTGAGGAAGCAATTTCACACCCAACTCGAAGGTAAGTGTTTTGTATTTAATAAATTATTGAATTCTAAAATTAGTTTTAAAAACTGCTAATGCTAAAAATGTTTCTAATATTTTCTTTTACAGGAACGACCGTCTTTCCGCAAGTCAACAGTTGTGTCTTTCCTTAAATTTTTTTGCAAATGGGTCTTTTTTGAGGACTTCGGGGGACTTTGGTGGAGTCAGCAAATCAACAGCTTGCAGGGTTGTACATAGAGTCAGCGGAGCTATTGCAGCTCTGGCTCCACGATATATTAAAATGCCCGAAGAAGAAGAAGAGGTAGCAGAAACTCGTCAAGCATTTTACAACATCGCAAGATTTCCCAGATGCATTGGTTGCATAGACTGTACGCATGTGAAATTACAGTCACCTGGAGGAAATGATCCAGAAATATTTAGGAACAGAAAACAATATTTCTCATTAAATGTGCAGACTATTTCTGATGCTAAGCCCATATGGACTTACGGTCTCGAATTATGGGGATGTTCAAGCATGTCTAACATCAATATCATCCAGAGATTTCAATCTAAAACTCTACGCATGATAGTAAACGCACCGTGGTACATAAGCAATCACACCTTACATGCAGATCTTCAAATACCCCATGTACACGAAGAAATTCAAAAACGAGCAGAAAGATATAACACCAAACTTGAAGATCATCCTAATCCAACTATAGCCCAACTTCTTGAAGGGAACATCCATAGAAGATTGAAGAGAAAATGGCCTCGTGATTTATTGATGGAGACATAAAGAAAAATAATTGCGGATAAAGCCGCTGGGCGGATTCCCCTACAAAGACAAGACATCAAATTATCTTATAGAATGTATTTAATTATTCAGATTGATAATAATATATATATTAGTTAATAAAAAAAAAAAAAAAAAAAAAAAACTATTTCTGATGCTAGTCTAAAAATAAGAAATATAGTTGCTCGATGGCCTGGATCTGCCCACGACTCCAATATATTTCGAAACTCCAACGTGAGTAACTTGTTTGAAAGAGGAGTTTTCAGGGACAGTGTCCTAGTTGGCGATAGTGGGTACCCCATAAAGCCTTATTTGATTACCACACTTCAGCAGGTACGAACAAATGCGGAAAACCTTTTTAACGAGTCCTTAATTAGGACGAGAAATGTGGTCGAAAGACAATATGGTGTATGGAAGCGACGATTTCCTGCTTTAGTTATGGGTCTCAGGGTAAACTTGAATACCGCTCAAGCAATAATTGTAGCCACAGCTGTTCTGCATAATAAAGCATGCGAGGAAAATGAACCAGTACCTCCAGTCAACGAGCAGCACGAGGCGGCAATTAATTTTGCAAATAATGTACCGGTACCCATTTTAAATCCACTAGCAAGAATGGCTGATAACCGTACAAGATTGGATCTTATTAATTATTTTGGACAAATATGACCTTAAAGTGTATGTTTTAGCACCGTAATAAATAATGTAAAACGCATATTACATAGTATTCTTTATTTATAATTATAAATTTACTTGTTTTATAACGAATTTATCTGTTTACGTAATAACTCGTTTTGTCATTTTAAGTTTTCAACGCGCAAAGTATGTTCTTCCAAAAATTTTTCCTTTTGTAATTTTACGAATTCTATTTTTTGTTCTACTAATTCGTAATTCAGGCCCACATATTTAGTACATTTTTGTTCTTTTATTGTGGACCTTTTTAGTGTTGGACGTACTGAAAAATAAAAAATTAGAAGTACTACTACGTCACTTGAATTTAAGCTTAACACTTACCTTTTAGGCTTCTAGAAACTGGTCTTTTCAGCTTGCTCGAAGTGTAGGTTGCCCAATTATCTGCTTCTTCATTTTCTGAAAAAAAATTTAATATAATTATTTCAATATCTCCTCACACAAGCAAAGAGCTCATGACAGCAATAAGATGAGCAAATACTACTATTAAATACTACACGTACACGGTTTTATGAAACCAGGCACTAGTGGTGCTTTCTGCATTGTCTCTTTGACATTCATCAGGAACTTTATATTAAATACTAACCTGCTGCATATTGTGTGTCCGGTTCAATGACAACCACATTAGGAATGGGCTCATCAACAACTAAAAAATAGAGAAAGTATAATTAGTATTTTAGTATATACCTACATATTGACTATACTGACCTATCCTAACGAAATCGGAATCAAATGGACAGTCCTGTCATTTGAATTCCAATTATATCTTTTATTGCAAGATCGGTTGCACTTAGGTTGCACTCGGGAGGTCCACCTCCTGTCTGCATCATGATTTTTTTGTTGTCTGCAAAATTCTTCTTCGCCTTCTTTTTCATATTCGAAAACTTCTCTTTAATTTGCTTCCACGATCTACTTATACCTCCGTTAGCATTAAATTCTTGTTCTATTTTTTTTCCAACACTTTTCTTTATCGACCCATGTAACGGCGTTGCTTTTTTTATTTTCTATGATGTCCTTGTATTTTTCTACCAAGGACAAAAGCAAGTTTTCCTCTTCAGAAGAAAAACCCTTACATCTACTTTTATTTTCCATCTATAACAATAACCACCTGAGATTACAATCAATACCTAACTAAAGTTTAAAAATATACCTAATATTTATAAAAAGTAATAAAACAAAACAAGAAATGAAAAATTTCTACGAACCCAGCCAGATTTCCAAAAGTTTCTGAAATGCTGGCCCCATACTCTTTGGAATTTCCAGGTTAATGCGTTGAGAAGAAAGATTTGGCACGATGGTCACCGGATATTTTAAATAAAATTTTGCTAATCCCATCGGCAAAATTCTTTAAACCAGATGCCCATTAAAGTGATGTACTTAAAACACGTGCATAAAAATAAATATAATATGTATATAGGTCGGCATAATATAAGCCTAGGTAATGCTAGCATTAATACAAACGTGACTTACCGTATTCTTCAACAGCACAAACTTTGAATTTGAAATAATATTAAATAAAACTGAAAACACTTGATACTTGTTACTAGGTGTTTGACAAGTAAATGACAAATGACAGATAAATAAGTAGGCTACCAAACGGTGATTATAGAAAATCACTAGCTACAGAGTTGCCAACATTTTTTAACCTATGGTTAACCGCCGGTAAGCAGACCCAAGGTCGAAATTCGTTGGTGAAACAGTACCACCTCTCAAACTTCAGGTTAACCTTCAGGTTAAGGTTTGGTAACTTTAGGTTTTAACTATCGATTGTGAAACCGGCCGTAAGTAATTTTCAGCAATTTTACACTGAAATCGACGACTCGTTACAAATACTTGCTTCTATGGCTCGGAAACTAATTTTCACTTAGTTAACAAGCAAAAATTTACAAATCGCCAAATCAAAAACTTACTAACGCAAATCTAAGCGTCTGGCGTCCTCCAACGCACTCAGGTAGACCTCCTTGCGTTCAACCTCAAGAAAATTCATACTCGGTAAGTTCTTCATTACGTACAGGATGTTGCACAAATTAATTACTCTTCTTTTTCGTAGATGGTTATCGAAGCACATCACAAAAATCACTATGCCAAGTTTCATAAAATATTACAATTAAAAATATGTGTCACAGAGGTGTTTAAAGTAGTAAATTAAGCCTTTTTAATTTTCCTGTGAATAAATTAGAACGTATTTGCAGTACTTAAAACAAATAATTGACCGCGATCTGGACTTGCGGGTTGACTGCACAAAAAATCACCACAGCAAGTATGTCGTGAGTGTTCGGTTGGTATTCCTAATCATATAGGTCAGCATTGGCTATTAATTACAAGTCAATGTTTAAACTGATCACTAGCAAAGCAACGGTAAGCAGTATTGGCTCAAGGTCGATTTGAACATCGGATGCACAGGATAACGCTGCTATACATAACTCGCGAGTCACCAAGGAATGGTTTAGACAAAAAAATATTGTTGTGCCAAGTGGCCTGCATCCTGCATGTAGCCCCGATTTAAATCTTATCGAGAACTTGTGGAGTATCATAACAGCGTTAACTGTATTTTACAATCAAAATTTCCTTAAACACGGTTTAAAGAAGGCTCCTCCCTACTTTAAATATTGCCAAAGTTACACCACTGTTACGGAAGGTTTTTGGGCTAAAACGTGTTTATGAATAGAGGCGTTTACGCTAAAATGGGTTTGAAGAGCTCTGTAAATTTTTATGAGTACAGCTGTTAGCGTGGTGTTAGGATTGTATGGTGTGCTTACGCGCATGTATGTATATACTCGTTCTTGTTGCATACTGTAACGTCAGCTTGGGAGCAGATTCATAACTTTGCAGTTAGCTACAGGCGCAAAACAATTAAAATTTTGTTAAATATTTTAATAATAAAAAAAACATCAACATCTAAAATAATAGATTGGTGGAATTATTGGGTAGTGGACTTAAAAATGAAACTAATATGTTGGACCTGTCAACGTTTCGGACAATTTATTTGTCCATTCTCAGGACTGTAAACGGTGAAAAGTCACAAATATAAATATGGTAGCAGTCATCAAAATGAGAGTACCTACCAGATACAACAGGTGACAAACAGTTATAAATGTTGAGACGATCATGTGCTGGAAACAGTTGCCATTAACTAAGTCAATAAAATTGTACACAACAGTTAAAATACATGAAAACATTCACAGTGTATAAATATAACTCTATAATAAATAATTAAATAATTTACAACAACGTTTAAAATCTTCCTTAAAATAATTTATCTTTTTCCTTATTTTATTGTTATCGGGTTGTAGATATTCGTTGTGAAAAAAAGGGGGGAGGATAATAACAAAAACAAGTACAAGAATTCAAATGTTTCCCGCCCAATCCTACAAATGGTACAGTTGTGCAAAATGTACCTCATACAAACCCATTGATACGTCTATGTGTAAACACGTTCGATCACCCATCTTGGTAGTAGTCAACGTTATAATTGAATAACACAGGTTAGCCGTGAAAGCCACAAACCGATAGCCGTCATCCACGTGATAATAGTGTTGACAAACGTGTGGGGGAAAATTAAATCTCGGTGTATATGTTGTGACAAAAGTGAGGTTAAATCCTCTTTTTTAAAGAATTGTAAGTCGAAACAAAGTATTACGCCTGGTGTGTTATAAGACTCCTGAAGAACAGCACTATCACGTTCCACTTTTCTCATTAAATAACCGTAGTAAGTCTCTGTATCCAGCATTGATGTACTTAAAATCAGTCTGTTTATTTAGGTTATTGTTGTTGGTGGATATATAAGCCGCCTCTAGGAACGTCCTCTTACCGTAGTTGGGTTCGGTGGCAAGAATCCTCACATTGTTTGGTTCAAATGTGTGCGATGACTCACTGGCATGTTCGGATATGCCAGTCTTCGATATTTTGCATCTTATGTCGTATAGATGTTGTTTGATGCGGTTGGACAGTCTTTGTTTTGTTTGGCCGATGTAATGTTTTCCGCAGTCACATTCACAGACTAAATTGTCCGAAACGTTGACAGGTCCAACATATTAGTTTCATTTTTAAGTCCACTAGCCAATAATTCCACCAATCTATTATATAATCATTGGACTAAGAAGACTTATCATTCATAACATCTAAAATGATATTTTTATTAAATTACTATTCGGGAACTTTATATTTTTACATTTGTAAATTTGCACATTATTTTATCTAACTTTCGTTTACAATTTTCAAAACTAATTTTCTTATTTAAAGACCGTAACCTAATGTAAGTTCTAGTGGAACTGAATGATTTCGCAGAATAATTTCGTAAGAAACGCTACATTTTAAGCTAATATAATCAGGATCAGTTTGAACTGCATTAGCCACTTTTTTAAAAATCAGTAGATCTTTGGAAAGAAGATTACCGTGCAAAGCTTTAAAGTGGTTATTCATTATGTGCACTAATTTTATTAAGTTGCCTCTCGAAAGATGTTCAGTCCAATCTGGACACCTTGAAATATGCATCCTTTTTGTAGGTATTCCCAAATTTAAATTTGGATGTATATATTTTTAAACCTATAGGCTATGTAACCTGCTATATATTTTAGACCTTCCTTACTAATAGTATCAGAAAGTTGATTGGTTTTCAATATGGTTTCATCAAATGTGGTCAAGTCGGTTTGGGTCGATATTACTTCTACATCATTCTCTACCTCAATTTTTGCTTGAATAAATTCATAATCTTCTATCTGAATATCTTTATCAAGATTTATATTAGTTTCACTCTCAAAATCTGAACTTTCAATCGTGTTTGAAAAAAAATCTGCAGATAAGCCGGACTCGTTATCATCTTCCGTATTTTTACTCAGTGTAAACACCGACAATGAATGTTTTCCTAATATGTACCAACGAAGTCGGTATTTGATTTGGAGAGCTTCCGGGTGATCATTTGTAGCACCCATACCTCTAAAGTAAGAAAATAAATTTTCACATACATCCCGATTTAGTCGGTACGTTATTAAATAGTCAATTTGATATTTCTCACGCAAGTAAAAATATAATTGCAACAATGAATTATTGCTTAAAATAATACCCTTCTGAAACGGGACAAGAGACTTATGTTTCCAACTACCATTTTTGAAACAATTGCAGTCGTTTCATTAATGATTGGTAATTGCTTTTGTAAATCTGTTCCAAAAGCATTAGCTCCTGGATGGCTACCGTACTTTCCTTTGGCGTTTAAAATATCAAACCAGTCATTAATTAATGATATAAATTTGCTTGTTTCCTTCCAAGAAGTACTTTTAAGCAATGACTGCATTCCACACCATTCAAGAGCCTTTGCGAGGGCGTTAGAAAAAATTTGAGCTGCTGGTTTCACTTTCTGACGTCCGCTACCTCTTACTAATAAATGATAGTCATTTACTGTATGGACAATTTTGAGATCATTTGAAGATGCCGCAATAACTCAATTGTAAAACCTTGATCTAGAAAGTGATTTCGTACAAGTTTTAATAGATGAGGTACATCCGCAAACACAAATACTTTTTCATCGTTGTTAACGGGGTGCTCAAAAAAACAGTTTTTATTGTATGCCACATTTAACTCAGTCCACAATTTTTGATTACCAATTCCCATGTCGCTAACAATTGAAACAACTTTGTAGTTAGCATTATGAAGATCTGCAATAATCTCAAATAAAATCTCTTTGATCATAGGCGCATCAAAATTATAAAACACTGGTTGTTTCCAAGCCGAAAACAGTTCCCTAACAATCACTACTTGACAACATTTATAGGGGCCAATTACTTTTTCTTGTTTTTGATCTATGCAAATTTTATTGGAAATATAAATTTCGCATTTACTAAATGTACGTCGGTTAAATATTTTTATAAGTAGGGTAATTTATTCATAAAATCAAATAGCAAGAAGGATAATCTCACGGTTTTGTCACATTTTTAAAAACTCAAAATGTGTATTTTCAAGAATTTTATTATTATTACCTTATAAATCTAACGTTTTCTAACAATTTTAATTATAAGTAGGGTAATTTATTCATAAAACCAAATAGCAAGAGGGATTAATCAATATTATAATAATTAATAATAATATCATTCAAAGTGACCACTGCCGGCACCTTCTTCACAAAAATGATCTTAATTGTGATTACGATAAAAAGTGATTATAATAAGCCTCGACTACTGTAATATAAAAGAATATAAATATATAATATGAATATAAATATAAAAGAAGGAAGCTGTCAATAACGAATTGAACTAATTAAAGAATAAACTTTAAAGTTCTAGCGATGCTTTACTTTTGAAATATTGTAACGCGCCTGTTTTCCTCCCTAAGTGACGTCATGCGCCAAAATTTCAATAATGAGACTTGCCGTGGACACACCATACAATTCTAACACCACGGCTGTTAGTTAGTTATTTAAATTTTTGAAAGAAACTAGTTATTTATCCTATCAACATTTTTATTTATTTTATTTATTATTACTGTCTGATCTATCAGAGGTAAAATAACAGATAGTATGTATTGCTTGGAAAACCTATACCGAGCACGAAAATTAACTTCGGAAAAATATTCCATGGGGTTAGTTCCATCAGGTATATATCGCTTTGGTAGGCGATCTGGACGTAGTTCAACTTCTACCATTTCCACATATTCATAAAAATCATCCATTTTGATTTAAATGTGAATTTTAAGCTTTAATTTAGTAATTTAATATATTATTATTAGTTTCCTGTTCTACTTTGCTAACACCATAATATTATACACCATATTTTGGCGACTGCGTAAAATACGTTTAATATTTCTTCGGAATGCAATGTTAATACTTTTATGAAAAATAAATATTTAATTAATTACTTTAATATATCATTTTTCCTAAATTTTTATTTGGAATAAATTATTTGACTTACTGAAATTATTCATTACAATTAATTGAATTCTTGAATTATTGGAAAATTATAGAAAATTTGGAATTTTTATTTACCTTATTAGCAGCCTCACTAATTAGCTCGGACCCAGTTTTAGGCTGTCGGCCATAAATAAGAATTACCAATGTTTGGAACAAAACATCCCTTATTGTTGCACAGTTTCGTAAATAACTTGACTATGATAAAATAAAGTCGTAGAGATTTCAGTATTAAAAAAAAGAAATTAATTATTTAAAAAAAAAATTAAATTTTCCAACTTATTGTGACAAAAATTCGGTGATTTTTGCACTCCGAGAGAAACCAGGCACTTCCACCATGTCGCATGCATTAATTTTTAGCGGAACCTCCACCACGTCACCTGCGTGGGTTTCCTAACATGCTGGGGTTGTGTAGCTCAGAGGGATGTCAGCTTCTTCATTAAAACAAATATATGTCTAAATATTGTTTCGATTAACTACTATTGTTGAAGTATACATTCTTAAGTTCTAATTATGTACAGCTTTAATTCTAGTTCTTACAGTATCTGTAATATTGTGAGGGGTAGAAAGGATTGGCCCATCTTCTTTAACACTGCACTCGCGAGACTCCTTCGAGCCTCTTTCGAAACCGTTTTTAAACTGACTTTCTAATTATTTTATTGTTCTCGCCAAACCTCCCTTAACCCCTCCTTTAATTTAAATCGAACCACCGGACGATTACAATCGATCTTTATCGTCCCGGGGTTCTTCACCTTATTTCTATATGTCTTACCTAAACAATTCTTATTAGTAACGGAAATGTCACACATCCTGAGGAATGTTCATATTATGATTTTTATATGAACTTTAGTTTGAACTTAATAAATTATATTTCCAATTCCGCATAATTATATTTTGAGTGTGACAATATTTAGCAACAAGTGGAGAGTTTTTCATAGAGCTCTAAATGTTTCCAAACCATTTGCAAAAGATATTGTAAAAGCTGCTGTAATTTTACATAATTTGGTTCGAGTGAGAGATGGACCAGTCGTTCGGTATTGACTTCTAGTCTCTTTAGTGTATTTTCCGCGCAACTTTTCCAATTTCTTTTTACGTAAAAACCTTTCTCGGACTATTACAAACAATTTAGAACAAAATTGAACCAAATTGAGGATAGCGAGAACTCTGGAAGAGGTTATTTTGGAATTCCGTGGAAATAAAATAATCAAGAGAAAAGTCGGGGCTAAGAAAATAAAGGAAAGAAACGATGAGATTGCGGCTGCCGAATTAAGAGCAGCTCTTCGCGATTTAGAATCCTCCTTAAGGGAGGATGATTCTGGGAGATGAGGTTCAGCAGATCGGCGCAGCCTCAGTAGATGAAGATTTTTAAATTAAATAAATAAGTTTATTAGTCAATTTAATAATCAAACCACCACAATATAGGTACGCCACTAAAGGAATCTCGTTAATCAATTTCCGCGCGTCAGTCAGTAAGTGCTTTCCCATTTTCCGCGAAACTTTTCAAAAACATTTTTACGTACAAATCTTCTCCTGTCAATTACAAACACAACACAAAAAAAATCAGCGAATTTGGTGAAGCCGTTCTGAAGTGATGCGCGACAACGAAAGGCAATTCATTTTTATATATATAATTTTTAAATAGAACCGTTTTGGACAATTTATGTCAAATTCTCGTACCTTCTAAATTTTCTGTAGCAAATTTTGCTTCGTGGTGCAATCTTAGTTTCAGAAATATTTTTGCTATCCAATTAATTGGATTTTATGATTATCTAAAATATCTTGGTTTGAAATGTGTCCGTTTATCAATTCGTTATCAAAGAATGTATTACTTTGTAACGTTTTTATTATTAAGTATTGCTTTATTTTTTTATGAAATAATATTGATTTAAAAGAACGAAGCTATTTTTCTAGAGCAATACATAATTTCAGCACATCTTGACTGGCCATTACCAACTTTCCCCACCTTTTCGGGGAAAAGGTGACGGAGACTCATCGACCGTGAGAACACTGAGGCACACTGGGCGTGTTATAATTTTTTCAACTTTTTGAACAAGAAAACCACAGATGTAACCTACAATGTCCTCCATAAAAACAATTATGTTCCTCATGCATAACGTCACAAAAAATTTGGTCATCTTTGTCTATGACATCCAATGTCCTAGTGATTGTACCAGCATCTACATGCAAAATTGTGGTTGCACCTAAAATTGAAACGATTACCAGACTGAGAAGCAGAAATTTGGTGACGTACCAAGAGTTTTTTATATGCTCTCTTAAACTGAAGTGCTGACGGGTTATTATTGTGTCCACCACGCATTCTTACAGCGCAAAAAAATGTTTCCAAGTAATCCTGGCTTAGTTTAAAACTTAAAATAAATTTTAAATAATTTGTCACCACTAGATCCTTATATAAAGCTAGGAAACTGCTTAAACTAATTATAAACCCAATAAAACCAACTTTCCTATTGGATTCAATTAATAATAATTGACCTGATTCTAATTTAAGTTGACTTAAATAATATATTGCAGTGGTATTCTCAAATATTTTTTGTTGCTCTTTTAAAAAGGCTAATATGTTACTGTCCGAGTCTGCGCTTTTTGTTTTGTTTTTATTCGTACTGGCAAACATTTGAGACTCTTCAATGTTCTGCAAGTCTGAAATCTCGAATACGCTCTCTTCAGACACCTCTAACAAATTTCCTTTCCTTTTGTCCTGCTCTTGTTCCTCCGTTTCCTCAACTAGCATCCCTAATGCATTATCCTGCTCCCCTTGTTCTCCTGCCATGTTTATTTTTAAATTTTTATAATCTTTTTCAAAAATTTATAACAGTTTTACCGTTTTTGAGTGTTCGAGCCCCACAATTGCTCGCCAATTTAAGTTGCAATGACTCAAATTGCTAAAATCGAGCTCCACGACTGGGCACCAATTTAAGTTGCAGTGGTATTCTCCAAAAATTTATTGGAAGAAGCCTTTACTGTCTTAATTTTATTTTTGTTTACCTCGGCTAGCTTATCAATGGTCGGTAGCATTAAGCTCTACTCAAGAGTCGGTTCCTATGCCAGTTACAGTTATTCAAATTAAAATTTCCAATCGCATATAATTTAAAATTCCATGTAATGTAAATGTCAAATAAATTATTAATTTTATTTAAAGGGAACAAAGTGTCGATATTTATCCTTATCCAATTTGAGGTGTTATCACCTTCACACATTTTGCCAAATCCAATCTACAACTTTCAACTTATTTCTATCCAAATTAACCAAATTAATCAACACACTACCGTTCGGTAGCAACTTATCAAAAATATTCAAACCAATTCAAACCAAAACGAATCAATTCTAGTTCGAACGTTAAAGTGTTAACATAAATGAATAGTGAATATAAATAAATAAAGTGAAGTGATAAACGATATACCGAGTGTTTAAATAAATCCGGACTTAGTGTTAAATATAAATTGTAGTGTAAATAAATTTAGTGTTAATCTTAGTGTAGTAATTGTTTTATTGTTATAAACTGTATCTGTAAATATTTGTATTAGCCCTTTAGAATTAAATAAACGTTTTAATTTTCGTTACATTGGTGTCAGGTGTGGGGTTTAACGCGTAAAGGGCTAAAAGACATTAGTGATTAACTAGTCTGTATTCGCGAGTGAATGCCGGTTACACGGTCGCAAAGTGCTAAAATGGAGACGGACATGCTACAATTTTTAAAAGATAATTTCATGAAAATGGAAGAAAATTCCAAGACCCTAGAAGCAAAAATGGCCAAAAATTCGAAAACTATAGAAGAAAAAATGGAAGTTATTGGGTAAAGGTGGCGTAGCGAGAATTATTTTCAATAAAAGAATAGTTCAAGTTTAATATTTTATTTTAGCAAAAATGCATCTACACACTTGTATGGTCAAGAGCGGTTACTTTAATAATAATAATTTCACACTTGCAGTTTTCAAGTTGCAAGTTGGGGCGGTATGGTTGGCATATATAAGAATTTATGGTTTCCGTTCTTTGAACGAGGGTGTTAATATGTTTCACATTCTCAGCTTTAACTTATAACCAAATTGTCATTTGCTGGATTAATTGTTTTGCATATTTTCTTATGTACAAACCAATACTCCCCCTCAAAAAATTAATCAATAATTTATTTACAAAAAAAAATAAAAAAAATTATAATTTGGATTACATTATAGTTATCGTGGTCCAACATTTGTTGCTAAAGGATTAGGGAAAAAACCAATAAAAACCTAATCAGACCTTGACATAAAACATTAGAAAACATATACGAGTATAAACATAAAATAAAAAAAAATAAATTTATTCGCTTAATCCAAGTTTCATACGAATTTCCTGGAACCTTGGTGCTGGTAGTTGTTTGGTAAATGTGTCGGCCAATTGTTCACCTGTGGGAATATATTTTTATTTTATTATTTTATTTTCAATTTACTCCCTAGAAACGTTTTGAACGTTTATGAGAGGTTGGATTATTGGCAATTGCAATGCAACCATTATTGTCTTCAAAAATAATTATTGGCTGTTCTAATTTTAATTTAATGCTTTCCAATAAAGATTTTAACCACAAAACCTCTCTAACCCTTTCAAATATAAACTCATATATTTGGCTTCGGTGGAAGAAGCTGCTACTGATTTTTGTCTTTTCGTATTCCAGCATATTGTGCAATGATCAAATAATTTAAATACGTAACCCGTCGTACTAATGCGATCGTTTTCATTGCTTCCCCAATCAGAATCTACATAACCAACTAATGTTTCATCATTAGTTTCAGTTCTTTTATACGTTAATTTTAAGTTAATAGTACCTCGAATATAACGTAATACTCGTTTTAATGATTGCCAAAGTTCTGCATTGCTTTTACTTTGGTATCTACTTAATAAATTGATTGCAGTGCACAGATCTGGACGTGTACACAACATTGCATACAGTAAACATCCAATCACATTTCTGCAAGGTGCATTTGTAGTTTCATCTGAATTTAAAGCATCATAATTCAGTTTTACTGGAAGTGGGGTACTAACAGGTTTACAATCGCTCATGTTAAATTTACTAAGAACTGTTTTTAAATAAGCACTCTGATCAAAGGAAATCTCATTTGCAGTCCTTTCTATTTTTATGCCTAAAAAGAGTTTAATGTCTTTTAGATCAATCATATTAAATTGTTCCATCAAATATTGTTTTAAATTTGACATTGTACTCATATTTCTGGTTACTACCAAAAGGTCGTCGACATATAAGATGATATAAATATTTTTACTTACATCGCCTATGTCTAATAAATATAAACAACGATCGACCGAAGAGTTTTTGAAACCCTTTTGTTTTAATATTTGATCAAAACGTTCAAACCAACATCTTGCAGATTGTTTTAATCCATACAATGATTTATGAAGTTTGCATACTACATTTTTATTTGTAGTTTTAATTCCTTCGGGTACTTGCATATAAATTTCTTCTTTTAAAATGCCATTTAGATAGGCTGTTTTAACATCCATATGATGAGCTAAAAGATTGTGTTGATTTGCAAGTGCCAAAAGTAATCTGAACGTGGAAATTCTAGCTACTGGTGCAAACGTTTCGTCATAGTCGAGTAGATATTTTTGACTGAATCCCCTAGCTACTAATCGCGCTTTATATTTTGTTGGGTTTCCAAAAATATCGTTTTTAATTGTAAATACCCATTTGCAGCCTACTATATTTGTATTTACAGGTTTAGGAACTATTGACCATGTTTTATTTTTTTAAAAGGGAATTAATTTCTTCATTTATTGCTTGTTGCCATTGATTTTTATCTTCTCTTGCGCCTATCTCTTGGTAACTAGTTGGAATTTTACAAACTATTGATTGAACGCATAAAAGATAGTTATCAATGTTATCGTCATCGTTTCTGTATAAGACAGGGTGGCGATTTTTTATTCTTTCACTACGTCTAGTAGTTATAACTTCATCCCGACAGGTGTTTACAAGTTCATCAGATTCAATTGGTGATTCACCACTATCTGTTTTAGTTAATACAGATTTATTATCGTTGCCTGTTTTTTTAATTGTATCAGGTTTAGCAATTTTTGAAATTTTTATATTTTTGAAGTTTTCATTTTCAACTCCTTCATCAAGTTTTAATAATGGCCTTGATGTTTTAAAATTTCTTTCATCAAAAATAACATCACGTGCAGTAATGAAATTTTGACTTTCAACATTGAAAATTTTATAACCATTTGGTACGTAACCTACTAGAATGCCTTTGAATGATTTTTCATCAAACTTGGTTTTCTTAGTTTTGTTATGTACATAAACAGTAGAACCAAATACTTTTAAATGGTCTAACCTGGGCTTTTTATTATGCCACAGTTCAAATGGTGTTGAATTTTCTTTAATTGCTTTAGTAGGGGTTAAATTTATTAAATAAGTGGCCGTTAAAACGGCTTCACCCCAAAAACGTTGTTCTAGGAAAGCTCCGTGTACCATGGCACGAGCTTTTTCGGTAAGAGACCTCTTCATTCGTTCCGCCACCGAATTTTGTTGTGGCGTACGAGGTATTGTAAGTGGTAGGTAATACCCCTTTTAACACAGAATGATTTAAATTCATTAGAAATATATTCGCGCCCATTGTCGCAATATAAACTAACGACTTTATAATCATTGAAAAAGTATAATGTGAATTAAAAAGGTATAATGTGTTTCTAATTTTGTAAATTCTTCAGATTTTATAACTGCTTCGATTTGTAGAATTCGTGATTCTAGTATCATTTGGTTATGAGCCAGATTTTGAGTGGTATTTTTAAAGAGTTTTATTGAATTTTCTAAAAGTGTGATTTGTTCTTTTAATAACGTTTTGATTTTTTGTTCATTATTAGAGAGAGTAGAAATTGCTTTATCGTATCGAATTGTGAAATTCAGTGCTTGATATAGTCAATTTTAAAATTATTGCAAATGTGAGTGTTGATCTGAAACAATAGGAATTTTTAGTTCCTTAATATGAATAATTTCCTCTTTTTTATTATTTTTATTTTTTATTTTGACTTTATTGTTTTTCAACAGTTCTAATAATTCAAATGGTCCTTTAAATTTGTTTTCTCTTTTGTTTCTTTGAGGGTTAGTTTTATAAACAGTTTAACCTATTTTATATTGATATTGTTCAGGGCCTTGATAATTCCGTTTTTCAATCACTTTTTCTTTGTTATCTTGTAACTTGTTTGATAGATTTTGATATAAGTGTTTGATTTTGTTTCGATGGTTTGCGATATAATCTGAATAAAGAGTTGTCTCTAATAATTCTGACGGGTCTCGTGAATTCGTGTGTCCTAATATTAATTCAAGAGGTGTAAAATTTGTAGCTGAATGAATTGAATTATTATATCCTATTATTGCATAACACATTAAAGTTAAAATGTTTGAATTATTGGTTTCTCTTAAAATTCGTAAATGTTCTATTAATGTAGAGTGAAATCTTTCTACAGGTGAGTTCGATTCATGATGAAAGGGGGTAGTGAAATGTATGTCAATTTTATGAAGTTTTAAAAGTTCTTTGATTGTTTTATTTTTGAATTCTTTACCATTGTCCATCACTATTTTGGTCGGTGTACCGTAATAAGAGAAGTACTTGATTAGGGAATCACTGATTTCGATAGCAGTTTTTCCTTGTATTGGAATGGCTTGTCCTAATTTAGAAAATGCGTCGATTATGGTAAGAAAATTTTGGTTATCAAATTTGAATATGTCAATATGTAAAATTTGAAAAGGTTTCTCCGTTTGTTCTGTTAATACTAATGGTACGTAAGGTTTTTTTCGTGAGTATTTCGCGGTTTGACAGATTTTACAATTGTTAATATAGTTAGTTATGTCAATTTTCATTGAGGGCCAATAATATTTTCTTTTTAATTGTTCATAAGTTTCATTAATTCCGCGATGATTGCATTTTCCTTCATGTTGGAATTTTATCTGCATGATACGAGTATCTTGTTGTACTACAGATTTTACTATCTTGGTGCATTTAATTAATTTAGTCTTATTTGCATTAAAGAACTTCCTATATACGTCATTAAACTCAATGTACTGTGTGTCGTCAAAAAAATACATATGAAAAGTTTTATCTTCGAATGCACAGTTGAAGTATCGTTATTTTCATGAGTTCGTTGGATTACGTTGGGAGGTCTAATTTGAATGTCTTGTAGAATTTTAATTTTTTGAGGTGAGCTAAATTTTGATGTGGAAGGTAATTCGTTGTGTTGATTCGAATTTTGGGGGTCGATACATCGTTCTGGATTTGTAGATATTTCTCTCATATATTCTATTATGTCGAACTTAGAGTCACCGGGATTATTATGCATGCTATCATCATCTATAGCATTTATCGGTATCCTTGATGGTGCGTCGGCATTCGTATTTTGTTTTCCTTTTTTGTAAATAATTTCGTAGTCAAATTCCTCGAGGCGGAGTCTCCATCTTAGCAGCTTACTATTTGGTTTGGTCATATTAAAAATCCAGACAAGAGGCCTATGGTCACAATAGATAGTAAATTTTCTTCCGTATAGGTAAGGTCGAAAATATTTGCACGCCCATACGATGGCCAATAATTCTTTTTCAATTGTAGAATATCTTGTCTCGCTTTCATTCAATGTTCTGGATGCATACGCAATGGGTTTATCGTTTGGGACGTTTCCTTGAGATAAAACCGCTCCAATTGCATAATTGCTAGCGTCTGTTGTTAGTACAAATGTTTTGGAAAAATCTGGGTATTGTAGAATTGGTGAATTAATTAAGAGAGATTTACAATGTTCAAATGATTTAACAAATTCGGGATTATGTGTAATTTTGGCGTTCTTTTTTAAACAAACCGTCATGGGTTTCGTGATTTTTGCAAAGTCTTTAATGAAACGTCTATAATAACCTAGTAAACCTAAAAATGATTTAATTTCTGTTTGTGTTTTTGGAATTGGAAAGTTTTGTACTGCTGATATTTTGTCAGGATGGGGTTTTACTCCACTGGGTGTTATGATGTGTCCAAGGTATTGAACTTCTTTTCTTAAAAATTCTGATTTGTCTAGTTGAATTTTTAAATTTGCTTCCCTAAGTCTGCTAAAAATTTGTTTTATACGATTAATGTGTTCTTGAAGAGATGTACTAAAAATTACTATGTCGTCTAAATAAACTACGCAAATTTCATTTTGGAGTCCTCGCAAAATGTTATTCATGACTCTCTGGAATGTAGAAGGGGAATTTTTTAGTCCAAATGGCATTCGCGTGAATTCGAAATGTCCATTTTCTGTTGAAAATGCAGTTTTCTGAATATCATTAGGATCCATTTCAATTTGGTGAAATCCGTTGGCCAAATCTAAGGTAGTAAAATATTGGCTCTTTCCTAGTTTATCTAAAGTTTCTGTTATGTTCGGAAGCGGAAATTTATCGTCTATACTTTTTTCAATTAATTTCCTATAATCGATCACGATCCGCCATTTACGTTTTCCAGAAGCGTCTGATTTTTTTGGTACAATCCAAATTGGGCTTGACCACGGTGATGCTGAATTTTGGATTATGCCTTGATCGAGCATTTTTTGTATCTGGTCTTTTACTTCTGCTTTGTGAACTTCCGGATACCTGTATGTTTTGGTGAATATTGGTGTTTCGTTAGTTAGGTTGATTTTATGTTGGATTTTGTTGGTAAATGTTAATGGAAATTTGTCACAGTAAAATATGTCTCGGTATTCTAAACATAACTTTCTGATTTCCTTTTTTTCTTCCAAATTGCAATGTTCGAGTCGTAAATTTTTTAAGTTTTCTTTTAAAATATCTTCGTTTGTAGTTAAAATTTCTTCAGTTTCCATTCTTTCGTAACAATTGATTTCTACAGGATTAGTAATTTCGATACTGAAAGGTTTACAAAAATCAAGTGTTGCAAATTTTTCACTAGCGTTGGTTATTGTAGTTATCGCAAAGTAGTTGGAAATATTTACTAAAGCTTTTGGCATTTCAATAAGATCACCGAATTTTTGATATTCTAAAATTCCTTGTCCGTTTTCAATGTTCACAGGCACTTTAACAATTTGGTTAGTTCTTGGTGGAAGAGTAATTGAATGAATATTATTTTTTGTTAAATTTGGTTTGTTGTTGTTAGTGGTTCTATATAGTATAGGAATTTCGGAAAATGGTGTATTTAATTTACAAGTTTTGATATTTAAAGTTGCGTTAAGTTGTTTGAGTAAATCTATTCCTATTAAACCGTGAAAATTCTTTGAAAAGTCAAAAAGATAAAATTTATGATATTCATTTACATTAAAGATATTAAAAATGGGTATGTAAGCAATTTCATGATGACTCGTAGTAGCATGAGCTGTTTGAATGTGAAAGTTTTCGTAATTTATGAATTTTTTATAAACTTTGTGGGCTAATTTTGGGTTTATCAGACTTCGCGTACTTCCCGTATCAATTAAAAATTTTCCTTGTAGTTGGGGTACGTAAATATAAGGTAGCTGGTGGTTAATTGTGTTTAAAATTATTAAGTCTGTGTG
The DNA here is from genome assembly GCA_911387805.1 of Cantharis rustica. NCBI lineage: Eukaryota > Metazoa > Arthropoda > Insecta > Coleoptera > Cantharidae > Cantharis > Cantharis rustica. The sequence continues at coordinate 27,914,012 of OU426880.1, forward strand.
TCTTAATGTAGAGTCAAATGAAAATTTACAGTTTCGTCAGTATTTTGTTCGACCGATTGTTCTTCATAAGAATTTTCATTTTCTATTTCATTTTCAATTTGCAAATTTTGGTAATTTTGAAGGTAATTTTGATGTTCAAAATATTGGTTTTCGGATAATTGTGGATCGTAAAAGGTTTCATCATCTAAAGTTTCAATGTTTTCATCGTATAATTTCTGACGATTTAATGTTGGTTTTCTGGTGAAATTTGTAAATCCAGAGCTGGTGTCCATTGGTTCTGGTTTATAAGTTAATCGCGACATAGTGGAGTTTCTAGCGGGGTTGAAATTTGGGGATTGATTTGTGGTATAATTATTTCTCTGCGGAAAGTTGGGTTTTGTTTGCGACGATTGAAAATTTGGTTGAAATGTTTGTTGGGGTGTGTAATTTTGAAAATGTGGGCGTTGAAAATTTTGATAATTTGATGCTTGAGCTGGTTGATATCGTTGAAAGTTTGATGTTTGCGCTGGTTGATATTGACTCGTTGGTTTAGGTACATTTTGATATTGGAAAGGTTTATTTTGTGGGTTTTTAAAATTCTAAGTATTTTGAGTTGGTTGATTATTACTAAATTTTGAATTTTGATAAGATTGATTTAATCTCGGTTGGGGATTATATGAAATGTTTAAGTTTTGGTTTTGACCTTTATTATAATAAATAAAATTTTCTTCTTGCGTAACATAAGCAAGTGCTTGTTCTAATGAATCAGGTGCACGTAATCTAATCATTAGTTGCATATTATACTGAAGTCCGTTGATAAAAGTTTTTAATGAGAAATCGTCGTAATGTTTAATCTTTATAATTTTATCTGCTTGATTCTCAGTTGACGTATTTAATTTTGAAAATAATAAACTTCGCGCATCTTGTATTCTCATACCAAATTGTATTGAACTTTCGTTTCTCACAGGTTTCATTAAAATTAGATCTTGAATTAAGCAATCTATACTTCTCTGATCCGAAAAAGTTAGATTTAGTGATTCTTTAATTAATTGCCACGAATTTAATTCCGTACGCGAACCAATCAAATCGGCTGCACGACCTCTAAGTTTTGATAAAATTGTATCAAGTATACAAACATTTATTGTAGCAAATGGGTCTAATCTATTTTGAAAAGCAGAATACAAATTTTCGCAAGCATTTATAAATCTATGCAATTGTTTCGGATTTCCATCAAAAGCTGGAATGTTATCAGATTGATATCTTAAAAGGTTAATGTTTAATTGTTCAGCTGGCATGTTAGATTCTATTGTTATTTTACTTTCTGGTTGATCAAAAATTTCTAAATTTCCTATTTGTTTAATAATATCGTCGAGTTCGTTTATCATTAAATTAATTACTAAATATGATTATTTCTAATACGCTATAATTATTATCGTCTAAAAATTCTAAGGTAAAAAAGGTTTTGAGCACTTACATATATGTAGCAACTCGGTTTGGTTTCATTTCGTTGTCTTACTTCTAATGCCTATAGGATGTTCCGACGATTTTTGTCCGGTGTCCCAGGTCTTCTTAAATGTAGGGTTGTATCCTCGATGGATGGGTTGTTGGTTGATGAAAGTTGGTTGTAGCGATTTCTTCAACCACGTGTTCTTTCTTGCCTTTTGTTCTTTAGTTTCAGTCAAATAAACTGTTGAAACAGACCGTTTTGTTTTTAATTTTCGCGATGAAAATTTTGGTAAAACGCTTTGACCAATCCTACCGACTGCGCCAATTTTATTTGGCAATCAATAATATTACTTAAAAAAAGATTTTATTATTTCAGAACACGGAGTTATTACACAAGCTTACAAGATTGAGCTCTATAATATTAACTAAACAGACTACATTATTGTGGTGACTTATATTATACAAAAGTGCTGACTTAATTCTAGCGATAATATATAATATTATCAAATGCAAGTTGCTTTAAGTAAATCCTTCAAAGTTCATTAACACGCAGGTTATTAAATATAACTCGAGCAATAATCTATTGCTGAATGCTTATAAAAAAAATTACATTTTTATTTCCTTACTTAATGTTAATTTTTAAATCTTAAATTTATTAAAAGATTTTTTAATCTTCATTCTTAAATGTACAATAAAAACATAAAAATGAAGAATTTTTTATAATCAGAAATAATAGCATGGAAATGATAGCAAAATTTGATTTTCATTTATTACTACAGTGCAATCTAAATTGCACTTTTACAATTGAATCAAACTGAAACGTATTAAAAACACCGCTTACTGAGAAGCAAATAATAGGACAAATATTTGCACAGTAGATTTCTTTTTACGAGATTCTTTTTTTAAAATTTTCTTTCGGAAATGGAAAAAAAAGTTTATCTATAGTATTCCTAAGATTTTCTACATTTCCAAGGATATCGTAATATTTCACTTGTACACCCATTCCACTTGTACACATTTCACCCATACTGTAATTGTTAATTTACTCGGTCACCTGTATCAATCAATAAATTTTAATTTTTTAGTATTTTCCACAAATATAATATTTATTGTCATTATAGCATATTAGATGAGGTTTTAGATAATTGATCGACAAAAAAAACTTTTTTTACTAATAATTATTAAGTTAGCTACTTGATTGGTCTCAGGAGAAATCGGCAAAACACTGATGAGCTCTAGTCATCCTGTGCCACCAGTTCGCCGAACTCTTGCAACATAGGTAATTTTCTTAAATTTATTAGCAAGCTTTTTATTCATTTCACATTAAATGATATGACCGAGGCTCGAGACCAATCAAATGGCTAGAATTTTTGGTTTGGGTAGGCCCAAATTACCTAAAACTATAAAACTACTTAATTCTATACTTGGAGTGTAACCGATGTTTAACTAATTTTAAAAAATTCAAAATTTTCGTGTTGTAATAGTCGACTCCCAATTCCGTGGTGTTTATGCATAAAGAAGTCAACCAACAAATTGAAAAAAGCACAATAATCTTGTAAAAATGTTATTAATATAATCAGTCATTAAAATAAAAAATTTACATTATTTTTTACATTTGTGTAAATTTTTTATTTTAAATCAAAAGATAATTGGGTGTATGTAGGTTAATTTTTAATTTTGAGACAGCATGTTTGTAAAGACAAGGAGAGTGTTCCTGACTGGTCAAATACAATTTTCACCCATGAGAAGAAATTCTATCTCAGAAAACTATCTCTACCCCCCCCCCCAAAACCCCAAAATTTATGCACTCGCCTCTGCACAATACTTTGTATTAAATAACTAATAACTAATATTAATATAAATTTACTACCATTTTGACTGAAAATTCACCACAATAATGGCTGTTAAATTCATATCATTTGCTAACTATTCGCGCTACCATATCGGCTGACTGGATCACGAAGCGGTTTAAAACATATATTACTTTCTCTATACATTTTGACAAAGTATACTCCAAAAAGAGTAAAATAAAATAAAAATTTTAGAAACCCCTGACTGTAAAAAAATTCTAAAAATAAAAATTACTAATAAAAGCACCTTACTTTAAAAACTACTGTTCTCTTTAAAATGAAAAAAATAATTTTTTCTTCTTCAATTAATTTTGAAGTCAGGGGAAACGGAGATTGTTTAATATGGAATGTATAAACAGGTTTCGTAAGTGTAACAGCTCTTCGTAAGTTTTCAGGAACTGATAGCAATACATTTCGCCTTGCACTTTTTTCAGGATGTTGTCTTGGTAGTAATTCCGCAAAGAACGAGACATCTTATTGTAATCCATAGACGGGTTGTTTTTCTGACGGCCCCACAATTTGGCTAAACCTCGAGGATTGACAATTTTGAAAATACGCGTATTCCTATTCTTCCACGCGATGAAGTTATCGTACTTTTGAGTCGGGTCATTTAACAGCTGCTGCAGAAAGTCCCACAAGAATCGACAATTGGGTACCTTATCATTTAAATAAGGCGCTGGTGCTGGTACAGCGTCAGCGGACGACGTGCTTGGCGCACTAGTATCTTGTTGCCTTTCGTTTTCCGAATCGGCTTGTGGAGTTCCTGTTTGACTGTTTAGCGAGGGTGCGGCGCCTAATGATACGGAATTTCTTTGTGCTAGCTGTAGTGGAAAATACAAATAGTCGCTAGCGTTTGGAGCAATCGAGGTCCCGTTTGGAGTAGGTGGGTACGAAGAAATAGGCGCCTCCAGATAATGGTGCCGCGATGTAGGCGTAATGGGAGTGGATGGAAGGCACTGGTGTGAAAGGTTAGAATCGCGAAATAGTAGTTGAAAAAGGTTGTGAAGAACGTCTCCAGAGTCCGGAGCTCTTTCCAATAAATCGGATTTTGTCAGCAAGCACATCGCAAAGCCTGAAAGTAGAAATTAGAGTAAAAAAAAGTATAAATTGGTTTGGTTTTTAATCCTTTTTTTTAAGTGACCGCACGGTCATATATAATTTCCACCGATGGTTAAGGACTGGAAAAGAATTGAGTATTAAGAAAAGATTTTTTTTTACAATTCGGAAAAATATAATTAATCCCGACGTCGCATTTTACAACATTGAAAACATAATCGCAAACTAATTTTCACAGAGCTTTTGCCGTTCGGGAAATATTATTTATCAAATCTCTCTCAGCCTACGGCTTTGGGAAATTAATATTCCAAAATTTCCCTTATGAAGCTCCTGAAATTTGCCTCGTCCCAAGGCTGTTATCCCTAATAGAAGCTGCTAGCCACGGTTGGAATATAGGAACAAACGCCCAATGCGATAAACCTTAACCCCAAAAATGTCTTTATTTTTGGCAATCGCTGTCTGTTCTTTTTATTTTTTTCTCAATTTTCCAAGTTTATTGACTCATTTGATGAGTTAATTTTTTTACATATACATTGTGTCTACTATCAACGTCGAACATAGGGAATTAACATTAATTTTAATTGTTTTGTAGATTTCTGCTCGCTAATTTGACCTCCGCCAATTTTTTTGGTATCTATGGAACGAGAAAATTATTGTGCATCCTGTGATACTAAAATTAATATTTTTTATCGATATTTTCGGAGGTTGAATTGGCGAGCAGGAATCTACAAAACAATTGAAATCAATGTTAATTTCCTATGTTTGGCGTTGATATTGGACATCCTGTATACATATTTAAACTCCCCAATACAAAAATATCTTGTTGGTTGTTTTTAAAAGTATAAATAAATATAAATCTTGTATATCTGTATACAAACACTTACAATTCTATACAACAAGTTATTTTATTTTTCGACACCGCGGCGCCACCTGTAATTCTGCTCCAAGTCTATAGGGTGTATCTAAAATTGAAAAATAAAAATGCCAAAGCAAAGAGCTACAAAAAAAACAAATTTAAGAAATAAAAATAAATGTAATAAATTTATTATTATAACAAGAACTATTTAACTGAAAAATATTTATGCGGTTCTACTAGTTAAATACAGTTACGCTCAGGCCCGTAGCTGGGAGGCGTGCCCCCCCCCCCCCCCCCAAATTAGCAAAAGAAAAAATTTGAATTTTGAAAATAAAATAGGTATATTTCAAAGAGAAGGTATACCCAACAATTTTTTAAGAAGAATACGATTTCAAGAAACAAAAATGGTTAAATGTGAACTATTTGTTAAAGAATTCAATAGATACATTGGCAAATTGTTTTGAAGAATTTTTTTTCTAATTGTGTTTCAAAAAGTGTCACTTTTTGACACTCAAAAGTGTGCGAAAAAGTAAAGTGTGCGGGAAAGAAAGAAAAAGTTCTAATCTACTTTATTTATAATATACATTAACAGTTTCATGTAGCTTGTTTTGCACATCTGAACACTCCGACATATCAGACATATTTGCTAGTATTCTAAAAACACAAATTGTATAACCATAAAAAGAAACGTGGTCACTTACCTGTTCACGTTGTAATGGCTACTATCTATGACCTACCTACTGTCTATAATGGGTTACCAGCCGCAAAATACAAAAATTTTATATTATAAAATGAGAAATTTTATTGATTCTTTTTGAAACATAATAAGAAAAAATATTGTTCGATACTCGTGGAAAAATGTTAGTTTTCCTAACTTGTATCGAAAATATCTATTACAATATTACTAGTGACTATACAGCAACTGGCGAGAGAAGTTTTTCTAGTTTGAAAGGAATAAAAATTTGTTTAAGAAATTCTACTGGTGAAGAAAGGCTAAACGGTCTAGCGCCAATGAATATTTATAGGAATATAAATTTTGATTCCGTTATTATAATAAATAATTGTGAGAATAAGTAAGAAAGGCGCTTAACTTTTTATGTTATGTTTGTTTTAAATTAAAATAAATTAAATAATAAAAAATAAATAATGAGTTAATTTTACATAAAATAATTTTTAGAAAAACAAAATATTGAAAAAATTTGTTTGCAATAATAAAAATTCTCGAAAGGGGAATCCCCGAAAATGTTACTTTCTAAAAGTGCCCCCTCCGAAATGAAATCCTGGCTACGGGGCTGGTTACGCTAAACAAAAAACATACACCAACACTAGTCTACTGACAGATACATGTCATCGCGTGGATCTACCTTTTACGCAGTGGCAGCTCGTGACATTTTCCAATGGGAGGGCACAAAATTAAAAAAAATATTTTTTAAAATATCTATTTAGTATAATGAAAATCTCTATTCTTCTATCCTTATTGTTAGAAAAATGTTCAATTACTTTATCATCATAATCTGGTAATCCTCGAACAAAGTTTTTTCAATAAACAGCACTGACAGATAGCATTTAATATGCATTTAATTTAATAGCTTTGAGAAATCAATTTATCGGGTGCAATATTTAATTTGGTTTGTAATTCTGTCACACTAGATAAAATTTAATTTTATTAAAAAAAAATAGTAAAAATTTGCGTTGTATAACCTAATAGTTTAAGACGGCTGTATGATTTTTGAAGAAATTTTACCGATTGTCACTATTTCCGTCGGCGCAATCAGTGGTAATTAATCGAATAACACAATAAATATGTATCTTTATCAAATAGCGTTGAAGGTGCGAGAGGGCACTACCATATAATAGTTATTAATTATATAAGGGGATTAAGAAGTGTTACGAGGGCCTTACCTGTAAACTTATATTTGCCAACAACTTGCTCAGCGGATCAAATTATGGGCGTGGTCTACTCTTGGAAGTTTAACACAATCAAACAACACAAATAGTTTATAAGCAATTTAATTTCTCCCTTAGATGTTTGTGAAATGAGCAAGCTCATTATATAATACAATAATGCAAAATAACATCGATAACATATTATCAACACAACAGTAATCATAGGCAACAAATGCCATAGTCATTATAACTAAAGATCATAATAACGACAAACATGAATTTATCGAAATGTCAAATAACATGAAAACTAAGTCGATACTGACCTGAAAGGTCCACAAAACGTATGCACACACAAAAATTTTGTGCTAAATAAACAATATCAAAACCACGATACCTTTGTTACAAATTAAATTCCATCGTTAGACGCAGATGTCCATGGAGATGGTAGTTGAGGCAGCGTTCGGTATCGTGCAGTTCATAAGCTCCAACCAAGAATTGAGAATAACCCGACGTCCTCGATTTTAGGTCGTGTTACGTCAACAGCAACATCACTTAGATTTACTCAGTGGCATAATTCATTTACTTTTAATTTGAACTTCATCAGAACTCAAAGTCCGAAACGAAACGCAGTATCAGAAATGACATTACTTTAAATATTTCGGCACTCGATTTTTTATTAACTTTATCATAATTCGAATGAGTTCGAAACAACACAAGTTCAACATTAATTTAAAACTATTAAGGTTTCTGCACTAGATTTAACTTTATTATTATTCGAAAAGTTCGAAACAAAGCGCACGATAGGAAATCGTTCAAATTTCAAGATCACTACCAGCCAAGGTTGTCTTATCGCTCGCATTCCAATGCGCAGAACAGCAACGTCGGAAACATTTCCCGCTCTAGCTAAGGTCGAAAATCGCTTGGCGCGCGTCACTAACAATCTTTGCCTTAATTTCTTCAAAACTAGTCCCCCAAAAATTTTACAAACGATAATCGTGGAAATAGAAATTTCACTATCGAACCGGAAACTTCCACCATAATTTAATCAACTAAATGAATATTTCAAATTAAATTAGCCGGTCTTCGACATGACTTCCGACTTGCTCGCTAGCCGCCAGAGAAGTCCTCAACCGTCTCCCTACTGCTAACAACTTTCACGCTATGCGCGGTAACTAATGGTCATAAATCGTCGGCGTAACAGAAGCCTTTAATCTACGAGAAAAAATGGGCACTCGAGGCGCAGCCGAGAGTCACATTTTTTCGAGAAGATTATAGGCTTGTTAATTCCCAAATGTAATTCAACATTTTATCCACGACCATGACCAAAACCACAAGAAAAAATTTTGTTTTTGAGAAACGTCAGATTTGACAAATTGATTTTGACCAATACCTACTGATTTTGAGCTGAAAACTAATCCACTAGTGTATTATGAATTCTAATCCACTAGTGTATTAAAAGGCCTCTAATCCACGGAAAACGGACGTATTAAACCTTTCTAATATAGTGGTCGTGGATAAAGATTTTAATTCGCTTTCTTATTATGCAAATATATAAGGCTTATTTCTTAATATATAGAGATATTTTTAAAAAATTTTAATTTTTATAGTTTGGATACACATGGAAAGTCATTTGCAGGTTATTTGAATGTTAAATTAAAAAAATAAAAATGAAAATCTTTTTTTAAAAGTTGTTAATGACTTTCTATGAAACTAGATTTTTTTTCGAATCATTTACTTTAAACGGCATTAAATTCCATAGATTAGTAAAAAAGCTACATGAATATTCGTTAAAAGTTAGGTGTACAACCCTCTTAATAAGACTAGAATCGTTCACAAATTTGTTCTCGTTTTTAAAGTTCCTTTAAATAATTTTGCTTCTTTTATACTATTATGTACGGCAAGAACGAAATCGAATTCAGCAGCAAAATCGATAAAACCCAAATAAATACGATAATCGATAATATATAATATAATCGAATATCCCTAACACATTATAAGCAATTTCTGCATTTATATGATTAAATAACTTTACCGCTAGTAACCTACGGAAATTTTTCATTTTTTAACAACTAACAATAAAAACAAAATAGTTTATTAGTAATATGTATAATATTATGTATTGCTCAAAATGCATATTAAATACTTGATACATTTTAAACGTAAAAACATAACACACAACTCGTAAACTAAGCACATGTCATACACTACTGGTGTTATGAACTCAATTGTTAACCGATAAGGGTTTCTCAGAGTGTGACCCGTTTTCAACCTGTCGGTCCACTTGAAAAATCTATTTTTAGTTTTATATGTTACGGGAAAAGTACGTATACCGGTAAAAGTACACATTTTCCGGTAAATGTGCACTTATGCCGGCGCCTATGGCAAATGTACATAGTACTACCAATAGAAATAGGAATATCTGCACATATACCAAGCGATGTTGGGAAAAGTACATTTTTTATCTTTTATGATTTATTATTTACTATTAAGTGAAACTTCAGAAATTCATTCATAATTCAAATTTCAAAAATTTAATTTCGAAAAAATTTTAAGTTCTAAATATTAATAAAATTTGAATTATCAACGATGGTAACATTATAATAAATTTTAAAATCCCCTCCTTTCTATCGTCATGCAAGTCTAACTCCCCCAACCCCCTTTCACTCATTACGTAATTTATAAACTGTGTGCTATAATTCAATAATTATAATTTCGCAATACCCACTTAGATATTTTTTTAAATAAATTAAAAATTGAAGAAATAAATATTAACAATAATAGTAGTAGAGCTCTACAAGCCTTGCAGGCCCATGGCTTAAAAATTATATTTTAAAATAAATATTAATGCTTTAAATTAATTTTATTAAACTAAAACCAGCATAATAATTAATCTTTATTGCATCCCGGATTATTTCTGTGGCATTTCAAATTTATCAAGTTATTTATTTAAAAATATTATAACATTGAAAGGTACGTTAGTTAATTTATTTATATTCACATTATCCTGTATTCGTCGATTTACTTTTACCAAGGTACTTGTGTATCTTTAAATTACTCGACGCACTTCTACCAACTTCTGTGGAATATGTACACATTTACCGGTAAATGTACACATTTTCCAGATATGTACTTTTTCCGTAACATATACAAGATTGTCTGTCGCCCACCATCGGTAGCTGACGTTTGGGTGGCGATTTGCGTGTTTGTTGGCATAAACTACAAAATAATGTAATATAAAATTTATTTTTTAAATAATTAATAATTAATTAAAAATCAATTAGAAAATAAATAAAAATTAATTAAAAAATAAATAAATTATTTTAAGCTAAGCCTTGTTTTTGGTTTTGGGATGGGAGGGCACGTGCCCCTGTGCCCTTTAAGACAAGCCGCCACTGCTTTTACGGACAGTTTCGCTAAACAAATAGCCAGAGCTAATTGACAGATCCAGATCTTCGCGCAGTGTGATAAATTTTATCTTCGTTAAATGTATTTATTTATTCTACCTTATACTTAACCTTCATCCGGGCGCGTGGGCGGTAATTTACCGTTTTATTTATAATAACGCGCGAACTTTTGCGTGCAGGTGTTAAGGAGGGTGGAAGTGCTTTGTATTCCTAATTGACTTATGCCCGTATGCACCAAAAACAAATAAATCTACAAATAAGTATTCGTTAAATAAAGTTTATTCAATGAATAACTTATATTGGTATTCACCAACCACTGGGCATGAATAAATAACTATTTGTAGAATAAATACAAATTAGGTTGGTAGATAATAAAATTACTAAGTAAATTTAAAATCTTAACCTATAAAAGTTGACACTTTTCACTTTAGTATGTTGTGTTTACAAATGAACAAAAGAAATACGAAGCCGAAACTGCAAAAATTAAATCAGAAAATGCCATTCAATTGACAATTCTTAAAATTTTGAAGGAAAAGGCAGAAATCTAATATCTTGAATTTCATTGTGAACGATGTTTTCATCGGGTGGTATTTCATCTCTTCTATCTATGGCAATGTTATGTAAAACTGTTGTTGCTACAAATATTGAGTCCACTCGATCAAGAGCAACACGAAGCCCAAGAGACAGACACGGAAATCTTCTTTTGAGAACACCGAAAGCTCTTTCCACCGTGTTTCTAGTATGAAAATGGCTTCTGTTGTATCGCTTTTCAGCAGGAGTACTACGAATATATAATGGTGTTAATAAGTACTTCCTACAGGGATAAGCACTGTCGCCTAGCAAATAGCAATCTCCAAAAGTATCTTCTTCTAACCGAGCTCTTAATCTAGATTCATTGAAAATTGTAGAATCGTGAGCACTACCGGATAGGAAGTTACTATATCCATAATTTTAAGGTTTCCATTTGCGACCATTTGAACATTTATGAAAAACCATCCCTTTCTATTCCGGTACAATTCAGCAATATCTCCTCCTGGTGATTGAATTTTTATATAAGTACCATCAATCGTACCTAGTACTCGAGGAAAGTTTGCAATTTTATAAAAATTGCTATTAATTTTATTTATTGCAAATTGAGTTTGTGGCATTTTTATATAAATATTGCCTTTTAATGCAATATAGTGTGATATTTTTGCAAGAATTCTGCTCACACTACTTTGCGATACTAAAAAATTATCAGCCGTACACAGTTGAAATGACCCGGTAGCATAAAATCGTAGGGTTATCAGCACTTGATTAATTGGCAATATAGGATCATTTCTCATACTTGTAACTTTTAAATTCTCCCCAATTAAATTTAAAATATTTTCCACGGTTACCTTTGAAAAACGAAATCGCATCTTGAAATCTATATCGTCAAAATTTTCTATAAAATTAGTTCTAAGACGAACATTTCGGGAGCGTCGGCAATTTCTATTTTCATTTTCGTCTGTTGGAACTGGTAAAAAATTTAAAAGCGGCAATAAATTGTTTCTAAAAACAAAGTAAAATTGCACTATAATACAACATACTTTATAATACTTAATTTTTAATTATGTACTTACATTAAATTTAAATCATCTATTACTCTTTCTGTAATACTTTTAATTTTACACAAATCCGAATATACAAGTACTCATAAAATTCAAAAAACTTTCAAGTTTTAAGGTTATAAATCGACAAATAACGACTTATTTGACCAATTTTGAGCTAATAAGTTATTGGAAGTTTATTCAATGAATAAACCTTATTTTATGTTGGTGAATACAAAATAGTGATTTTATTCGACAGTTAGTGCTATTTGTAGTTGGTGCATACGGGCATTAATATGACACTAGATAGAAGTGTCGTTGTTACCTACTTTTCATTTTTAATTATCTCAGCCAACGCCAAACTTGTACAGTCGAATATCGGCGGTAGATTACCAGTTACGCTCCCATTAGTGATATTTATTTTCTTCAGCCATTGCAAGGAAATGTAATTACCGATTTTATATTTTTCGTAGGTATTCACAATTCAAATTACTTTTTTTACAACTTAGTAAACTATACTCCAAATACGTCACTATCGTGACGTCACATATCAGATTTCACATTTTTACTAATGCATATTGCATGTATTGGTCTCATGTCAGGGCATGAAAAATCCGGAAGATACATATACATCGACTTCTTGAGATGGATTCGAATGAAGAAGAGTAAATTGACGATCAAGACGATATTAATTTTGAACCTGAAGTCATTCAACAAGATAAACACAGCAGTGACTCGGAGAAAGATAAAACAAGGCTTAAATGTTACTTCCAAATCATTTTTTTGGAAATCATAATCAACATAATCAAGTACTACACTAATATTTACATTGCTCAAAAAAAGGCTGAAAATGATAAGTCGTCTGATACTCCTATTCGACATAGGGATTACAAATTAATACCTATCCCTACTCTGCCGTGCTAAAATCAAAGGCGGTATCTACTTGTAGGTCAATATCGAGAAATTAACCATCAAAGTTTTTTTAATATTCCTTCGGAAAATGTTAACTTATTTGTTTAAGAAAGGTGATTTCTGATGTAAATTGATGTCAAAAATTAACTGGACACATTAAATTTTTGAAAAAGTCAATGGATCATACTAAAAAAGCAGATACGACTTTTAACGTTAAGTGTTTTTTCAGTGCAAGCTAAGCTAAAAGCGGTATCGGCTAATACGGCATTGTTGCTTAGTATCCACGGCTAAATAAGTAAAAAAAAAAATCGTATTGATTTTTTGTTTTCAAAAATATTGTATTTTAATTGGGTTACATTTTAAAACGATCGTTTATTAAAATTTTATTTAAAAAACAATATTAAGTACATCATAATTAAAGATAATTAAAATATCGATAAAAAAACTAAATGATAATACAAAATATGATAATTAATAAACTTATTACCTAATTTTCATTCAGAAACCGTAAAAAACAAAATGTTAATACATATAAAAACTAAAATAAAATATAAAAAAACTCAAAGAAGATTTAAAATCAAGTTGAATAACTTTTTAATTTTCACATTCTTCCAAGTATCTCCAGAAAGTCTTTCTATTATCAGGAATAATTCCCCCAAGACTTTTGAGTAAAGCTTCCTTTTTGGATTTAGGGAATCCACGAGGTTTGCTTCGACTTACAACATTAGTTGATAAAACTCCGGTTTTTTTGGCAGCTTTTTTGCAAAGAAAGTTTAATTTTTGAAAATTTTGGGTATATGAAGTTTTGTAGGATAAATGAAAGTTTCCACGAGTAGCTTTAATCTGAACCATATCAGAGAGATACGGCCTGGTTGCATTTTGCTTCAAAGCAACCTCAGATTTGTAATCCTTCCACTGATAAAAGTCTTGATGATTCATAGTTTTTACTTCAACTTTACCTTTTTGAGCTTGTTGCACTGCATCGACAAAGTCATTAAAATCGTAAGTCTTACCTTGTTTCTTAAGTGATAGTTCCACCTGGTGATGGAAACTATCTGCTGACATAAATGTGTGTCCCGGTTCAAAATAATTTAGAAATATTTCCGAAGCAGTAATTTCATCAGAATTAATCATTCTCACAATAAAAGTTAGTAGACACCAATTCTTATTCTGGCTAGAACAGTTGTCTAACCATATCGTTATTTGTTTGGCATCTCTGTGTTTCTTCAAAAACGAATAAAAACAGCTTACGATGTCTTCTTTATCTCTCCCCGAAATACCCTCGTGCCACAAAACAGAATATGGTTTTGAAATCGATTTTGAACCAAGCGGTACAAAACTTTCATTGTAGGCAATTAGCCTCTTAATAAAAATTACTTTCTTGAAACTGTCCACCCTCGGCAACATAATAATTTTTTGCAAATCTGCAGAAACGCAAATAGAGTTTTCATCAAAATCCGTGCCCGATTGTGTCTGATAAAATTCTCTCGATTCACTAGCACGAACCTTATGCTTTTTCCAAGTAGAGCACGTTTGGCAATTATCTTGAACATTTTTTTCGTCGTGGTCATGCAATTTGAACTCTTCACATTGTTCGCATTCTTCGTGCCCCAGCTGTGCGAAAGATATATTTTTTGCCTTCACACGCAAACGATATGATTCGTATGACACCTTACAATTAACATTTTTGGATTTAAAATCGTCGAACATGATGGAAACTGATATATCGCTAGGCAGATATCTTCGGTTTGGTGCGTGAGCACGTCTAAAAAATAAGAGTGTGTTCATATTACAATTAGATAATTATGTTACAAATTAATAACTTACCTGTAATGAGATATTGATGGATGAAACGTCTCAATATGTTCATCTATTAGAGAGTAATCAATTCTCTTTTTAGCCGAATCGCAATGTCGACTCTTTTTGGGATTCATCTTATGTCTTGCAGTTTTTGACAACGTATTATGTAAAATTCGATCGTTGGATTTTTTATATCCTAAGGTTGTTAAAAAAAAGGTTTTGCACAATTGTACTCTCTCGCCGTTTTCATCGCTTAAAAAGTACTTAAAAGAATTGAGTTTTCTATAACTATCAGTCGTCCGACGTTTTGGATCTTGCCTAATGCATGAATTAAGCATAAAAGCCTTCCTCTGTTCATTAGTTAGAGTCCAAAAATTTGTATTTATTACAATCCTTTGATCTTCTGTAATATGACTAGAACATGCTCTTTTGCAACTGTTTACATCGCAGGCTGTCAGAACTTGATGGTTTTCTTTCAGTTTTTCTTTCTTCATATTTGTTTCTTCTATTTTAGTGTTGGTGTCAATTTTCCTTCTCTTTCTTGGGTTACCTGCTTTTGTGTAACCTTTGTCATTTAAATTAGTTGTTCTTTTTACTGCAGAGCTTACATTTGATGGCATTAATTCATCAATATGATCAACCAAGTTTTCTACAGGTGAAACGTCATGAATAGATATAACATTCAATGTCGAGGTAGACGGTGGAATATTTTCTATAAGCATACTGCTTGGCATTGTATCTTGTATTTTTACTTCATTATTTACAATTTTGCAGGAGCGATCAAGTTTTACAAATTCGCATTTATTGTTATTATCAAGTTCTGGGTCATAAGGAACCATATTTACTAAATTTGTAAATACACCTAAATCGTCGTTAATGCATTCATTTAATTTATCATTGGGATAAATTCCATCTTCTGTTATAATCGGTAAATTTAACAAGGCTTCTTTCGGTTCTTTAATCAATGAAGATGATTCACCAGATGGAATATTATCAACATTACAACTTGCAACACAAACTTCATTTTCGGTTGAAATCGATTTAGTTGACCAAAGATCATTTTGTTTTGGATCATTGGTTGGCTTATGAGAAATTGTTTCAATTTGTTCTTTAGTTACCAAAGATAATATGAACTTAGCTCTACTACTTGACATTTTACTGAAATAAATGTTTTGATAGATATTATAGAAGACTTGCATCAATAATGTTGATTTACCTTTTAATTATTATCACTAAAATAATTAAAACTTGAAATAACACTTGAATAAATAACAAACTTACAACTGAATGCACTCACACGGGCAAAGCAACAATAAATAAAAAATTACTTGCGTATTATTAGTAATTTGCGTATTTAGCAATGATTGCTAATAAAAAAGGAGGTAAATGCAGTATACTAATTACAAACGCCGTATATGCAAATTCAAACAACTGATACCGCATTTTCAGCTAGTACCGTGCATATACTGCATTTTTACTTAGGAAATGTTGCATTTTTGAAAAGATACGATTTTAATTATGCTATTTTTTAATAAATTTAAAATAGATACAGCCTTTTCCTTCCGAAAACAAATAGAATAATATGCCAGAATACTAAAACCGCAAAAAAACAAAAATCCAATTTTTTGTAGATACCGCCTTTGATTTTAGCACGGCAGTACTGTGTTAGCTTATTTTATTATTCAAATTTTAATAAAAATGAAATTTTAATAAAAATGTTTTATCGTTTAAAAAGTATTATAATGTTTTTCATCGTATTTATCCCGATTTTAAAGATTTTGGATGAATGACGAAAGAAAAACCGAAGACGGTAGATTACCGTTGCGCGCCCGCTAATGTTACGGAAAGAGGCGCGCCCGGATGAAGGTTAATGTAATATAGTCGATCCAAGATATGAATAATATAAGTGGCGCGTTGTTTGCAAAGTCCAATTTACACAGGAAAACTTCAGATAATTTAAATAGTACTTAATCTTGTAGTAATATTAAATATTCACCACAAAAAAAACGAAACGTTATAACCAGGGCTCGAGAGTTCTAGAAAATGAATATATTTTCTGGTAAGTCTTAGAATATTCAAAGTAAAATACAAATTTGTTTCACACTTCCCTGATGTTGTATACGAAATTTTATAATGCTAATTTTTGAATATTTAAGGTTTTTAGTGCTATTTTGCTATTTTAGAGTTTAAGTGCTATCTACAGGCATATTTTTATTTAATAAATGAAATAAACAAAATGT
This sequence comes from Cantharis rustica, assembly GCA_911387805.1. Classification (NCBI taxonomy): domain Eukaryota; kingdom Metazoa; phylum Arthropoda; class Insecta; order Coleoptera; family Cantharidae; genus Cantharis; species Cantharis rustica. The sequence continues at coordinate 27,931,013 of OU426880.1, forward strand.
TATGGAAATAAACAAACTAAACAAAATGTTAAATTAATAAATTTTAACTGTTAAGTCAAAAATACGTACTTACATAGAAAATAGTATTTAAAAAAAATTAAATATACCTAAATTAACATTTAACAGGTTTGAACTATTTGAATAAGCAAAAAAAAAATTAAAATGAAAATTGATAAAAAATCTTTAAATATTGACTAACAAGTTTTGAAATAACAAATTACGTTATAAAAAAATATGATAAAAACTTAAAATAAAAAATTTTGTAATACGATATAAAGGATTATAAGATTATTTCCGCTCATCATATAACAAAAGGAAAACGTAAAAATAATGAGAAGCAATTAAATATACACCAAACAAATAGAAAAATTAATATTAAAAATTTATATTATTTATGAATTTGACCGGTTCAGTTTAGGCAACACACATAACACTTCTATCGCAAAAATTTCGTTATTGTAATACCGTCTAACTTCAAAGCAATTTCATTGGTTAATATTTAGAAGTCGTCGCTTTAGTACAATTTCCAATATTTTTCTTAAAAAAACGGACTATGTTATAAGTAGGGCTGAGATTATAAGCAAATGCATATTTTCACTTATTGATATGAGAACGTCGATTTTTGAATATCTTTGCGAAACACATAATAAATTAGAGTAATTAGAGTCAAATTTTTTTTTGCATATTCTCCACGATTGGTTCATATATTAGTGAAATTATTAACTCATAAAATTACTATGGGTGACCGGCCAAAGAACTGAACATAGGAAAATAACATGGGATATTAATTTTTCTAAATTCCTGCTTTCCATTATAACGGATAAAAATGAAAAAAGTATCAATTTACAGAGATTTTTATTCCGCTTCTAAAGATGCCCAACACTTGAAATTTTATTTTTTAATTATTGTTATAAACTCAATTGTAAAATTAAGAAATATAGATTTAAAAAAAAAATAGCTGGCTTGGTGTAATTCGTCTTCGCTATAAACTGCGAAAAATTTAAATCATGTAAATTTCAAATCATTTTAAGAGAATCGTTTGCATCAAATAAATGAAAAATATAATTAGCTTTTTATTGCATATTTTAAACTTGAATTCTGAATTTCTCACGGCATATTTTGTATTTTAACTTACATATTTTTTATGAAAATTCGAGCATAAATCGTCGTACTAGACGTGAAGAGAGCTAAGCCACAAAAATTGAAAAAAATATAGTTAACTTCATTTCATCAATCAAAAAACAATGAAGAATATAGTGGTGAATACAACTAAGTGATTTTTTTGTTCTAACATTGAATTCCGCTAATCCGTGAATGATATAAACAACACATTATTTTAGATGACATTTTAAAACTCTTTTTGCTAATTATCTCAAAATAGCAAATGTGAAGCTTAGCTCTCTTCACCTCTAGTACGACGAAATATGCGCATATTTTCAAATTTTTTATGCATATAATTTCCAGCCCCACTTATAAGATTAATAAAAGTAGGGGTTGGCCCACCCAAGCATCGATGAAATTTATGAATGGGATTAAGTTCAAAACTGACCATCGCATCAGTGGAAATTAAAAACCTTTGAAAAAAAATGTTATTTTGGAAAAAGAATAAATTCGTAAAGACTTACCGTTGATTTGAAACTTGTCCAAATCGATAGATTGAAGATCGTATTCTTTTTCTGCCCACTTGAGAAAGGTGTTAACATCTTCGCGCGTCCAAAGTATTGGGTTGACCACGCAAGCTTGTGGTAGCGGACTATTGCAATTCAATAACGCTGATGATGGAGGTTGCGCTGGCGAAGCGTATGAAGAATATCTACCTGGACAGACCGAAGTGCAAGGTATCGTAATGGGTACGCGTTCCATGGCTCCCGTTGGATTGAAACTTCTGAAGGAAACTTCTGAAAATCTTGGTGATAGGTACGGACTCACCAACGGCGGATGGGGCAACGTATGAAAAATTCCTGTATTTAAATTCAACGCAGGAGGAGGATTACGATTGAACATCTTGTTAATGTGCGAACTTCAAAAAAACTTGTACTAACTATAACCAAACACCTTTAACGAAGGAACAACTGAAAATGAGCCTTCGTGACGTAACGTGACGATGATGGCAAATGCGGAGCATTTGGCATTGCGCCTTGATCTACTTCATCTGGTGAAATGAAACATTGACGTTGAGTTTGTAAAAACTTGGTACACGTCGCGGATCCTGGGATCCGCCGGTCTGCCGTTGTGAGTGATTCTTGGTGCACAGTTTGATGGTTAACCGTGCCGGTCATGGTTTATTGTTTGCCGGTGTGGGAGCGCGTGGGCCGTCTCGGCCTTGGTTAAGTGTCTTTTCACTGCGGCTGATAAGCTTGGCGGAGGGGGGGGAGAACTCGCGGGCACTTTTGAGCGTTTGTTTTTAGGGCGCACTTTTTAAGCGTATATTGTTGGTTTGTATAAGGTGATTTGCACTAATAGTGTTTGTTTTTGAGGGGGACGGGTAGAGAAACTTCGGGAGTTGAATTCGCGGGGTGGGTAGCACTTTGAGTATTTTTGTCTGGACATTCACTTCGCGAACTGGGTGGGCGGGGGCTATGCGTGTGATTGTTAGCACTCACTTTCGCGAAATTGTGGGCGGGGGCTGTGTGCCTGATTGTTGTTTACGCGCACTCATTTTCGCGGACTGGGTGCCGGACGAATGGGCGGGGGCGAACGATGATGAACGATGAACTTATTGGTTTTCTGGAGTTGCCACGTGTTAACGTTTACCTCCTTCATCTCATGTGGGCAGCGGGCGTTGGGGTTTGTTGAGGTTTTCTTTCCTCTTTTCTTGGAGCGCTAGGCTTGATCTGGCTAGGTATTTTGGTCCTTTGGGATTATTTTCCTCGATTTTTCCTGGATTTTTTTTTTTTTTTTTTTTTTTTTTTTTTTTTTTTTTTTTTTCTTTTCTTCCGGTGTTTTCTTGTTGCGTGGTTTGGGGTCAGAGGCGGCGGTGAGGAGTGAATGTTTTGGTCTGTGTGTTAAACTTGTCTCTTGAATAGGATTCTGCGAGCGGAGCGAATGTGCAATCAGTGGATTTGGGTCCCCAGTGTTAGATGAACTTGGTCCCTTGGTGTCGATGGGGCGGGGCGAGTGTCCGTGAATTTTGGTTCCTTGCATTAGATGAGCTTGGTCCCTTTATGTCCATGGGGCGGGGCGAGTGTCCGTGGATTTTGGTTCCTTGCGTTGGATGCGCTTGGTCCCTTGTTGTCGGTGGGGCGGGGCGAGTGTCCGTGGATTGTGGTTCCTTGCGTTGGAAGAGCTTGGTTCCTTGATGTCGGTGGGGCGGGGCGAGTGTCCGTGAATTATGGTTCCTTGCATTCGAAGAGCTTGGTCCCTTTCCGGCCTTGGGTCGTGGCGAGAGATTTGGCGTGTTTCCGGGCGTCTTACATGGTTTCTTGGCATCCGGGTGTTTTGATGAACCCGATGCTTGGTGGGAACCTGAAACGAACATGTATAGATTACGGTTAATTACACCCCGGCTGACGGGCGGATGAGGATGTCCTTTGGCCGGCTGTGCCCTAGGTTGAAGCCTGGTTGATATTGTCCCAGCTGTGAGATGAGGGGATTGTCTGAAAAGCTCGCGGTCTTATATAATTTTTCCGCCTGGTTCCTGATATGCACGTCGATGGTTTCCATCTTCGCGTCGGCGTGGAGTCTTCTATTTGTGACATAATACGGGCTTGAAAATGCGTGCCGGATGGATTTATTTTGCACCACTTGGATCTTCTTTATGTGGGTGCGGGCAGCCGTCCCCCACACGGGCGCGGCGTAGGTCATGGTGGGTCTGATGATGGCCTTGTAGATGCGCAGCTTGTTTGCCGGTGACATCTTGCTGTCGGAAGCTAGGAGTGGGTAGAGCTTTGTGAAGACGGCTCTTCCCCGGTTTGCAGCGGTTTGAATGTGTTCCTTCCACAGCAGTCTGTAGTCCAACGTGACTCCCAGGTACTTGGAAGTGTTTGTCCATGGGATTGGGGTCTCGAACATGAAGATGTTGGTTCGAGGGCGGATCTTGTAGCGTTTCTTTTTGAACATGGTCGCGGTACTTTTGGTCGAGTTTACACCAATGCGCCATGTTGCGAACCATCTTTCCAGGTTGTTCACGGTGTCTTGCAGTCGATCGGTGGCGAGATCTTGACTCCTGGAGGAAGTGTACACGGCCGTGTCATCCGCGTAGAGCGAGATCTTCGTCCTCGGGTCGGTTGGGGCTGGCATGTCGCTCACGAAGATGTTGAAAAGGGTCGGGGCGAGGATGGATCCTTGGGGTACTCCGGCAGTGATGAAGCGCTCGGAGGATCGGGTGCCTTCGAATTTCACCTTGAATTTTGGATTTTCAAGGTATGACGCCACCAGCTTGACGAGTGCTGGTTGGATGTTGGCGTTGAACATCTTGTAAAGAAGACCTTCGTGCCACACTTTGTCGAAGGCCTTCGAGACGTCGAGTAGAACGAGTGCGGTGACCTCTTTCTTGTTAAAACCGAGGGAGATGTGTTCGACCAGGCGGAGGACTTGCTGAACCGTGCCGTGTCCTGAGCGAAAACCGAACTGCTCGTCTTGCAGGATGCTTAGGTCGAACATGGTTTGTTTGATACGAGTGCAGATGACTCTTTCTGCGACTTTTCCTAGCGACGGGAGGAGGCTGATGGGGCGATAGCTTTGAGGCTTCCGGGGGTCTTGACCTGCCTTGGGAATGACCACTACGTCGGCAGTTTTCCATTTCTGCGGATAGTAGCGGAGGCGGAGTGAGGCGTTGATGATGCCGGTGAGTGCAGCGATTGCCTTGCGCGGCATTGCCTTGAGGGAACGGTTTGTGATCGCGTCGGGTCCGGGTGCCTTCCTGTTCTTCAGGGATCTGATTATTTGAGTGACTTCCTTTGTCGAAGCCGGGTCGATCGGTGTGGGGTCTTCGATTGGGAGGGTCCTCTTGACGAAGTCCTCGACCATTTCGATATGGTCTTGGTTGAGGCGCTCTTCGAGGGGGCTGCATTGAGTTTCCAGGTTGTCGGCGAAGGTGTCGGCTTTTTCCTGGTCGCTTTTTGCTTGCGTGTTGTCGGGGCGGGTGATGGCGGGCGTCTGACGGTTTTTGGGGCGGATTAGAGCGTTGGCCATTTTCCAGGCGGATTGGTCCTCGAAGTTGAGCGCTTCGATCTTGTTGGCCCACTCCAGATCGTGATGCGCTTTAACTTCCTCTGAAACTCGCTCCTTGAGGCGGTTGTATTCCCGCTTGTCGTCCGGGTGCCAGGTGCGTTGTGCGCGTTTTCTGGCTCTCCGCTTCTCCCGGATGAGTGCCTTCAGTTCAGGAGGGAGGCGATCTCTGATGTCAGCGACGTCAACTTGCCTCGTTGCGTGCTGGATGGATCGCGAAATGTTGTCCTGAAGGACTTCAACGTACTTTTCCAGGTCGTCTTCGGTGGAGATGATCGGGATGGCGTCCATGTTTTGTAGGAGGTGATCGTGGAAGGAGGGCCATGAAATTTTTGGTCTCGTCGGTTGAAGTCTTGACGCGATGTCGTCTCCCAGGTAGAGTAGTACTGGGTAGTGGTCCGAGGTGAGTTCCTGTGCAGTTGTTAGATGAAACTGCATCAGGGTGTCCTTGATGAGGGCGAGGTCGATGATGCTTGGCGTGCCAGCCGGGGAGTAGTGGGTCGGGGCTGTCGGGGCGGCGATGACGAGGTCGAGATCCATTGCGATCCTAGAGAGGTTTCTTCCTGCCTGATTGGTGTGCCTGCAGGCCCAGGTCGAGTGTTTGGCGTTGAAGTCACCCGCGATGATTTTCCCTCCGGGTCCGTCGAGGAGGGCGGCGATGTCTTCTCGGAGGATTTCTCTGCTGGGGGCGTTGTAAATGGATGAGATCTGGAGCCATCCGTGGTTCTTCGTGAGGACGTCGATTGTGGTGGCCTCCAGATGGTTTAACTCCAGTGGGGGACCTTCGTAATGCTCGATGGAGGTCTTGACGTAAATGGCGGTGCCTCCACCTCGAGCGTGCTGTCGGTCGGTTCGGTATAGAATGTACCCTGGCAGCTTGGCGTTGTCACCTTTCCGAAGGTGGGTCTCGTTGACCATGATGACGTCTAGGTCGTGGGCGTGGGCGAACTCCAGCAGCAAGAATTTCTTCGCGAGGAGTCCGTTTGCATTCCAGAATGCGATCTGCAGGGATGACGGTTGCATTCGGTTCCTATGCATTCACGATCGGATATTTCGAGATGATGGCGTCTGTTGCCGTCTGTAGTTTTTTGAGGGTCGCATTCCCGACGTTTGCTTCCCTTAGGATGGATTGAAACGCGTTGGAAAGTTCGCGTACGAACCCTTGGATGTCTTGTGATTGGGCGTGGCTAGACTCCGTGTTTTGAGTCTTGTGGGAGGAGCCTCTATGCGCGATGGGGGTGAGGCTAGGTTCCGTGTCCCTGTGTCGCTGGGAGGAGCCTCTGTGCGCGTTCGGGGCGGGTCCTCTCTGCGTGTTCTGGCGGCTGGGGGAGCGATGTCTTGGGGGTCCGTTTTGACGGCTGGGGGAGCGTCTTCGCGGCGGGTTTTGGCGGCTGGGGGATCGTCGTCGCGGTGTAAACTGGCGGCTGGGGGAGCGTCTCGCTGGCGTGTCGCGGTGGTTGGTGGGGCGCCCGCTTCTGTACGATGGCGGAGGGGCCGAGGGGTTTCTGCGTTGGTGTGGTTTTCTCCAGTTTTCTCCGGGTTTCCTCCTTTGCGGATACTCCGGGCATCCCTTGTAGTTTGCGGGGTGGGGTCCCTGGCAATTGGCACATCTTGCCGGTTCCTCTCTGGTCTTGGCGCACTCTGCCGTCAGGTGGTCCTCCCCACACTTGACGCACTTTGCCCGGGCGCGGCAGCAGCGTTGTGCGTGTCCGTATCGCTGGCATCTGTGGCATTGACCTACTTCCGTCTTTGGGTGGGGCGATTCGACGGTGAAGCCTACCCCGTAGGCTTCCGTGGTCTGGAAGATCTTTTTCCCCTCTTCGGTCTTGTCCAGCTGGACAAGGTATAGGGGCATCGGGCGGCGGTCGCGTCCACGTCGCATCTGGTGCACCGATTGCACCGGGAGACCCTGTGCCTCCAGGTCCCTCTTCAGCTCGTCCGGGGTGATCGTAATAGGTAGTCCCCGAATGACTACCTTGAGCGGCTTATCCTCCGTCAACATGTACGTGTGGTTTTCAATGTTTTTCTCCTCCAGGAGCCTTTTGAGCTTCCTGAAGTCCTGTTCAGTGGCTGGGTGGACCTCCATGCCGTCGCGTACGGTGCGTATTTTGGTCGTTTTGATTTGCCCCTGTATGAGGCTGTAGGTATTCGCCCAATTGTCCTGCGTCCTCACGATAATTGGAGGAATCCTGGGCGCGGCGGGCTTGAAGTGGGCGCTTGCCTGGCTGCGTGGTGGCGGGGATTTCTGAGTTCTTGGGGCTATCGGGGGCCTGGTCGGTACGTCCTGGCTAGTTTCCATGCTCGTCCCTCCGGAGGTAGCTGGTTCATCATCTTCTAGGTCTTCTGCTAGTACCCTGTATTTGTTGTTGTGCAATAAGTCATCGGAAGCGGTGCTTGATGCCGGTGAGGTGTCCCGGGAGGAGTTCTTCTTCCTCTTCTGGTTCTTGCCGGTTTGGAACGCCGGTTCTTTCGCGGGGATGGCGGGGATGACGGGGATGGCGGGGATGGCGGAAAATCCTGGTGGCGGCGTAACGGGTCTGGCCATCAGCTGAGGTGGCGTCTGGCTTTCTAATTTTTCCTGCAACTTCCTCCCAAGTTGCCCAATCTGCTTCAGTTGCTCTTGGAGGAGAGCAACCGCCTTCTTGTCCAGTTCGTTTTGGACGTCGTGCTGCCTCTGGTATTTACGGAACTCCTCGTTCCTTTTGCTTTGCTCCCTCTGGAGCTTGGCCAGGCTGGCGGAGATCTCCTCGATCTTCTGGTTTGCCATCTCGATTGCTATTTGTATAATAAAAATTAGCAGAAATTCGGATTTGAAATTAAAAAATTTCGGTTTTTTGAAATAAAAATTTCAAGTAATTTGCAGTTTGAACGAATAAACTTGATCCTCTCTATCTCACTTGCTGATTTTGATGGCGGGTTTGTAAGTAATAACTGCCTGTCGTCCTCAACAATTGTCCTGAGCTGGTCTAGTGTTTGTAACTTGTACTGGCTGGCCACGTGGTCTGGTCTGTTAGCTGGTCTCTAAGTACGTCTTACTCGTTCGGCTGGTCTGGCTGGAATGGGCGGGGGCTATGCGCGTGATTATTTTTGACGTACACTCACTCACTTGGCGAACTGTGCACTTGACTAATGGGCGGAGGCTGCGTGCGTGATTTGTGTCGTAGGCCAATGGGCTGTCTGGGATTGGTGGATCGAAGCCCGGGTGCGAGTGGTGGCCGGGGTGCCGTCTCTGCATGGACTTGGGTGATGTGTTGCTCCCTGGTATCGGTTCTTGGATTTTTTAACTTTATGTTTTGAGTAAAATTTTTGGTCTCGGGTGGAGCCAGAAGTGATCCACGTTGTATTTGCCGAGTCCAGCGATGAGTGGGTTGTCCACGTCGTGGGCTCGGTCGTAGATCTTTTCGGCAGCTTTCCTGACCTGATCCTCGATTTTGTCGATCTTGGTGTCGGCGTGGAGCTGCCTGTTGGTGACGAACCACGGGGCGTCCATGGCATTTCTGATACAGATGTTTTGGACTGTCTGGATGGTTTTTGTTTTGGTGGTGGTGGTGTAGGCCCACGCCGGGGCTGCGTATGTGAGGGTTGGGCGGATGATGGTGTTGTAGAGTCGAAGTTTAATCTCCGGCGTGAGCTTGCTGCGGAGGCCGACGAGAGGGGCGAGCTGTGCCATCAGGGCCCTTGCTTGGCGGTTTACTTGGGTGGCGTGGGCTCCCCAGTTCAGGCGGTGATCGAAGGTGACACCCAGGTATTTGGTGGACTCGAGCCATGGTATTTTGGTACCAAACATGTTCAGATCTGGAAGGGTTAGCGGCTTGGTACGTTTATTTCGGAAAAGAATGGCGGCGCTCTTCTCGGAGTTTACCTCGATTCGCCATTTCTTGTACCACTTCTCGAGTTCATCCAGGGCTACCTGGGTCTTGCGGGCTGCGATTTTCGGGCTCATGGACGAGATGGCAATTGTTGTGTCATCCGCATATAAGAATAGGGCACTGTTGTGGTCCCGTGGTCTGGGCAGGTCGCTGACGTACATGTTGAACTGGGTCGGTGAAAGTATCGACCCCTGTGGTACGCCTGCCGTGATTGGTCGCGGTGTTGAGCGGGTGCCCTCAATCTTAATGCGGAAGGTGCGGTTGGCCAGATATGATTGCGTTATTTTGACCAAGCGAGGTGGCATGTTGGCTTGCAGCATCTTGAAGAGGAGCCCGTTATGCCAGATCTTGTCAAAGGCCTTTGAAACGTCCAGGAAGGCGGCACAGCAATATTCTTTCTTGTTGAAAGCCAGTGTAATGGCTTCGACTAGTCTTAGGATTTGGACGGTGGTGGAGTGTCCCGGTCGAAATCCAAACTGCTCGTCTTGAATAACGTGGAACTCCTCTAGCGAGTGGCTGAGCCTGGATAGGATGATGCGCTCCACCACCTTCCCTATTGTCGGGAGTAAGCTGATGGGCCTGTAGTTGGTCGGTATATTGTTGGGTTTCCCTGGTTTAGGTATCACCACCACATCTGCTGTTTTCCAACGGTCGGGGAAGTGCCCGAGTCGAAGGATGGTGTTTGATATGGTGGTGATTGCTACAATGGCTTTTCTCGGGAGCTCTTTAAGGGCGGCGTATGTGATGCAGTCCGGTCCTGGCGCCCGACGCCTCTTGGTTCGTTTGATTGCGTCGGCGACTTCTTCAGGGCTGGCGGGCTTGAGGGGGGGGTTGGTCCTGTAGGGCTTCCGGTTTCAATTTGTTCTTGACTGCAGTGTTAACCTCCTCGAGGTGGCCAAGGTTTGCGTTGTTAGGGATTGGGCTGCACTGCTCTTCGAGTGCATCCGCGAACGCTTCCGCTTTGTCCTGGTCGGTGATGGCTAGGCCGGTGTTGGACTGCAGTGCCGGGATGGTGGTACGAGTGTTTTTAAGCGCTTTGACCATGTGCCATGCCGACATGTCTTCAAAGTTGAGGGAGTCCAACTCCTGGGAGTCCAGGATTCGCTGTGGTGTTGGCGGAGTTTGAATTTAAGCGTTGTCTTGAGCTGGGCGGCATGGAGGCGGTCTGCGGGACACATGGTGAAGCGGGACCTCTTCTCTGCTTTCCTTTTTTCCCTGATTAGTTGTTTGAGGTCGGCCGGGAGGAGGTCGCGAGTGTCCGGGATCGGGATTTCGTGGGATGCGGCTTTCAGCGAGTTGGTAATTGCTTGCTCGAAGGTTGCCACGTAGTCCTCGAGTTGGTTGGCGTCCGCGATGATTGGGATGTTGCCCATGGTGTTTGTTATGTGGTTTCTGAAAACCGGCCAGGCGGTGATCGTGGCTACCCTTGAGGCGGGTTGGTTAAGTGGGTCGCCCAGTTGGAGAAGTACCGGGAGGTGATCTGACGTCAGTGCCTGGATGGTTTCCAGTGAGTGTGGGACGGTGACGTTGTTCATGATTGCAATGTCGAGTACGTCGTCACTGGCGGGGCCTTGCGTGGCCCTGTGTGTTGGTTCAGTTGGGCCGACGACATCTACTACAAGGTTTGTAGCCGGTTTGCGGAGCGCGTTCCCCGCAGTGTTGGACCTTCTTGAGTTCCAGGAAGGGTGCTTGGCGTTTAGGTCGCCCAGTATAATTTTGGGGGCGGAACCGCGGAGCATCTTGCGGAGGTCGTCTTGGGGTAGGGTGTCCTTGGGCTTGCTGTAGGCTGCCGTGAGTTGGAGGTTTCCCAGGTTGTGGACGGGCAGCGTGATGGTGGTGGCCTCGATTTGATTGAGATCAGGTCGGGTGGTGTTGTGGTGTTGGAGTGACCGTTTGACGTAGATTGCAGTGCCCCCACAGGCACCGCCGGGTCGGTCGTTTCGGTGTAGGGTGTAGTTTGAAAGCTTGGCGGAGTGGCTGGGTTTGAGATGCGTCTCGGCTATCAGGATGACGTCCAAGTCCTTCTCGTGGGCAAAGTCGAGCAACTCCATTCGTTTAGTGAGGCAGAGACCGTTGGCATTCCAGAAGGCGATCCTGAGGCTGGTTGGCGGTTTACGAGGGTGTAGATTCATTGATGCGTGATATTTTTGGCGTGTTTTGGGCTTGGTGGGTTGTGATTTAGTTTGGTTTGCCATCTGCCTGTCGTGTTTGTATGTACTTGAGGAATTCGGAAGGGTCACCTACAAGTTGTAGCATTGTATCGTATGCTTGTGCGAAGGGATCGGCTTCGAGAACTTTTTGGGGCGTGGCTTGCTGAGCGATCCTCGGAGGAGCTACGGGATTGGCCATGAGCGGTTGTGGCTGCTGGCGTGTAGATCGGTTCGCGTGTAGATCAAGGAGAAGAAAAACTTGAAATTCAACGCTACATTCCAGCCAGACCAGCCGAACGAGTAAGACGTACCTAGAGACCAGCTACCAGACCAGACCACGTGGCCAGCCAGTACCAGTTACACACATTCAGATCAGCTCAAGACAATTGTTGAGGACGACAGGCAGTTATTATTTACAAACCCGCCATCAAAATCAGCAAGTGAGACAGGGAGGATCGAATTTTACTCGTTTAAACTACAAATTTTCTGAAATTTTTATTTCAAAAAACTGAAATTTTTTAATTTCATATTCTGAATTTCTGCCAAATTTTTATAACAAAAGCAACCGAGATGGCCAATCAAAGAATCGAGGAGATTTCCGCCAGCCTGTTCAAGCTCCAGAGGGAGCAAACCAAACGAAACGAGGAGTTTAGGAAACTCCAGAGGCAGCACGATGTCCAAAACGAGTTGGACAAGAAGGCGGCTGCTCTCCTTCAAGAGCAGCTGAAGCAGCTTGACCAATTGGGACGCAAAATGCAAGCCAAATTGGAAGAACAGCAGCTACCCCAACTGATGGCCAGAACCGTAACGCCGCCGCCAGGATTTTCCGCCATCCCCACGAAAGAACCGGCTTTCCAAACCAACAAGACACAGAAGAGGAAGAAGAACTCCTCCCGGGACACCTCACCGGCATCGAGCACCGCTTCCGATGACTTATTGCACAACAATAAGTATCGTGTACTTGCCGAAAACACAGACGACGACGAACCCGCCAGCTCCGGAGGAACAAGTATGGAAACTAGCCAGGACGTACCGACCAGGCCCCCGATAGCCCCAAGAACTCAGAAATCCCCGCCACCACGCAGCCAGGCAAGCGCCCACTTCAAGCCCGCCGCGCCCAGGATTCCTCCAATTATCGTGAGGACGCAGGACAATTGGGCGAATACCTACAGCCTCATACAGGGGCAAATCAAAACGACAAAAATACGCACCGTACGCGACGGCATGGAGGTCCACCCAGCCACTGAACAGGACTTCAGGAAGCTCAACAGGCTCCTGGAGGAGAAAAACATTGAAAACCACACGTACATGTTGACGGAGGATAAGCCGCTCAAGGTAGTCATTCGGGGACTACCTATTACGATCACCCCGGACGAGCTGAAGAGGGACCTGGAGGCACAGGGTCTCCCGGTGCAATCGGTGCACCAGATGCGACGTGGACGCGACCGCCGCCCGATGCCCCTATACCTTGTCCAGCTGGACAAGACCGAAGAGGGGAAAAAGATCTTCCAGACCACGGAAGCCTACGGGGTAGGCTTCACCGTCGAATCGCCCCACCCAAAGACGGAAGTAGGTCAATGCCACAGATGCCAGCGATACGGACACGCACAACGCTGCTGCCGCGCCCGGGCAAAGTGCGTCAAGTGTGGGGAGGACCACCTGACGGCAGAGTGCGCCAAGACCAGAGAGGAACCGGCAAGATGTGCCAATTGCCAGGGACCCCACCCCGCAAACTACAAGGGATGCCCGGAGTATCCGCAAAGGAGGAAACCCGGAGAAAACTGGAGAAAACCACACCAACGCAGAAACCCCTCGGCCCCGCCGCCATCGTACAGAAGCGGGCGCCCCACCAACCACCGCGACACGCCAGCGAGACGCTCCCCCAGCCGCCGGCACGCATCACCGCGAAGACGCTCCCCCAGCCGCCGGTACCCACCGCTGCGAAGACGCTCCCCCAGCCGCCAAAACCCGCCGCGAAGACGCTCCCCCAGCCGCCAAAACGGACCCCCAAGACCTCGCTCCCCCAGCCGCCAAAACACGCAGAGAGGACCCGCCCCGAACGCGCACAGAGGCTCCTCCCAGCGACACAGGGACACGGAACCTAGCCTCACCCCCATCGCGCATAGAGGCTCCTCCCACAGGACTCAAAACACGGAGTCTAGCCACGCCCAATCACAAGACATCCAAGGGTTCGTACGCGAACTTTCCAACGCGTTTCAATCCATCCTAAGGGAAGCAAACGTCGGGAATGCGACCCTCGAAAAACTACAGACGGCAACAGACGCCATCATCTTGAAATACCCGATCGTGAATGCATAGGAACCGAATGCAACCGTCATCCCTGCAGATCGCATTCTGGAATGCAAACGGACTCCTCACGAAGAAATTCTTGCTACTGGAGTTCGCCCACGCCCACGACCTAGACGTCATCATGGTCAACGAGACCCACCTTCGGAAAGGTGACAACGCCAAGCTGCCAGGGTACATTCTTTACCGAACCGACCGACAGCACGCTCGAGGTGGAGGCACCGCCATTTACGTCAAGACCTCCATCGAGCATTACGAGGGACCCCCACTGGAGTTAAACCATCTGGAGGCCACCACAATCGACGTTCTCACGAAGAACCACGGATGGCTCCAGATCTCATCCATCTACAACGCCCCCAGCAGAGAAATCCTCCGAGAAGACATCGCCGCCCTCCTCGACGGACCCGGAGGGAAAATCATCGCGGGCGACTTCAATGCAAAACATTCGACCTGGGCCTGCAGGCACACCAATCAAGCAGGAAGAAACCTCTCCAGGATCGCAATGGATCTCGACCTCGTCATCGCCGCCCCGACAGCCCCGACCCACTACTCCCCGGCTGGCACGCCAAGCATCATCGACCTCGCCCTCATCAAGGACACCCTGATGCAGTTTCATCTAACAACTGCACAGGAACTCACCTCGGACCACTACCCAGTACTACTCTACCTGGGAGACGACATCGCGTCAAGACTTCAACCGACGAGACCAAAAATTTCATGGCCCTCCTTCCACGATCACCTCCTACAAAACATGGACGCCATCCCGATCATTTCCACCGAAGACGACCTGGAAAAGTACGTTGAAGTCCTTCAGGACAACATTTCGCGATCCATCCAGCACGCAACGAGGCAAGTTGACGTCGCTGACATCAGAGATCGCCTCCCTCCGGAACTGAAGGCACTCATCCGGGAGAAGCGCAGAGCCAGAAAACGCGCACAACGCACCTGGCACCCGGACGACAAGCGAGAATACAACCGCCTCAAGGAGCGGGTTTCCGAAGAAGCAAAAGCGCATCACGATCAGGAGTGGGCAAACAAGATCGAAGCGCTCAACTTCGAGGACCAATCCGCCTGGAAAATGGCAAACGCTTTAATCCGCCCCAAAAACCGCCAGACGCCCGCCATTACCCGCCCCGACAACACGCAAGCAAAAAGCGACCAGGAGAAAGCCGACACCTTCGCCGACAACCTGGAAACTCAATGCAGCCCCCTCGAAGAGCGCCTCAACCTAGACCATATCGAAATGGTCGAGGACTTCGTCAAGAGGACCCTCCCAATCGAAGACCCCACACCGATCGACCCGGCCTCGACAAAGGAAGTCACTCAAATAATCCGATCCCTGAAGAACAGGAAGGCACCCGGACCCGACGCGATCACAAACCGTTCCCTCAAGGCAATGCCGCGCAAGGCAATCGCTGCACTCACCGGCATCATCAACGCCTCACTCCGCCTCCGCTACTATCCGCAGAAATGGAAAACTGCCGACGTAGTGGTCATTCCCAAGGCAGGTCAAGATCCCCGGAAGCCCCAAAGCTATCGCCCCATCAGCCTCCTCCCGTCGCTAGGAAAAGTCGCAGAAAGAGTCATCTGCACTCGTATCAAGCAAACCATGTTCGATCAAAGCATCCTGCAAGACGAGCAGTTCGGTTTTCGCTCAGGACACGGCACGGTTCAGCAAGTCCTCCGCCTGGTCGAACACATCTCCCTCGGTTTTAACAAGAAAGAGGTCACCGCACTCGTTCTACTCGACGTCTCGAAGGCCTTCGACAAAGTGTGGCACGAAGGTCTTCTCTACAAGATGTTCAACGCCAACATCCAACCAGCACTCGTCAAGCTGGTGGCGTCATACCTTGAAAATCGAAAATTCAAGGTGAAATTCGAAGGCACCCGATCCTCCGAGCGCTTCATCACTGCCGGAGTACCCCAAGGATCCATCCTCGCCCCGACCCTTTTCAACATCTTCGTGAGCGACATGCCAGCCCCAACCGACCCGAGGACGAAGATCTCGCTCTATGCGGATGACACGGCCGTGTACACTTCCTCCAGGAGTCAAGATCTCGCCACCAACCGACTGCAAGACACCGTAAACAACCTGGAAAGATGGTTCGCAACATGGCGCATCGGTGTAAACTCGGCCAAAAGCACCGCGACCATGTTCAAAAAGAAACGTTACAAGATCCGTCCTCGAACCAACATCTTCATGTTCGAGACCCCAATCCCATGGACAAACACTTCCAAGTATCTGGGAGTCACATTGGACTACAGACTGCTGTGGAAGGAACACATTCAAACCGCTGCAAACCGGGGAAGAGCCGTCTTCACAAAGCTCTACCCGCTCCTAGCTTCCGACAGCAAGATGTCACCGGCAAACAAGCTGCGCATCTACAAGGCCATCATCAGACCCACCATGACCTACGCCGCGCCCGTGTGGGGGACGGCTGCCCGCACCCACATAAAGAAGATCCAAGTGGTGCAAAACAAATCCATCCGGCACGCATTTTCAAGCCCGTATTATGTCACAAATAGAAGACTCCACGCCGACGCGAAGATGGAAACCATCGACGTGCATATCAGGAACCAGGCGGAAAAATTATACAAGACCGCGAGCTTCTCGGACAATCCCCTCATCTCACAGCTGGGACGATATCAACCAGGCTTCAACCTAGGACACAGCCGGCCAAAGGACATCCTCATCCGCCCGTCAGCCGGGGTGTAAGTAACCGTAATCTTTACATGTTTGTTTCAGGTTCCCACCAAGCATCGGGTTCATCAAAACACCCGGATGCCAAGAAACCATGTAAAGACGCCCGGATACACGCCAAATCACTTGTCACGACCCATGGCCGGAAAGGGACCAAGCTCTTCGAATGCAAGGAACCATATTTCACGGACACTCGCCCCGCCCCACCGACATCAAGGAACCAAGCTCTTCCAACGCAAGGAACCACAATCCACGGACACTCGCCCCGCCCCACCGACAGCAAGGGACCAAGCTCTTCCAACGCAAGGAACCACAATCCACGGACACTCGCCCCGCCCCACCGACAGCAAGGGACCAAGCGCATCCAACGCAAGGAACCACAATCCACGGACACTCGCCCCGCCCCACCGACATCAAGGAACCAAGCTCTTCCAACGCAAGGAACCACAATCCACGGACACTCGCCCCGCCCCATGGACATAAAGGGACCAAGCTCATCTAATGCAAGGAACCAAAATCCACGGACACTCGCCCCGCCCCACCGACATCAAGGAACCAAGCTCTTCCAACGCAAGGAACCACAATCCACGGACAATCGACACAATAGGACCAAGTTCATCTAACACTGAGGACCCTAATCCACTGACTGCACACTCGCTCCGCTCGCAGAATCACATCCAAGAGACAAGTTAAAACACGGACCAAACACTCACTCCTCACCGCCGCCTCTGACCCCAAACCACGCAACAAGAAAACACCGGAAAAAAAAAAAAAAAAAAAAAAAATATAAATATAAAATAAATATAAAAAATAAAAAAGAAATATCGAGGAAAATAATCCCAAGGGACCAAAATAATACCCAGCCAGATCAAGCCTAGCGCTCCAAGAAAAGAGGAAAGAAAACCTCAACAAACTCCAACGCCCGCTACCCAAATGAGATGAAGGAGATAAACGTTAATACGTGGCAACTCCATAGAACCAATAAGTTCATCGTTCATCGTGAAATTCAAATTTTAGGTTGGGAACTGTCAGACAACCCTCATCACGAATTTCAAAATTTCAACTGCACTATAGGAAAGAGGACACTTTTCTAAGCATATTAGAACAAAAATTTTTGCGAACCATGCATTAGTTCTCGAAAAAATCGAATTTGAAAAAGTTAAATTTACATGTATTTTAAATACACCTTTTAACACGGCTGCATGATTAGCCGATTTTGTGTAAGGCAAAAAAACAAAACAGACCCTCCGGACGCCTTCGGCGCCCTCCGGGCCTGTTTTATTTTTTCACCTTACGCAAAAAAAATTAAAAATATCCCTGAAAAATGACAGAACTCGCCAAGGGTGGAACTCGAAGCCATAGAACTCGTACGGGTATCGATCCCAAATGACAACAACATTAAGAGTGTATTAAAGCACTCGTACCGTCAACAAAATGAAGAATAGGAACGGAACGTGCCAGTTGACCGTGGCTCGACACGTTGCAACGGGGTGTATCGGGTTACAACTACCTACTTTTAATAACTTTAAAATGCCGTTTTTTCGAAAACTAATGCATGGTTCGCAGATATTTTTGTTGCATTATACACAGAAAATTGTCCTCTTTCCTATAGTGTAGTTGAAATTTTGAAATTCGTGATGAGGGTTGTCTGACAGTAACCTTTAGGTTTATTTCAAGTAGCAAACAACTACATTTTGGAAACATGTAACTATTATGAGAAAATTTTACTAATTACTTTTGGGCGGGGCAGCTTACATGATCTAGTTTCACCAGTTCATGTAAATAAAATTCTGGATGAAGCACAAAAGAAGATTGATTCAACGGTACGAATCGTAAGAAATTTTATAATCAAAACAAAAGTGACACAAGATGACATCTACATACATATATTCAGTCAATTCTTACTAGTTGGGATAAACAATTTCACAATGATGAAGATAACTCCACTTCCAGCCAGAGAAGGAAATAATTCTACGTATTGGATAACAGACGTCCCCAACGCATTTTTGGCAATCGATTACAACAATCAACTATATTTTGAGATGAACAATGAAGAATACAAAGATGCAATAATAACATCAGCAAATAATTGGATTTACTCTCCAGTGCCGAGAAGCCGAGTGTCGGAAGTGTTGCAGCATTTGCATGATGGAACTTCGGAAGGACACTTCGGCATAAAGAAGACTCTAGGAAAAGTTAGGGAAAGGTTCTACTGGGTGAACTGCAAAGAAGCCGTCAAGTGCACTCTATGTGCATCGAAAAACGGACCATTGGGAAGGCGCAAGGCACCGATGAGACAGTATAATGTGGGAAGTCCATTTGAGAGAGTGGCAATCGACATCGTGGGTCCATTCCCTGAAACCGACGCCGAGAACAAGTACATTTTGGTGGCGATGGATTATTTCACTAAATGTACTGAAGCCTATGCAATACCTAACCAAGAGGCTGTTACTGTCGCGAATGTACAGTACCGTGGGAAAGTTTGGAAGCAAGCATTAATTAATTGAAATATTTAATTATTAATTTTTTATAATTTTTTTAATTAAATATTTTTGATTGCCATTATAAATACATAGTGTTTCAGTATTTCTGGTAGTATTTTAACTTAAAAATAATGTTTTATTTAAACACATTTCACAAAATTGAATTTTATTTCTTTACGGTATTACTTACCTGCATTTTTAGTTTCGGTAATACATAAATAAATTTTTGCCAGATGTGGTTTTATTGTTTTTTTTTAGTACTACTAGGTACCGACAACTCCTGAAAAGTGATTTATTTGTATAGTTTAGTTTAGAACTTATTTGTTGGAGTAGTGAATTTACTTGCACTTAATTTTTATAAATATCGTTACATTTTTGAAAAATTATGAAAAGAAATTAAATATCAATTTAAAAATGTGCTGTTATTTGTGCATTACACGTGATAAAAGATTAATAGAACATAAAATTTCAAGTAGATTAAATGTATCTTGCAAAGGGGTGCATTACACCACATCGCGTAGAAGGGAAACCGAACAGCGAAGTGTTAGAAAACGCAGTGGACGGCCCCGTGTGACAACCAGTGTCGAAAAAATTGTATTGCTACAACATGTAAACGTAATCGACTACTTACTTCACCCGAAATAACCCACAGTGTGAATAAAATTAGAGATAAACCAATTTCTGTTACAACTGTTAAAACGCGGTTGTTGACGGCAGGTTTCAGGGGGCTTAAGGGATTGTGTAGCGGTAAGAAAACCATTTCTAAAACCATTTTTCAAAAAATACTGTAAGATGCGACTTCTAAATTTGAATTTAGCGCCAACACCTACTCATCGATGACAAGGAAAAATAGCCATGAACCACCACGTTGTGTAATTACCTACCGCACGCCATCTAGTAACCCGTTCTTTCTTCCGTTGTACAAAACAAAATTGTTAACATAGCTGAAACAATACAGATGACCGCTCCAAAAACAAGAGACGATCATAAACGCACAACACAAATAAAACTACATATATTTGGGTTATGTCAAATCTTTTATTTCCTGTTTAAATTTAGGTTCGAGGATCAAGTCTGAAGCAATGATAAAATCATAATTAATTTCCAAACACCCTGTATTTTAACAACTCTGAATAATTACTTAATTTGGTGATCACGGTACTTATTTTTATATCGGAATCCTGTGTAACTTCAGTAATGTAAAATTGCATTCTTAGGGGTCAAAAGTTTATATTTTATATAATTTAATTGTGCACGGTTGGGTCAAGATTATACTTTGTATATAATTATATTATTGTTGGTCGAAACTATAAGTCCATTTCTTTAGTTAAAATTACACCTGCAAATGTGAATCAATTAAACCAAGCAGAGATCGTAATTTAGATTTGAAGTCTCAGGGGAGGGGGGGGGGTTTAAAGATGTATTTAGACTCAGAGTGTTTTGACTCTCGTCTGGGTGGGATTTGGGCATTCTTCTAGATTTTTCTTCTAGACAATTTAGACAATCTACTCTAATATTTCAAGGAGGGTCGGAGGGATTTGTGAATTTTCTTCTAGAGTTCTTCGAGAGTAAAAGACAAATCGTTCAAATATAAATTACAATCATGTTCAATTCAATTAAGCATAATTATTAATATGCATCTCAATTGTCATGGGCTTTAAAATCATTTTCAACTTGTGATCGTTAGAATAACTAGAAAAACCATTGCAATCAATTTACATACAAATAAAAGTCACCTGCAAAGTAATCACCCTGTATATGGCATTTCTTCAGTTGTTAAAATTTATATTAAAAATGCAACATTTGATACTTTAGAAAACACGGTTCCTTTGTATAGTTTTAAAGTAATAAAATATTAAATTCCAGTTCGAATGTGGGTTTGTGAAACAAAATGCAGCTGTTTACCAACCCCCTAATCGGTGTCGATTTCACTTGTTAACACAAAGGACAATCTCAAGAAACCGCCTACGGTAACCTTGAAACGCTCGTAAAATGAACACGCACCCTAAACTCAATTATTTAAAATAATTTAACGGTCACAAAAAAGAAATACCACTAGTAAAATATTGTTTCAACCATCATCCAAAATTCCCACTAACAATGAATATGTTTAAATTATTATCAACCAAAATTACCCAATTACACCTATTTTAATTATACTGCAATCAACTTTTAATAATGTTAATAATATAAAATTACTTCAATCTTTACCGAAATATAACCCATCTAATAATTAAAACATTTTACTTCAATTGTTTAAATATAATCAACTCAACCCTTGATAACATAATATGCAATAGTGTCCCTGTTTTAAACAATTGAAACTAAAGAATAAAGTTAATTACCAAAATTCACCTAATTTTGATATGACATGTACACAAATATAATTAATATCAATATTATGTTTAATTGGAAAATTCTTACCTAAATTTGTTTTAAAACTTAACTGACTTTACAACCTTTTTGTTTTGGGTTCTCAAACCGTTCTACCTTTCAAACTTAACAAAGCGTCCCTTCCTAACTTAGTTTTTAGACCCTCGACGGATCGAGTCGAAGTATCCCGAAACCATGGTACGAAACAAAATTAATATATAGGCAACCCAACAAGCTTACTATCTGAGATATTGTAATCTTACAATACAGACATTTTTGTACTTGTCAACATTCGAATTAGTCGATAAAACAATGGAAAAAAGTACTTTGGACGAACTAATCGAAATTCGAAATATTTGGTTTTAGAAGACGTGTGCATGTTCGATGTAAACCCAGCGATCGAATGGCAGAGCAGTGTTTAGTGCCCACAGAAAGAAAAGGGGGGTACAGTCTATGGTTTGGGGATGTTTTGCCGGTGATACAGTCGGCGATTTAGTAAAAATAGAAGGAATAATGCGAAAATACCAATATTTAAAAATTTTTTATGAGAATTTAGTTCCTTCTGGACGGCGGATCGTTGGAAAAAATTTTGTGTTTTAGCTGGTTAATGATCCAAAACTTTCCTGCCCGATTATGCAAAAGCCATTTGGCAGACAAACAAACCACTGGGGTACACCAAATAATGGTTTGCCCGTCCCAGTCACCCGATCTTTCACCAATCTAACCTTTGTAGAACGAATTGTACCGAAAAATTAAATAACACCTGTCACAAAATGAAAATATAATGTGAAAATATCTGCAAGATGTGTGGAAACAGATTTCACCGGATTATTTAATTATTTTAATAAAAAAAACGCTCCGAATTTGTAACGCAGTAATATGTGGGAAAGGTAGATATTTTGCTAAAATAAATTTATGAATGTTTTTCAATAATAGTTTAATTGTTATATGATATAAAATCAATAGTTATTTAGCTATTTTCTTAATATTAGCATTAAAATAATTAAATCTTTTAAAATTATAAGTGTTTTATCGAAAAAATTGTCTGCTTCCAAACTTTCCGACGGTAGTGTACTTGTGTAAGAGCTCTTTTGCCGATTCGGAGTCCCTCTAGAGCTACACTCCGACCAAGGTCGAAATTTTGAGTCGGCGTTATACCAGAATGTCTGTCGCATGCTGGGCATTAAGAAGACCAGAACAACAACACTTCATCCTCAATCAGATGGCATGGTCGAGCGAATGAATCGAACAATGGGAGGTACCTCGCTAAGGTAGTCTCAAAACATCAAAGGGTCTGGGACCAATATTTACATCTGTTCCTGATGAGTTACCGGTCATCCGTTCACGAAACCACTGGACAAACGCCAGCTTGTATAATATTTGGACGTGAAGTACGCTTGCCATGCGATCTTCAGTTTGGGAGCAAACCTGGAGAAGAAGTTGCTGGGGATGACTATGTCGGAAAATTGAAGAAAAAGATGCACGACATTCATGACGCCGTTCGGAAGAATATTCAGTTGGCCAGCGATCGGATGAAAACCCAGTATGACGTGAAGGTAAAAGAAGGTGGTTTTCAGCCTGGTGATTTGGTGTCGCTCCATAATCCACAAAAAAAACGTGGATTGTCTCCAAAATTGCAAAGACAGTGGGAAGGCCCATACGAAATCGTTAACAGAATCAACGTCGTCATATATCGAATTTGAAGACCACCAAGAGGCAAGTCAAAAGTGGTTCACGTCAACCGATTAGCCCCTTATGTCGGTGACAACAACAGCAATTCCGAGGACGTTGGCGAAATAAGAACAATAACCAACAGATCTAGCAGCCATTACCAAGAATCAAACTTTGAGAAGTTTATGTCCACCTACAAAGGTACCGCCAAAGCAAGATTTGGAGTTACAATTGAAGTGCAACAAGATCTTTTTGACCGATCAAAGGACTACTCCCTCGCGCACTGCGTGGCACAAGATCTTCGCATGTCCCGCGGAATTGCCGTTGTGTTTAAAAAGAAGTTTGGACGTTTGGATGAGCTCCAATCACAGCAACTTGTTGTCGGTAAAACCCTGAAGCTACGCGACCAACAACGATCAATTTACTACTTGGTAACCAAGCGGTTTTCCCATCAAAAACCCACCTATAAGGACTTAAGAAAGACTTTGTTGAAGCTTCGCAGGGATATGATAAGCCGTAACA
The DNA here is from genome assembly GCA_911387805.1 of Cantharis rustica. NCBI lineage: Eukaryota > Metazoa > Arthropoda > Insecta > Coleoptera > Cantharidae > Cantharis > Cantharis rustica. The sequence continues at coordinate 27,954,258 of OU426880.1, forward strand.
TCAAGAAGCTGGCGGTGCCCAAGCTTGGCTGCATCATGTGTGATGAGTCATGCATGATAACAGCATTAGTCATTGAAATATCGATGAATGTACGATCTAGAAAACGCACAGAACTAATAGAAATTCCTGGAAGGTTATGGAATTTTCTGGAAGGCTGCATTTAAATATAAATGCAGCGCGATTTCTAGTAACGAATCACTTCTAGTTCGAACGTTAAAGTGTTAACATAAATGAACAGTGAATATAAATAAAGTGAAGTGATAAACGATATATCGAGTGTTTAAATAAATCCGGACTTAGTGTTAAATATAAATTGTAGTGTAAATAAATTTAGTTGCTTAACTCTTTTACTAAGCCACTGTTTGGTTTGTCCGATGTAAGTACCTGGACATCCTTCACATTGAATTTCGTAAATTACTTCAGATCTATTTTTTTTTATCGGGATTTTCAGTTTGGTTAGCAGACCCCTGTGGTCTTTCAGATTATATGCTGCAAGCAAACAAAATGGTTTCAACAATACGGTCAACTTTTCAGTTAATTCTCTTATATTCTCTTATAATAAGGGAACTTAAAATATCTTACTGTCTTTGATCCAATTCTTCTTTAATCTCTCTTTTTTGCTTGCACTTTTTTATAATGTTATCTACAAACCACATTGGATAGTCATTGTCCCTTAAGAGTATTTCTATTTTTTTTTATTTTGTTTATGCAGATCTTGCTTGCGAGATTTGTAATTTTTTGAATATGGTTCTGTTGTAATCCTGATGAAGAGTAAAATTTAACTCGAAACGACAGAAAGTTTAAAGTTGTTTTATTAACCATTGGTCCAAATTCCCGATATTTGATAATAATTATATAAGCAAAATTCTGCTGTTGCATGACATTCTGCAAACCCCGGAATGCGGACATCCTTGCAAAATGTCAAAGCAGGACTTACACTGGCACTAAAAGTTTGTACGGCTAATTTCACCTTCATTTTTTCATTTTTATACTCAGCATGGCGTTTGCCTAATTTCGTTGCTGCAAGTAAACCCTTTTTTTTTTAACTTGGTATAACAACTCGATATACTTCCACTCAATTTTCAACCCTTCTGGATTTAGTAAAATTTTCCGTTCTCCCAAACAATTTCTGGCAAGCATCGAAAATGGCGTGTATTTTATTTCCATTTGGATAATCGAACCATGGTCGGAAATTAGGTCCATAAATATAATCCTTTCCTAATTGAGTGCACATTGCAATGTTAACGGGTGCACCATCAAAAGTTATTGAATGACATTGTGCACCTGTTACCATTAACAATTGCAAGCAATTTTTCATCAAATTTGCTCTCAATTCTAACCTTGTATTAAGAAATAGCCAAGTGGCACTTTCCAATGGGAATTCAACGCCACAGCCATAAAAACTAAAGCGTTCTTTGCAACCGGTCTTGAATCTCCATCGCCTTCTAATTCTATTCCTAGATCAACATATCCGTGGTATTTTGATCTATCCCACTGCACTTGCACGCGAATACTAATTTCATCGACTGTGATATTAACAATACTTGGTCACCCACACTAACTTTTAATTTTATAACGTCGAAAGCTTCTTTTGTAAAGCCAGGCTCACCACCTGTGCTTTTAATAACTTTAAAATGACGTTTTTTATGCATGGACCTCCGAAATTTTTGTTGCATTATACTCAGAAAATTGTCCTCTTTCTTATAGTGCAGTTGAAATTTTGATCGAGTTGAAAGATGATCGTTGTCTGACAGTAACCCATTTATGTATTTCACGTGATAGAAATTGTTTTAAAGTTTTTCATACAAAATAAATTAGTTTTGGTTAAACTTTTATTTTTTAAATTTACCCATTGAGTCACCATGTTCGTTCTGACGAACATAATTTTCTTTTGAAAAGTTACAGCCCTAAGGACCTGGAATGTATTTCAAAAATCTTTAAAAAATCATTTAAGCTCTCCTCTTGTTACGATCTGGCTTAGTTCATTTTATTTTTAACGTGCGCATCTCGAACTTTTCGAATTTATCGTTTATATTTTTTGCGGCTTGGTTCAACACGTGCAAGGAGCAGATAAGAAGCTCAATCTTGCAGGCCGCGGTCGCATTCCTGCCTTTTAATTTTTGTAGAAAGGGAACGTTAGTCCCTGAAGTTATGCATTCTAACGTGGATCTTGAAGCCGTCAAGACCACAATAAATTTCGTTAACATAAATGTTAAATTACAAAGCGGTTTTTATAACCAAATTTTTATCTATTTCACGTTTGTTCTCGAGTGACCATCATTATTTGAAAACGCAAATAAATTGGTGCAATTACGTTTATTTCTGGAAGGTTGTTACCTCCACCCTTTCGTTATCTATTGAGGCTAATGTTGGAATTCCGAATTATATCTTTCTCGCTTTGGACCTGTCTAAACCTCTACTCTGCCAATACCGAATCGGGATCAAATTGCCAGAAGTAAATGCCGCTAAGCTTTTTTAAGTGTGTCGACTGCCAACACCTGAAGCTACTTGTGAGTAAAACTGTTATTTATATTTGATGTTTTCTGGCAAAACTTTTATTATCGATCCTGAAGAGATTTGTGTCTCCGGAGAATATTTTGCCAATTAAGTGCTTCATTTTTGTGTTCTGCTTATTATATTAGCAAAATTTGAATATTCAAGCACGTAATTGTTAAACGTGCCTTCAATCGAATTACACCTCAAATTGAATGAGGACTATAAATTTATTGTTAATTTATGTAATATATATCCAATATTAGTTTCATGCATGAATCTTGTCGACAAGCCAGATAACTTTAAGGACCAACTGTATACAAATCTCTTATTTATTTTCATTATATACGTATACCTGTATATGTGTTTAGTTGTGTTAATTTTATTTCAGCAAGGTATTGTAATAGGTAAGTGGGAGCTGACACTACTTGGGAAAGTTAAGGCAATTGATTCTCGCAGACATCAATTTACTGCGTTTGTTTTGTTATTCCTGCACGGCCCTGTAGACCCCTCTGAGCTTACAAAATTCGGGATTCCGGCCTACCTAAACTGTTTGTTGCCAGGTACACTTGCATTACCTGTTATTTGCGATTTTAAATAAGCTACTTTCCTATGTGCTACGAAGCGTGTTAGACGTGTTTCAAAGTGCTCCGTTATCGTAAGATTAATACCTGGCCATATACAACTTGATAGAATTATTCTTTGAATATTCAATATAATTAAATTATAATCAGGACTAACTATTGAATTTTTTAGACATTTTAACCGTACCTCGGGCGGTTAAGTAGAAAAAACTAGAAAAATATGACATCAAACAGTACCGATGCAAGTCAACCTAATTTAAACCAAGAACAGTTACAAACAAAAAACCTATTACAAGTAAATATTAACAATATGGAAATATCAGTAAGCAATGATCACCCATGGCAAGTAGTGACAAATAACAAACGAAAACGAGTTATCAGTCCAGACACAGAGCTTCCGCCGCTAACACTATCAAGAAGATACCTACCACTTGCTAACCTCAGTGACAAAAGTACAACCGTTAATAACTTAGAAATTAATAATATAGAACCAATACAACAATCCAAAATTGATAAACCACCTCCTATCTTTGTGCACGGCGTAATCAATTACCAAGACATGATTAAAAATTTTAATGCCGTAGTGGAACAGGAACAAATTACAACAAAATCCTTAACAAATAATGTCGTCAAAATCAATGCCAAAACTGTAGATAGCTACCGTAAACTAATAAGACATATGAAGGATGAAAATATAATTCATCACACTTATCAATTGAAAGAGGAAAGAGCATATCGAGTAGTAATAAGACATCTTCATCAAACAACACCTATAAACGAAATTCAAGATGAATTGGAAAGTAAAGGCTACAAAATAAGAAACATTGTAAATATTAAACATCGTTCAACGAAAGAGTCATTACCTCTATTCTTTGTGGATCTCGAACCAGCGGAGAACAATAAAAGTATCTATGACTTAAAATATCTACAAAATAGAACCATTCGGGTTGAACCACCGTACAGAAATACTGACATAGTCCAATGCACAAGATGCCAGATGTTCAACCATACCAAAACCTATTGTAATCGTCCTTTTGCATGTGTTAAATGTGGTGGATCACACGATACAAAATTTTGCAAAAAAGCAGAAGATATACCAGCTACTTGCTACTTATGTAATGGACCTCACCCTGCAAGTTATAAAGGATGTCATGTATATCGAGATTTACAAGACAAATTTAACAAAGACCAACAACAAAAAAGTAGACAAACCACACCTAGCTTCTACAGTGTCAGACCAAGAGAACCCATTCGAACAAATGAACCTACAACTTCACAAACTTATTATAACTCAAATAACCAACAAACGTACTCAGAAGCAACAAGGAATAAACAACATGATCCAACAAGTCACCCCGAAGACATTCCGTTATCCAAATTTCTTAACGAATTTAAAGAAATGTTCCAACAACTCATGCAACAGAACAACATGATGATAAATTTACTCAACACAGTCATACAAAAACTAATACGATAATGGCAGACTTTCTACGAATTGCCTTATGGAATGCTAATGGCTTCCACACATCAAAAGTTCGGGAAACTGAACTATTCATAAAAACTTATAATATCGATATCTTACTCATATCCGAGACGCACTTCACTTCAAGATCATTTATAAAAATTCCTCACTACAAAATATATTCTACTAATCACCCGGACGGAACGGCTCATGGAGGAACTGCCATAATAATTAGAGAATCCCTAATTCACCACGAACTAAACAAATATGAAACTGAACATCTTCAAGCTACTACAATCCAAATAAACAAGTTACATAACTCACTAAAAATTGCAGCAGTCTACTGCCCACCTAGACACAATATTAAGGAAGATGATCTGAAACCCTTCTTTGAATCACTAGGCAACAAGTTCATTGTAGGTGGGGATTATAATGCAAAACATACACACTGGGGATCCAGATTAATAACCACCAAAGGTAGAGAATTCCTAAAGATTATTAATGCGAAAAGCTACCATACAGTTTCGACAGGCGAGCCAACATATTGGCCTACTGATGTAAATAAAATTCCTGACCTACTGGATTTTTACATTACCAGCGGAGTCTCTACTAATTTTATGGAAATTCAATCAAACCTTGAATTGACTTCGGATCATACTCCAGTTTTATTGACGATTAGTAATATGGTTATTAAAAAACGACAAAAAGTATCTTTTTACAATAGGAAAACCAACTGGGACCAATTTAAAGATCACGTAGTACAAAAACTGGACTTTACGCTACCTATTAAAACAAAACAGGAATTAGAAGAAGCTACAAACCACTTTATAACAACAATTCAAGATGCTAGTTGGAAATCGACTCCCACGCAAGAAGAAAAACCAGGTAATGAGAACAACATACCTATGCACATAAGACAAATATTAAAAGAAAAAAGAAGAGCCAGAGCTAGATGGCATTTAAGTAACAATCCTCGAGATAAAACCGAATTTAATCGAATAGCGAATAAACTTAAAAAACTAATTAAAGAAGCTAAAAATGAAACATTTAATCATTATCTAAGTAACTTGTCGGTGAAAGATAACTCTATTTGGAATGCTACAAAAAGCTTTAAAAGACCTCAAATTACCATTCATCCTCTTCGTAATCCCAACAATTCTTGGGCAAGAACAAATATGGAAAAAGCTGAACTGTTTGCTCAACATCTAACGGAGGTCTTTCAATCCTATTCTGACGAAACAGATGAAGATGTCGAACAATACCTTGACGCTCCTCTACAGATGTCCTTACCAATAAGGAAAATCAAGCAAACTGAAGTCGAACAACAGATAAGAAGACTAAACAAGACCAAGGCTCCTGGATATGATCTTATAACGGGTAAAGTCCTCTCTGAATTACCCAAGGTAGGAATAAAATTTTTGACAATCTTATTTAACTCTATCCTAAGATTATCGTATTGGCCATTACAATTAAAATTTGCCAAAATTATACTTATTTTAAAACCAGGAAAACCACCCACGGAGCCTTCATCATATCGACCAATAAGCTTGCTGATAATAATATCTAAGTTGATGGAAAAAATTATCCTAAAACGATTGAATGACAACAACCTGCTAGATGATTTAATACCAAATCATCAATTTGGATTTAGACGTCAACACTCAACTGTTCAGCAATGCCATCGAATAGTAGACACTATCTATAGAACCCTAGAAGGAAAAGAATTTTGCTCGGCAGTCTTTCTGGATATAAAACAAGCCTTTGATAAAGTATGGCATAAAGGACTTCTTTTCAAAATCAAACACGCTTTACCAAACCATTACTATCAAATTCTGAAATCTTATTTGGAGAATCGAAGTTTTCAAGTTCAACAAGACGAAGATGTTTCTGAAATTTATACCATATTATCAGGAGTTCCACAAGGAAGCGTACTTGGGCCAGTGCTGTACTTACTGTTTATTGCGGATTTACCCACCACCTTGTTTACAGAATTGTTCACATTTGCAGATGACACTAGCATACTAGCAAGACATAGCGATGCAAAGCGCGCTTCCGAACTGCTACAAATACATTTGACTGAACTACAAAATTGGTTATCTAAATGGAGAACAAAAGTAAATGAAACCAAATCCATCCACGTTACATTTACTCTAAATCGTTCGGAATGTCCACCTGTATATATCAATGATGTAGCCATACCTCAAAGGACAGAAGTAAAATATTTAGGATTGCACTTAGATAAAAGACTTACATGGAAAACCCATATTAAAAAAAAGAGAAAAGAAATGGATATAAAACTAAAAAAGATGTATTGGCTACTTGGAAAAAAGTCTATTCTATCGATAGAAAATAAAACACTGGTATACAAGGTTATCATCAAGCCAATCTGGACGTACGGAATAGAACTGTGGGGGTGCGCCAGCATGTCCAACATAAAAATTATACAAAGATTTCAATCAAAAGCCCTCCGTATGATGCTAGATGCACCATGGTATATTACTAACCAAACTCTCCACACTGACCTAGGCATTAACTACATCCAAGATGAAATACGAAAACGAGCAGAAAAACATGACCTAAGACTTCAAGATCATCCCAATCCTAGTACGACACAACTTTTAGAAGAAAATATATTCAGACGCCTTAAAAGAAAATACCCTCGGGATCTGCTGTCATAAACTAACTGCATATGGGTAATGCCGATGGGCCTATTCCCCTGCATGACAAGAGAGAACAAATCAACTCATAGGAAACTTTATAATATTTATTTGTTGTAAATTATTCTGATTGTTGATATAAGCAATATAAAAAAAAAAAAAAAATAAGCTACTAATTAGCTTGAACTTAAAATTCAACTTTATTTTAAATATAGATTCCCCTCATACTTTTCGTATCAATGGGTATCCTAATGTTTTCTTTATGCAGGTTAAATATGAATCCTGACGAGGATCGTTTTGGCGATTTGGACGCCGACGCCTGCCGCGCGTTGGTCGATGGAAAGCGGAGCCGCCAAAGCCTTTACTCCTTGGCATTCAGAAATCGCGCATTTGAAGCGTTTCTTGCCAGCAAAGTCTTCAATCTAACCGCCTCCACTCCTGTTTGCGAAATAGCAAACGTTTGGAGCTTTATGCGCTGTAAATATGAACATACAAGATGGAAATGATTACAAGGAAGGGACGGTGCGAAGTTTCTCCAGAATTCCACCGCCAAAGATCTCCAGCGCCGTTATTTCGCAGGTAAATAATGAAATTATAAAAATATTTGTGTATATTAATAAAGAATAAATAATTAAAATTTCAGACCACGGTGTTAAATTTGACTCGTTTTTGGACATGGAGTTTTACATGGCCCGGCAGGTTAGGGACACCAAGCGACGCATTCTGCAAGAATTGCCAGAAATGCGTTCGGAGAGCTCTGCCGCCGTTACTATGGAAGAGCATGAACGGATGATCCAGCTCTGCGACGACAGCACTCCGGACGGCCTAAAGAAGAAATTTGTTCTTATTGCAGCATTGGAATTAACATGGAGAGGCAACGAAGGAGTGGCAGCATTGACGGATCACTTGTCCTTTGAAATGAACAATAAAGGAGAAAAAACCGGGCGCCTGCGGTACAATCCCATATTTTCAAAAACTGCACCAGGCTGGTCTAAACCTTTAACTTCCGACAAATTGTTATTGCCGAACAAAACCCGCCCTAATATGTGCTCAGTCCGGCTATACAATTTGCTGCTGTCTAAGCGGCCTACCAACTGCCCAAAAAGGGTATTTTTAACCCCAAATCAATACTGGCGTTCGGATAAAGGCAAGTGGTTCGCCATAACGCCTGTTGGTAAGAATACGATGGGCCGGTGGTTCAAAGATGCAAGCAAATTAGCCGGATTGCGAGGTACAAAATTTACAAACCATAGCGCCCGGGCAACGCTGGCTACGAATTTCGCCAATTCCGACGCTTCTGGAAATGTAATTAACAGGTTAGGTGTATAATAATCCTAAAATGTGCAAATTATTATAAATATCTTGTTTTTTATATTTCAGGACACAATACGTCGGAGTCCATGAAACCATACGTCCACCTTCAGCAGGAAGTTGGCGGATATTGTGAACTCGGTACGTGCTGGTGTAGTATAAACATAAATATTAAGTAATCAATAACTTAATTTATTATTGTAATAGTGTTCTAGATTTTAAGTAGTATAGGTTATTGCTGAGTTGTGTCTGAGTATATGTAGGTTAGTATGTAAATTACAAATAAGGTTTCATAGAGTAAGCAATTTGTATTGATAATATATATTGATAAGTCGTAATAGTAGTAACAGTAGTATTAGTCTTGTTACTGAGAGATAACAAGATCATGTATGATGTGTTTCAATAAAGATTTGAAATTAAGAGATGTTCAGTTATTACATGGCGATCTTGCCAGTTGGGCCTAGGATTCAAAATGTGTCGTGATAAATATGGTATAAGTGTTAAATAGTGAAAAAAAAATTTTTTATTGTGTACAAGTAAATCAACAACAAGAAAATGGGAACAACCAAATCAAAAGAATCGGAAGTTACGGACACCGGAATAGTAAACACGAACATCATTGTGGACGAGCAAGTACTCAGCTCACAAAAGGACGTAAAAATAATGTTGATGATTTTAACCACGATAGCAGTATTGTTTCTATTATTGAAGATGCATAAAGAATATCGACGTGGTATGAAAAAAGGTGTGGCTAGAAATATTGCCGCACAGGCATTAAAAGTCTAGGAAATTGGAAAACAACAATTGCGTCCAACTCATGGTATGTCATCCTATGGTCAGCATGAGCAGTCATCCTATGGTCAGCATGAACAGTCATCCTATAGTCAGCATGAGCAGTCATCTTATGGTCAGCATCAACAGCCAGCACGGTCGAATGTAAGTTATTAGTATATTAAGTATGTTGTGGTGCGGTAATGACAACCTGGGAAGAGACATATGCGGTGTTAACTCAGTTTTATGTGGCAATTTATAAAGAATCAAAAAGGGTTTTAAAAAAGGACGTGCCCAAATCTGCTTCAGTGCGGGATGAAGTTAAAAATAATATAATTGTAAATTTTAATAAGTTTGTTAAATTAGTAAGGACAGTTAGGGACACTTTAGATTTAGATCAGATAATAATAGTTAATGGAGATTTTCAAAAAATCAGAGAACGGGTCTGTAGGGTATTCCAAGTGTTAAAAGTAGATTATAAAGTACCGACTTCATATTCAATGTCAATTAATACCTCTATAAAACACGAAAGCGAGACAAATTTTCAGTCAAGTTCTAATTCAGAAGAAAACATTTCAGAATTAAAAATGGCGTTAACATCGGTACAATTTTTTAATTTCGCTAGTAAAATTTTACCTACCGAATTTGATGGTTCGCAAAATAGGCTACAGTCATTTTTAGATGCATTGCAATTACTAAAAGCTAACTCCGAAGGACAAGAAGATAATGCACTTGCTTTTGTTAAAACTAAACTTACGGGTAAAGCGCGAGACGTAGTAACGGATACAGATTCCTTACAGGAAATCATAGACAAGTTGAAAAAGGGAGTCAGTAAAGAAAATTCGAGGTTAATCGCGTCAAAATTACTTAAGTTAAAATAAACCAATAAAGAAGTGACTAAATATGCAGAGGAAATAGATACTCTAGCGTCCGAGTTAAAAAGTGCTTACATTAGCGAAGGTGTCCCAGCAAAAACAGCCGAAACGTATCACTAATACGATCGTGGAATCAATGACAAAAAATGCAAATTCGAAAAAAAAACAGATGGATACTGGAAGCTGGTAATTTTGCAAATTTCCAAGATGTTTTAACTAAATTTATAGGTATTACGGTTGAAAACCAATCATAGGGCGTTAGTATATCTTTTTGCGTTAAAAGACCCATCATCTAAGTTAACCCGAATGCGTCTAGATTTAGAGGAATATGATTTTCATATAGAATATATTAAAGGAAAAGATAATGTCGGAGCAGATGCATTATCTAGGATAAATATTGATGATCTAAAAGAAATAGTAAACAAAAATAGTAAGGTTCTTGTAGTCACAAGAGCAATGTCACGAAGATATCCTCAAGTAAACAAAAAGAACGACTCAAACAATAAAGAAATAATCTCAATGGTACATGAAGCTTCAGATGCTGCTGATATAATAAGTTTGCCAGTTTTAAAATTTGTAATTAAGCCCTCTTATCTTAGGATAATGATGGGAAAACGTGGTAAACCAGGGTTTCACAAAGAATGGCAGATTACTAATGATAATTTTTCTTTAGAGAAAATATTGTCTAGGCTGGAATTAGAGGCCGGTAATTTGGGATTCAATAAGGTGAAACTGAATATGAATGATCCTATATTTAAATGGTGCACCGTTAATAAGTTTAAGGAATTAGGATCGAATGAGCTCAAGAAATTAAGAATTATACTGTTTAGGGATCCCAAAATAATAATAGATGACAGCGAAAAAATGAAATTGATTGAAATGTACCATGATCATCCGCTTATGGGAGGTCACTGCGGTCAAAAGAGGTTATTGAAAAAATTAAGAGTAAATTATAGATGGAAGGGTATGTCTCGTGACGTAGCCAGTTTTGTGAGAAAATGTAGAAAATGTCAGTTGAACAAGAACAAAGTAATATATAGGGAACAAATGGTTATTACGCCAACACCACAAAAAGCATTTGATATTACTTGTATAGATACAATCGGTCCATTTTTAAAAACGTCAAATGGATATACTTATGCAGTTACAATTCAATGTGAGTTAACGAAATATGTAATTGTTATACCGGTTCCAAATAAAGATGCAAATACCATAGCAAGAGCAATTATGGATAACTTTATTTTAATTTACGGTCCTATGAAAGAAATTCGTACGGATATGGGTACGGAATATAAAAATCAGGTTTTAGATAAATTATTACAACTCATGAACATTGAGCCTTAAATTTCAACTGCATATCATAGTCAAACTATTGGGGGATGTGAAAGAAATCATAGAGTTCTAAACGAATATATAAGAATGTATGTTAATAATAATCAAACTAATTGGGATGATTGGATTAAATATTATAGTTTTTGTTATAACACTACGCCAAGTGCATATCATAATTATACGCCTTTTGAGCTAGTTTTTGGTAAGAAAAATGAATTACCTTATTCAGTAATAGGAACGACAGTTGACCCGGTATATAATATAGATGCTTATTATGCGGAAGTTAAATATCGTCTACAATTAGCTAATAGCCGTGTTAATGCTTATTTGCAAAAAGTAAAAGAAAAACGTAAAACAGAATTTGATAAGAAGGCCAATACTTTAAATGTGAAGTCGGGGGATTTAGTATTACTTAGTAATGAAGCGAGAACGAAATTTGATCCTTGGTATAAAGGACCATTTCCGGTAATTAGTTGTGATGGCGTGAATTGTACTATAAAGAATCAGAAAGGACATTCAGTGATAGTGCATAAAAATCGGTTAAAACTGTTTAAAGAGTAAAAACAATGAGATGTGGTACTGAATAATTATGTAATTTTTGGGTAATTAATGTAAAATACAGATAATATTATATATTGGTTTAAATAAATAATTAGTAGATAGTATATTATTGTAATAACATTTTTGATATTTTTAATTTTCGGGAATGTCTTTCACAAGTGTACATAGTGAAAGCCATTCTTGCAAAAAGGGAGATGTAGTATAAACATAAATATTAAGTAATCAATAACTTAATTTATTATTGTAATAGTGTTCTAGATTTTAAGTAGTATAGGTTATTGCTGAGTTGTGTCTGAGTATATGTAGGTTAGTATGTAAATTACAAATAAGGTTTCATAGAGTAAGCAATTTGTATTGATAATATATATTGATAAGTCGTAATAGTAGTAACAGTAGTATTAGTCTTGTTACTGAGAGATAACAAGATCATGTATGATGTGTTTCAATAAAGATTTGAAATTAAGAGATGTTCAGTTATTACACTGGACCGTCCAAACACACCTGACGGACGGTGTATGCCTGAGGAGGTGCCTATGATTCCCGATTTGGCGCCGGATTGTAAATACGCGGCTGTAGTCGCCAAATCGGAAAAAAAAGCGCAAAAGTTCCGTGAAAGTGCCATCATCATCACCGCCACCGCGCGAAGACTTCATCGCGCTGAGCCAACGCAATCCACGGCCGTTTCGGGCTGCAGATTACCACAACCCCGCCCAAACCCGCACCGTGCCAGCATCTTACAACAATTGTACAGTAAACATCAGATCAACTATCCACCATCATCATCACTACCATTACCATCACAATAACGTTCAACTGCCGCCGCCTCCTCCTCCAACATAATTTTTTACAAAAAATGTGTTAAAAATGTAATAATATTAGTTTTGTACATTTAAAATTGTTTATTTTTTTAACAATGTGCAATAAATTTATCTTATTTTATAAAATTGTTGTAGTAGTAATTATTATTACTGAATACGAAATGCATTCGACGCTCGTTCATTTTGGAAAATACAGCTAAAATCGTTGATTTTTGATTTATATGTCCGAAGAGCATTAGAATTATACGCATAAAATTCGAAAAAAATTTCCAAAAAGTTCAAAAATCGATTTTTAAGATACCATTATATAAGTGAAATCCAAATGTCAAAACGATTTTTACTTAACCAAATTAGCATAATTATTTCAAAGTTCGCATAAAATTTTTAAATTTGTGGATTTTTGTTTTACCTGTCCGAGAGGCAATCAAATTTGGGGCTTAAATTCCAAAAAGTTTTACAAAAAGTTAAAAAATCGATTTATTAGTAACAATTATAAATCGCGATATTCTACACATGTTATACAAAACGCTTTCGACGCTCGGGTATTTTTGGACAATGCAGGTAAAATCGTCGATTTTTGAATTACCTATCCGAAGCACCATAAAATTTGACGCATAAAATTCGAAAGAAATTTTCAAAAAGTAAAAAAAAAAATTTATTACGAGCATTTATAAAATAACCCGAAGTAAAATTAGTTCAAAATGAGAAATTTACGGTCGAGGTCGATCGACAGTAAAATCCTTCAAAGTACCTATAAAATAATTTGCAAAAATTTGTAAAAATATCGATATTTATAATTACCACGCGAAAGTAAATGAGTTACTGATGACAAAAATCCAAAAAAAAATTTTTTTAAAAGTTGCAGGATGACCTATATATTTGTATATTTAAACCGCGAGATTCCTCCCGGTGACTCCCACTGTTTTATGGGAAGTACATTTTAACCGAAATTATGTTATCTTCTCAGACGATGAAGCCCTGGGAACGAATTTCGAATTCTCGCATACAAAGAAATATTTGCGGAAAATATCGCACGCCGCTATTTCCATCTCGCATAAGGAATGCATTGCTTCTGAAATCATAAGAGAGAATTTGAAGAAACTTAAAAAATGCATAGATCCGCCTTACATTGAATATGCAATTGCTTCTTACTATGAAAAAAGTCTGAACGATAAAAAATACATCAGATAACGTCATTTAATATTATAATGTATTATAAATATTACAAAGTGTTAAATATTACAAGTGTAATATTATAAATATTACAAAGTGATGTGATATTTTCTATTTTGCAAAATAGACTAACAGATTTAATTAAAGCAAGAACACATTTGCAATCATTTTTATCTAAATTACGCGAATTTCGAGGATGTGATGATTTTTTTAACAGTATTTATAATATTAAACTTAATGTTGACGAATATTCGAGTTGTTTGGGGCAGACGCATTAGATGGTGAATATTTGTCTGCCCTGCAGACAAATATTTGTCAAATTTGACAAATTATCAGTGCCATAATGCAGTTTCTGCGAGATAAACTATTTGATCGTTTAATTTCAATGGACAAAGGAAAGTTGTGCACTAAACTGAAAACTTTGCGTAGATAGCATCAAATCAGTGCAGAACTACAATTGAATGATGTGATAGAAGATGGTGCTAATTGGTAAGTTGCTTCATCATCTACATTTAAAATGTATACTGTACAAGAAGTTTTGAAGATATGCACTTGTAAACTTATATGCACAGATTGATCTACTTGTAGACACATGTACCTATGTATGTACTTGCATTGACTCGTCAGTCAAATGGAACATGTGTAGACATATACATTTGGTGTGTCGCTATAGACAAAAACAATCAAATTGTCTTGAAATGTTAATAATAATATCATTACTGATTTATACATTGTTTATTTTCCTAACTTTATCTTTTTTGCACATCCAGGTAAACTACCTGAATTTATACCAGGGGGATAAATTTACAAATTGGTAAGAAAAATTGCATTAATTTTGTGCAAGAACCCGATGGACCTCTTCCGCGAATTGATTTTCCTTGTCCTCCAGGAGCTCTTTCCGTGATCAATTTCCCACCGGATCGAATCGAGAGATGTACCGATGGACTGAAGACTGAAACATCTCCAGGTTTAGACGGAATTTCTGATCGTTTATTGAAGCGCTGTCGAAATACTCTTTCTTTGCCCCTATCGCTGATCATGAAGAACTCGTTTGCTGATCACAAACTTCCGGATATTTGGCGTCTTTCCTTTATAACGCCAATTTTTAAAAAAAAGTAACAAACTTGACCCCGATAATTATCGACCAATAAGCTTTGGTCCAATAGCAGCTAAATAGATAGAACTATTATTGCTGAAGATATGCTACTATTTTTTATTGACAACAACGTATAATACTTGAGTCGCAGCATGGGTTTCTACATGCATTAACGACTGGAGTTCTCATCTCGATCACGGTATTCCAGTAGACATGATTTATTTGGATTTCTCAAGAGCCTTTGATAGAGCACCCAAAAGACTACTAAAGAAATTGGCACATTTTAGTATTGGGGGGACAGTTCGCAAACAAAGGACTGCTTTAATGAATACCGGAAAATCATATGAAACCGTCAGTGGAAAACAAATACCAGCTAGAAAACTCAAGCCACTAAAGGAGTGCAAAAAAATGATCTGTACAACTGACACATGAAGTTAGACAGAAAATTTTTGAAGAATATTGGCAGCTTGGAAGTCATGATAGACGAGCAAGCTATGTTGCTAATTCGGTATCAAAAAATGAAATAAAACGTCCACAATCAGTTGTTTCAAAAAATGCGAGAAGACGAAATATTACATATTTGCATTACAATATTTGCCCATAAAAAAGTTTACTTCTTATGAAGTTGAACAAGAAATAAAAAAACTAAATAAAAAGAAATCTCCTGGTTATGACCTTATAACAGCAAAAATATTAATTGAATTACCCAAGTTGGGAATAAAATTTCTTACGATGCTGTACAACTCTATCCTGAGACTAGCACACTGACCAATACAGCTCAAATTTGCCAAAATAATTTTAATTTTGAAGCCTGGAAAACCCCCAACAGAAGTAAATTCTTATCGACCAATTAGTTTGCTCCCACTTCTATCAAAATTAATGGAGAAGCTCTTATTAAAACGTATGAACGATGAAAACCTTCTAAAACAATTTCACCTACGCATCAATTTGGATTTCGAAGACAGCACTCAACTATCCAACAATGTCATCGAATTGTAGATAAAATCTATAGCAGCTTGGAAGAGAAGAAACACTGCAGGGCGGTTTTCCTTGATATCAAACAAGCTTTCGATAAAGTATGGTATAGGGGTCTGTTGTATAAAATTAAAAAGAATCTGCCATTCATTATTTTCTCCTATTAAGGGGGAATCTGCTAAATATTTAAGATTGAATTTGTCGAATTATTTTCTTAATTTTTCTGTATTCAACCACTGCGTTGCGAACGTAGAAACTGTTTTATTTGATATAGAGGTTTAAAACTAACCAAGTCAATGGTGTAGGATATTCTGCTTATGCGTTTTCTTATACATGCTTATACTAAGCAGACCAACTGCAATATCAGATGTCCGCGAGTATCAATTCGACACCTGATATGAATAACATTTAACTCACCTTTGCTTAGTTTTCAGGGGAGCATTTTCAAGATTTTTGCTCTAATATATTTTTTTTTGTAACTTTTTTATTTTTCAATATAATTATTATTTTCAAAGCGTGTCTTTTGTTTACTTTGTAATAGTAGATTAAATTACAATTTTAAGCAAAATTTTAAATTAGAACGATATTATTTTATTAAATAACAATAGAACTCATTGAGATAGAACAACAATATTGTTAAACAAAAATTATCAATTTTTCTTTGGTGAGAATTTTTCTTTTTTTCTTTATGAAAAAATCATTATCTTTATAAATTTTTTCAAAAAGCATACCCTGGGGAGTCCATAAAATAACAATATTTCCGCTCAGTCACATGCAATTACCCCTGTATCTGATAAAACTAGTTGTCATTTCGTTTCAAGGAAAAGACATTGTCCATACAGACATTTCATACAGAAAAAAAAAATACAAATTGCAAATAGCTGAGTAGACGTATTTTTCTGTCGCTGTAGATATTTGGCTGATTTGGGTAGTTCTGCGAGGATTGATTTAATTGAATTGTTGAAAGTGTGAAAAGTGGATTGCTAGACGTCGAATTCGGTAGTTATAGGCAGGTTTCAAGGTGAATTAGTGCTAAATATTGAAATAAATAACTATCAAGGCGATAAGGAAACTAAGGTTAGAAAGTTTAACTAAACAATCATCGGAATTATACGGAATTAAGGAAATTAAGGTTAGAAAGTTGAACTAAACAATCATCGGAATTATACAAAATGAGTTATACACGCTCACAAAAAAAGGAAGAATATGATTCATTTGGACAGTTGAATGATAAACTAGATAAACTTGTAAATATTACGCGTGATATAAAAACTGAAGTAGCAAGAAACACTCTACAAATTCAAGACATACAGGAAAAACTAGCTAAAGTTGATCAACTAGAAACACGAACTTGCCAACAAGACGAAGTCATAACCTCTCTTAAGGAGGAAATATTAAAAATCAAAGATGCAGCCGACCAATATAGCAGAAGAAATAACCTCCATATCTTTGGTGTTGAAGAACTGCCAAAAGAAGAAACAAACGGCATTGTTTTAGAAATAATCAGAAGCATGTTAAAACTGGAACTCAATCTCAGCAATATTGAGAGAAGTTATCGAATGGGAAGGTCAGATGCATCAAATTCTCGTCCCCGAGGAATACTAGTCAGATTTTTGTCATATGGAGCGCGGAGCGCAGTAATCGGTAAGAGGAAGCTGTTGAAGAGTACTCGTTACACAATTCAGGAGGACCTGACGGCTCATCGTTACCAGATGTTAATGGATGCTAAAAAAGAGTACGGATTTAAAAACGTGTGGACAGTAAATGGTAAAATAATGGCTGCCATCGCAGAGGGGGACCAAGCCAGGATTAAAGTTTTGGTTGGTTAATATTGTGTTAATATTGTAATTTTGGTGTTGGATATCAATGTGAGTTCTGTTTATACTAATTATTAGGAATTTTTTATTTCATTATACACATAGAAAATTTAAATTTGATTTAATCTTTTAATATTTTACCATACGTATTGATGGTAAAGTATATTCATGTTTAGCATAATTTTATTAGTACCTATTTGATTTTTTTTCTCTTCTTTTTTCTCATGTAATTTCGCAGTACCGCAGTATATTAATAAATTGTCTTCTCATTATTGTTATATGTACAGCGGCAATATTAATTTAAATGTAAATGGATATACGAGTTTATTATCAGAATGCGAGAGGATTGCGTACGAAGCTGGAAGATTTTTATTTGCGGTTGGTTGGTAGCGAGTTCGATGTCATTTGTATTACTGAATCGTGGTTAAACGAAAGCATCTTGGATGGAGAGCTGGTGGGTAGTGGTGGATGGGTTGTTTTTAGGAGCGATAGGAGGGCGCAGCGTACTGGAAGGAAGAGAGGCGGAGGCGCGTTTATTATCATTAAAAGTAAATATGTAGTCAAGAACGTGTTTGTATCTGACAGTGTTTATGATGCTGTTGGAGTCACTATAGGGATGGGGTCCGAATTGCTTACGATAGTATCGGTGTATCGGTTATAACCCAAGGTTATAAATACCGAATTATGCCAGGAACATCGACCGATAAATGTTGTACCCATTTATGAAAAGATCTTGGAACATGTGGTCCAAGACCAATTAAGAGACTTTTGTGAAAAGAACAATGTATTGGCTCAGAATCAGTCGGGGTTTCGGAAACATCATTCATGCGAGACTGTTATCATTGACTGTACGGAAATATGGTGCAAAAGTATGGATGAAAATAAAATAACATAGGTTGTGTTTTTGGACTTCAAGCGCGCTTTCGAGACCATTGATAGGGAATTGCTGTTGGCGAAACTTAGTAAAATGGGTATGGGTGGTAAGGTGCTGAAATGGTTTACAAGCTACTTAAATAATCGAAAGCAAAAGGTCAAGTTTGGAAATAGTTTTTCTGAAGAGCTTGTTACTGAATATGGAGTGCCCCAAGGAACAGTTTTGGGTCCTATGTTGTTTATTCTATTTATAAATGATGTTTTTAAATATGTAAATAAGTGTAAAATTAACTTATTTGCCGACGACACTATGATATCTATTTCAGGAACAAATATTGAACAAATGTTTGAAATTTTAAACGAAGAACTGGAAAAAGTGTTTCAGTGGTTGTGCAAAAACAGCTTAAGTATAAACATTAAAAAATCAAAATATATCATTGTGGCGAAGAAGCATGTTTTGAGTAGCATTCAACTGAATGGTCTGAAGATATGTATTAACGATGATCAACTGGAGAGAGTGTCAGAGATGAAATACTTAGGAGTTATAGTAGATGAAAGTTTGAATTTTACAAGGCATTTTGAATACACTATGAAAAAAATGTCACGTAAGGTGTTTTTCTTGAGACGGATTTCAAACAGTGTGTGTGTTTCAACTAGGGCTTTGTTGTACAAATCGTTGATTTGTCCGCATATTGACTTTTGTGCTACAGTGTTCCTAAGAATGAATAGTGGCGAAACTGAGAAATTTCAGAAAATTCAGAATAGGGCTATGAGGATTATTATTCAATGTAATAAATATACACCAATCAAAGAAATGTTGGATGCCTTGAATTTTATGAGTGTGGCTCAGCGGGTGAAATTTAAAGCATTGGATATGGTATACAAGATTAAAAATAATATGACTCCGGAATATTTGCGAGATAGATTGAGATTTGTTCATGAACTGCATATATATAACACCAGACAGAGAGGACATTTTTATGTAGACACACCAACATCGAATAGGGGTGGTGCGACAGTGTTTTGTAGGGGATTGATTATGTACAATAAGTTGCCTGTTGAGATTCAAGAATGTGTGAATTACAAAAATTTTAGGAGGTTATTGGCATTGTATATAAAGGAAAACATGTAGTTGTAAAAAACATTGTTTTATAATTGTGTAACTTTTTCTTTTTTTGTTTTTCTCTTGTATTTTTTGGGGTTGGGTTTGGAATCTTGTTGTACTTTTGTATGCAAAACTACAGTGTAATTAATAATAGCTTTAGCTAAATAAACTTTTTTTTTTTTTTTGTACATCCCCCCCAAGGTCCCCTGGGGTAGTTTACACAGAGTTCTTTCAGTTTTACGGGCAAAATTTGAATTGTATATCGGATAAAGTCATATTACTTGGAGACTTTAATTTGAGTGATATTCGGGGTGTTGCATATTATGATCTGAATCTGGGTGAGCCAAACACAAGATTATTTTTAGAATGTATCGATATGAATAATTTAAAGCAGTTCAATAATATTTTAAATGAATACGGGAAAACTTTGGACCTTGTGGTGGGTAGTTTAAACTGCTCTGTTGGTAGAGAAGATATGCCATTTGTTAGAGAGGATGCCTATCATCCAACTTTAATAGTATATACAAAAGTATCTTCAGATAAGTATATCAAGAACAGCATACCTAGCAACAGTTATAACTTTAAAAAAGTGAATAAAGAGGGATTAATATTAATTAATGATATTGCAAACACAGATTGGTCGACAATGTATGGAACCGATGGGGTTGACAATGTGGTTGACGAATTTTATAGCAATGTATATAGGGCTTTTGATAAAAATATTCCCAAAATAAAAAATTCTGCCAACACAACGTGTTATCCACCGTGGTTTGATAGAGAATTGATTAGAGCACTTAACTGAAAGGAAAAATGTAGGAAGAATAAATCAATATCTTCTCAGTTTGAATTGTTGGTTACTGTCAGACAACGATCATCACGAATTTTACAATTTCAACTGCACTATAAGAAAGAGCACAATTTTCTGAGTATAATGCAACAAAAATTTTTGCGGTCCGTGCATTCGTTTTCGAAAAAAAGGCATTTTAAAGTTATTAAAAGCAAGGTAGTGGTAACCCGATACACCCCGTTGCAACGTGTCGAGCCACGGTCAACTAGCACGTTCCGTTCCTATTCTTCATTTTGTTGACGGTACGAGTGCTTTAATACACTCTTAATGTTGTCTTTCGTCATCGACACCCGTACGAGTTCTATGGCTTCGAGTTCCACCCTTGGCGAGTTCTGTCATCTTTCAGGGATTTTTTTTAATTATTTTGCGTAAGGTGAAAAAATAAAACAGGCCCGGAGGGCGCCGAAGGCGTCCGGAGGGTCTGTTTTATTTTTTTGCCTTACACAAAAATCGCTAATCATGCAGCCGTGTTAAAAGGTGTATCTAAAATACATGTAAATTTAAATTTTTCAAATTCGATTTTTTCGAGAACTAATGCATGGACCGCAAAAATTTTTGTTCTAAAATGCTTAGAAAAGTGTCCTCTTTCCTATAGTGCAGTTGAAATTGTGAAATTCGTGATGATCGTTGTCTGACAGTTCCCGAATTGTTATATAAAGAAAAAAGGAAAATGGTGAAAAATTTGGTCAGGGTAAAATATAAAGAATATATCAAAAATACTCAGAATAGCTTCCTACATGATCCGAAAAATTTTTGGAACTACGTGAACACAAAAAGAAGTACAACAAAAAAAACAGCAGTTATGATTGATAGTGATAACTCGCGTGTTGCTATTGAAAATCAGGCTGAAAAATTTGGATTATATTTTGGTTCGGTATATTCTAATGATATTAGTAGCTATGATCTTAAGTCTGCCGGGGATGATGTAAATGTCTTACCCTTGCAAGATAATATCCGTGTTTCTCGAATAACTGCAGATGAGGTGTATTGGGCGGCAAAGAAAATGAAACCAAAGAAATCTTGCGGAATTGATAGTTTTCCACCGTACATATTAAAATACCTAATTGAAATTATATGCGACCCACTCTTATATATTTACAATCTCATTCTCAGTAGTGAAACATATCCGGAATTGTGGAAAGTATCAAGGATGTGCCCGGTCTTCAAGTGCGGTGATAATGCTAGGTTCGATAACTATCATAGCGGCTCCTAGCAAGCTATTTGAACAGATAATATATAATCGTATTTATAACCACGTTAAGGTATCCTTAGACACAAACCAACACGGTTTCTTACCGGGTAGGTCAACGGCAACTAATTTGTTTTTATTTACGCAGTACATTTATGAAGCATTTGAAAAAGGATCACAAGTTGATGTAATATACAGATTTTAGAAAAGCGTTCGATCGGGTTGATCATGATGTGCTGCTACGAAAGCTTTACAGCTTTGGCTTGGTAGCAATGTTGCCGTTGATTGCTTCCTACCTGAAAGGAAGGACATTTAGGGTGTCATTTAATGGATATATATCCAACTATTTCAAAGCTAGTTCTGGTGTACCGCAGGGTAGTAACTTGGGGCCGCTGCTTTTTTTACTATTTATAAACGATATAGGTCATTATGTTGTAAATGCAAAATACTTGTTGTATGCGGATGATTTAAAATTATATTTAAGAATTAAATCAGGTGGGAAGTATGAACTATTACAAACTGATATTGATAATGTAATTAGATGGAGTCAAATAAATAAACTCGAATTTAGCATATCAAAGTGCAATGCCTTTAGTTTCGCAAGAACAGAGAGGCTGAGATGTGAGTACAAAATGAAAGATACAATTCTTTGTAGACCGGAAACGATAAGAGATTTGGGGATAGTATTTGTACCGGAGCTCACATTTCGTAGTCATATTCTGGGTATGATATGTAGAGCCACAAAACTGCTGGGTTTCATCATTAGGAATACTAAAACGTTTAAGAACACCTCAGTTATAGTGTACCTATTTAATTCCATTGTTCGTCCTAATCTAAAGTATTGTAGCTTGATTTGGAACTCGTCACACGCAATCGATGAGTTAGGGCTGGAACGGGTGCAAAATGGATTATCTAGATACTTACAATACTTGGAAACTGGTACATATCCAACATATGATACACGTAGTAAGGACCTTAAAAATGAATTTAAAATCACAGAACTGCGCGCTAGGAGAGACCTGTTGTCTTCTCTTTTCTTATTTAAATTAATTAAGGGAATTTCCGATTGCTCTGGGATTGTTAATATGATAAAATTAAGGGTGCCTAGATCATGTAACGCTCGAATACTCAGTGCGCTGCAGATCCCTCCAGCTAAAACTCTGTATATGACACATGCACCACTGTATACCATGTGCCAAAGTTATGAACAGCCTACTTATGATACTTATGTGGATTTTGACACCGGACTCGCTCAATTTAGAAAAACCAGTAAGGATTTTTACAAAATATTTTAATTACACTCTGAGCTGCCGTGCGCATTCCCCCCGCTGACTGGATGGATTTCTGCAATTTGTAAAATAATTAAAAACTCTTAGATTGTACTACCCCTACATGTAATTAGGCCTATGCCTGTTTGTAGGGTTTTTGAAATAATAATAAAATAAAATAAAATAAGTCGCAAATTTCACTTTTTTTTAAATAATAGCTTCTTCGGGCGTATGCAAACGAGCGTTGTACGGACACTTTATTTCTATGATGCCATCTATTCCTATTAGGCCATCCGGAGTGGCACCTAAATAGCAATCGCTTTTACCTATAAAAAACCACACTCTACAATTTCTTGCCCTAATATTTCAGCAAACTCTTTTCTGGCGATGGATTGGTCCTTTCCATAGTTTGTGCTGATATTTCCATAAAATGTGCGATGAAGTAAGTTGTTGATAAATTTTTTTGGCTCAGTTGTGACTCTCATTTTACAAATTCTTCCAAATGAAGAAGCTGTCAAGCATTTGCGCCTTTCAGCAAACCACAGTTGAGATTGCGATTGTTCTTCTGTGGCGTTTGACAGGGCTAAAATTTGTTCTAAAAATCCTCTTTTTTATTTTGGAGATCTCCTGAGGTAATATCCGAAGCATGAACATTCGCTCCATAGTGATCGTTGTCATCAGAATCAGACACTCTCATCCGTTTAATTCTTCGGTTTTCTCCCAATTTTGATGTAGACCGATATAATCTTCTTCTAACGGAAACTAACTTTCGCCGGTTTTCTTGCTTTCTTAAAAACTTTTTTGTGTAAAGTCCTGGGCTGTTTTCGGTTACGGCTTTATGAATTGAAGTAAGAAAGCTCCCTTTAGCGTTGACAGAAATACCTGCTAGGTGACATCTCATACTGTAGCTACCTCTTTTAGAATAATCAATTCGTTTGCCACCTATAAATTTTGCCAGGACTGAATTGTAATTTTCGGCGCTATTATTGGTCATATTTTTGATTAGGCTTGTAGAATGACATATCAATCTATTTGAACAAACCATAATGTCATTGAACAGTCTACTTGTTTTCATGGCGGGAATGAGGTTCCTTTCATTTGATTTACAGCCTTTACAAAAATACTAATTGCAATAATTATGATCCCCAAACACATGACTTACGGTATTCGCAATGTCTTTTTTCAAATTCTCAACCTTCTCGTTGTAACTGATGTTTTCTGATCTTCTATGCTTGATTGCATAGACTACAGAAAGTCGAAGTCGTTGAATGTTAGTTTTTAAAGAATGCCTATAAAATATATCAACTTCATTGGCTTTCGAACTATATCCCTTCTTAGATAAATCTGTTAGTTTGGTCGCATAATTTCTCAGAAGATGATTTGAACACTCTACTTTCTGAACGACAAAGGAACCGTAAGATCTTTCGTCGAGAATTTTGCGATACACACTAGAGTCCCCGTCTCCTACTAAAAATGCGTACTTCACTCCATGAATCTCTACACTTCGTTTAAATCCCCCCAGAATAATGTCACTCTCCATTGCCGAACTTGAAGCGTCCAAGTTTTTAAAACAAACATGAGAGTTTTCATTAGAGCTCGATTGTGAACACATGAAACAATATTTGTTTCGTATGCCCAAAAATAATACTTTTCCTGTATTTTCCAACTATGCAAGCTGCTTCAGAATTTGCATTGTAATTGGTACGGTAACATCGCTTGCACCAAGCTCCATCTGCAATGACGGTCAAAAGTGGTGTGCCATGCTCATCTACGTTGCCATTTTCTACTGCAATTTGAAATTCTTCTTTTCCTGCCTCAATCATAGAATGCCATGACTCGTTTTCAAAGATTTCACTTAGCTCATTTTCAATTTTCTTATACAATCGCCATGAAATTCCTGGCATGTTGAGGAAACTCGTGCATTCATTTAGCTGCGAAAATCCACAGCCAATACTAAGTATTCCAGTCACAGCTGCAGCATTTGAATTTAGTTTGCCGCCACTATAGTCTCCGTCTACTGTATATTCAACTTTGCACATACCACACTTCAAAACATATTTGGACATGAACCCTTTCATTATTTCTCGAACAATTTTTACGTCTTGATTAGAACAGGAGAAAAGTCCATGATGTGGGAAATTCATAATTTGCTCAAAAAAAAAAATAAAAAACGTTTATCATTCGCCGTCCTTCTATATCATGGTTTTTGCTTTAAAAAAAAGTAGAAACGTTAGTTTTAAATACATATTTTTGAAACTTTGAGATGTACCTTATTTTATCTTGCTTGATGGTGATTTGCTCTTCATTATTATCGTTCTTATAGTATAAATTACTATCAATGCTACTATGTTCGTTTGTTTTCTGTGGAAATGGTGGTGTCATTGGCTCAACCGTTCTTGAAACTTGTGTTGTATGCAAATCGAAGTACCGATTGTTTCGGTAACATTTTTTGTCAAAAATTGTTGTCTTAAAATTATTAAAATATTTGTACATCAAACGAAAAAGAAACAAAGATAGGTACTCAAAGTTACCCATAAAAGTTTTGAATATTATTATTTTATTCAAACAACATACAGTAACAGAATTATTGCGTTATGAAAAGTTTTTATTGAAAACTGCGAGGTAGAACAATAACGTCTGTCTAAGAATGACTGCAACAGCAAATGAGAAAGAGGTCCGATCCAACTCGCTATAGTCGAATATAAAAATCGAAAACTTACGCTCAATTTTCCAATTTTTTATCACTAACTATTAATTAACTGTATTTTTTAAGTTCATAATTAGATAAAGAAAACTTCAATAATGTACATTAACTTATTTGAATTTTCATATCAATAATACTTTCTGGCTTATACAGCGTCAAAGTAACGTAATTTTTTAGAATTTTAGGATTTTTTTGTGGAAAACCGTGTGGAAATTTTTGGAAAAAAATAAGTTATGGCCTATTCAAATATACTCAGCTTACACGAAAAAAATAATCAAAGTTGTATCTGTTATATCAACGGACGAGAACCCTGCTACCGCATCTCAAAATATACAAATACATCTCTTACTTCTGCAGGAATGGCTGAATAGGTGGAGAATAAAGGTTAATGAAGGAAAATCCTCTTACGTAACATTCACATTAAGATGCAGTTTATGCCCACCGGTCTATATTAACGACACTGTTATACCATGTGCAAAAAAAGCTAGATACTTGGGGCTACATCTGGACAGAAGATTAACATGGAAGGTTCACATTGTCAAAAAACGAAAAGAAATGGATATCAAAGTAAAGAAAATGTACTGGCTAATCACACCCATCATAAGCAATTACTCCCTACACCCAGATCTTCAAATACCCCATGTACACGAAGAAATTCAAAAACGGTAAGAAAGATATAACACCAAACTTGAAGATCATCCAAATCCAACTATAGCCCAACTTCTTGAAGAGAACATCCATAATAGAAGAGTAAAACAAAAATTACCTCGTGATTTATTAATAAAGACATAAAGAAAAATGATTGCGGGTAAAGCCGCTGGGCGGAATCCCCTACAAAGACAAGACATCAAATTATCTCATAGAATGTATTTAATTATTCTGATTGATAATATATTGCTGCGACCTTATGCGCGCCTCTACATAGTCATCTATGGGATACGTAGGTTCTTGAATGCGAAAATTGTTAGTAAAAGTAAAAGTAAAATAATAAAATAACTGTTGGATATTTTTATTTTTATTTGCAACTCAAAAATTTTATAAATATAGGAACAATTATTAAACAAAAGCAAAACTCACGCAAATAGCCGACCCCAGTTTTTCTGTTGCAGAAACCAACGTTATCTTCCTTCAAAATAATATCGCGCACAAATAACACGCGAACTTCTTATCTCCAACTTCTTTGAACAGGTTTGTCTGCTCGATTATTTTCTCTTTCTTCTACTGCTCTCTGGATATCTTCAATCCACAAAAACAATTATTTTTATCACCAACTCTTCTTCCACTTTAAATAATTATTCTTCGCACAAATAAACCTCTATTGAATTCTTTTGTATGCCTCTTAGG
The DNA here is from genome assembly GCA_911387805.1 of Cantharis rustica. Taxonomy (NCBI): domain Eukaryota; kingdom Metazoa; phylum Arthropoda; class Insecta; order Coleoptera; family Cantharidae; genus Cantharis; species Cantharis rustica. Next base: position 27,981,513 of record OU426880.1, read on the forward strand.
CATTAACACGACTCCTCTCTCAATTCAATTCATAAAATTCTTCTTAAACTTTGATCGACCGACCACTCTGCTCAAATTATTCTGACTCTCTATTTTTTTTATTGATTCTTCTATCCCCTTGGATATTCTTTGCAATGTGTCTGCTTTTCATTGGTTGTACTTTAATGTCCTTTTATTTTCAAATCTAGATTTTTATTATTTAAATTTGGTTGCTGTGGTCGGCATTTGAGTCATAATACAAACATAAAATAATAAAATCAAAATCGAAAAACAAATAACTTACTAACTAGACAAACATAAAATATTAAACATATTGAAATCAAAATAAAGAATACACAAAAATAAAACACACACTATAGTAATAAAAATTTTAAAATAGAGTTTTGCTTTGTTTTGTTCATCTAGTTGCAAATACAGTTACCTTATTGCTAAGTTCGCAACCCATTTTAATCACTTAGTGCGGACACAACAATATATTGTCATACTTTAACTTGGTAATGATATTAAATAAATGTAACTCGAAAAAAAAGAAAAGAAAGCAAGAGACTCTAAATAAATTATTATAATTAAAAAAATTGATAGTAATTCGCCACAAATTTATCCATATGTGAATCAAAATTATCGCAATAATTTTTGTCGTCAAATGTGCCTCAATTGCAGATAACAAAACAACATTTTAAGATTTTCAACCCTTCCCATCTGAAATAAGTCACCAAGAGGAATGTAAAATCATTAATTTGTGTACCGGACATAGTAGGTTTGAAGTGGCAGAATGGATTGTATTTACTTTGAAACTTGAGTTTATGTTATTGTTTGTGCAATTTATGCATTTGGCGTTTAAATTACTGTACTTTATTCTACATTCATTAAAATTGTGCGATCCCGCACAAAAAGAGCACACCACCAAGGGCTCTCTGTTAAATTTAGATGTGTGGCCATAACGGCAACAACGAAAGCACTGCTTGATATTTAAGTGTTCTTCAACGTGCACACGGTCGTGATCAATATTTACTTTTTCTTGATTTGTGATGCCATTAAAAACTTTAAATTTGGCCTCTAGAACAGCATTGTAAAGTTTTTTGTTTTTGTTGTTTTTAATAAATTTTAATTTCAAATCTTCTTTTTCTAAAATTGAGTTCTTAATAATGCTGTTCTGGCATATCAGGACGTCCACCAGCTCATCCTCAGCCACATCTCTCGATATACCTTTTATAATTATATGGGGGTTGTTCAGTATTACATCTTCGCATTTAATATTTAAATTTCCTAAAAGAGAATTTTTCAAATCGTTTCTTTCTTCCGTAGATGACAGTTCTATTTTTAGTTTATTATCTAAAGTTTTTTTAATCGAATTTGGGGCATAGGTTTTTTTCTTGAAAGAAATAGCCTCCTTCCATCTACGGGTTAATTCTTCGTGAGTGATTTTTACTGATGATTTTGAGGAAATTAATAGCGATGGGCCTTTTTTGGTTTGTGTAGGTTTTTTTGGAAATTGCGTTGCTTCCGCGAAGGTTTTTACACTTTGAATTTGAGGAAATTTAGAATTTTCTTCTAGCAAATCTTTTTTAAAAATGTTCAGTTCTTCTTTTATTATATTGCGAAGGTCAGATAGAACATCCCCTTCTTTAATATTAATCGATGTATTTGATTCCGGGGTGCTAGCTTCAATGGTGTTACCTAGGGTGAGGATTTGCTGAAGAATTTTAATATTTGCCTTGATGGTGGCTTTCAGATTTCCACTTTTTGAAAGCTCCGCCTCGATACTCTTGCAGTAGCCGGTCAGTTTTTGCATGTTCATTGTTTTATGGTTGTAAATATAACGATTTATCGGATTAATTTGAAAGTTTTACTCGTTAAAAATTTAGAATTTTTAAGAAACGTCAAATTTAAAAAAGCCAATTTTTTGTCCAAAAAGGGTGCAATTTTTATTATATATATATTTTTATGATCCTTGGAACCCGATCTATTTTTCTATCTTGAATTAATTTGTTGATTTTGAAATTTTTATCCAATTTTGATTTGACAAATGTCAAATTCAAATTTTACAAATTTTTACCTTAAATTGGTCTAAAATTCCAAATTTTTTATATATATAGGTACACCGGGTACTCCTCGAATTTCGTACGTAAAAATTTTTTATTTATTTGGCGTTAAAGATACCAAAATTGTCAAGTTTCGCAGGAACGATGAAAAACACTTGTGCTTGCATGTGCACCTTCAAGCCGTATTGATTAAGATTCCATGCTTGATGCTGCTGGCCGTAGTATACTAGTCGTTTGGTAAACAGTTTTTCTAGTAACTTTCCAAAGACCGGGAGGAGGCCGATCGGGCGATAGGACGACAGATCGTTTTGATCCGACCTGTTCGCTTTTGGTAATATCTTAACGAAAGCCCTCTTCCACGGTTTCGGAAAGTGGCCAGTCATCAAGCACGAATTTAGGAGCTCTGTAAGAAATGTTAAATGCTCCTCAGCAAACGCAACACAAATATCAGACGTAAGATTATCTAAACCTGGTGCTCTGTTTGGACTCATGCCACTTAACGCGCTCCACACCTCGCCATCCGTGAATCTCTCCTCATCTTTAGTGTCGCAAATGTAGGGCGAATCAAACATGTGTCTTAGTTCGGTGTGTCGTAGTCTCGTATCGTCAGTGTCGTCGGGTTAAAAGTGGTGAAGTAATTTGTCTGCCGTTTCGTCACTGTCAGTAGTAAATTTGTTCTCGCACATTAACGTTAGCGGGGGGTGTCGTAATGGAGCATCTTTAATCAGTCTATTCGCCATAGACCATACATTTTCCTTGTTTTGCAGATTACAAAATGTTCTAAAGTGTTTGGTAGAAGTGCTTTTGATCAGCTCACCGTACTCCTGTTTTTGCAGTTGGTATTCTTGTAAAAGAAGTGTTATATCAACATTTTGCTTTTTACAAGAATGAATACGGTGATGCAGTCTTATGCACTTCTTTTTCAAGTCTTCTAACTCTTCAGACCACCATGGATTATACGGTTTAGGGTTTCCACGTATTTTCATTGAGGCAAAACAACTGTTTCGAATGTCCTCTGTGAGTTTTTCCACAGTTAGATCTAAATGGTTAGAAGATATATTTTCGAGATTCGTATCTAATAATTTTGAAATATCTAATTTTTCCGATAATTTACGTTTAAATTTGGTCCAATTTGCGATTTTGTTTCGAAATAAATATGTTGTATTAGTGTGATTTACACTAAATTCGTTTTCTACTGAAATTTTGAATGTAATCGCATTATGGTCTGATGAAGGACAAATTGATTTGTCGACGCTCCACCGTGACAGCTGGTTGACAATGCTCTCGGAGGCCATCGTTACGTCTATTACAGATGCTATAAGGTTACCATTTCTGATAACCTCAAACGTCGATGAGTTTCCTTCATTGCATATATTTAAATCGTGTGAATATGCAATGTTTAGAACATCATCACCACGGCTGTCACAATTATGGGATCCCCAAGAGATCCCCCATTCACGTCTCCACCAATGATGACGTGCGATCCTTTGATGTCGTGTAGGAAATTGTCTAAATTTACTAAAGTGTTGTTAGAGTCAAGGTCAGGCTCGATGTATATGCTTCCAATGTACAAGTACCGCTGTTTGATGGTTAGTTTTATAACATATAAATTAGTGTCCGAGTACTGGGACATGCCTAGCACTGCCCCCACACTCGTTTTTACTATGATGCAACTTTTAGTTCTTTTGTTGTTATTAGCGGACTTGTTACTTTGGAAGACATATACTCCGTCCATACCTTTAACATAATTGACTCGTCCTACATAAGGTTCACTTATGAGAGCAACATTTTGTCGCTCTGCATAAAATAAGAGAGGAATTCACGATGAGCAAGATAAGAGCGCATTAAGTTACATTGTACAAAATTTAACGAATCACTCACCATAATTTATGCCATCCCTAATCCTTCCCTCCATCAACTTATATACCACGCGATTATTTGAAATCGCAGAATGGTTTGTGTTTACTTTATAATTTGTTTTTTGTTGCTTGCTATGCAATTTGCACATTTAGAATCTTCCAAGTTTTTTAATTTACAATCTTTAAAATTATGGGGCCCTGCACAAAATGAACACACAGGCGAAATTGCTTTACAAAATTTGGATGTGTGGCCAAAACGGCAACAACGAAAGCATTGTTTTATGTTTAAAAATTCAGCTACATTAATTCTTTTGTGATCGACGTTTAGCCTACCACAAGTAATTATTTGTCCAAAAAGTAGAGGAGATACTTGCAAAACCGCGTTGTAAAGCTCCTTTTATCTGTTATTTTTTAGAAATTTTAGCTCTATTGACTCACCCTTGTTAATTAACTGATTAACAATCTCGTTTTGAGAAATCAACACTTCTACTATTTCTTCCTTAGCCAAGTCTCTTGATATACCTTTTAAAATGATATAAGGATTTGTTATTATAGGCTCCTCGCTTTTCATACTTAAATTTTTTGATATATAGTCCGAAATTTCCTTTTTTTGTTCTTCAAGGGAAAAATATTGGCCTATAGCAGCAAGAAATTTAATAAGAAAAATTATACACGGGTGTAAAATTTGTTTTAAAGTAAAAACCAAACCTTTTGAATACACTATGGGAAATTTACCAAATGTTCGAATTACTCCATGCAAGTATTTTTTAAATAGCTGTACGGACTTTGCCGGACCATTCCACATAAAAGATAGGGTAACTCGGGGTTACAAATTAGTAAAAATGTACATTTGCATCTTTATGTGCATGTCAACTAAGGCAACGCACTTAGAATTAGTCACCGATCTAACAACAGATGCGTTTACAGCGGTTTATAGCACGTCAAGAAAAATTCCTCGTCGGAGGCCCGTAATTGGCTATTCCAGAGCGCAATTACACCATTACAAACGATAACGCCTTATCCAAGTGGCAAAGGGCACAAAAAATTGTGCAACATTTTTGGCATCGATGGACTACGGAATACTTACATCAGCTTCAACAACGCTATAAATGGAACCGTGGCAACACCCCAACCCCAAAGCTTGGTGATCTAGTGATTTTGAAAGACGATAATCAACCAACTTTATTATGGAATTTGGGACGTATAGTTCAACATTTCCCAAGTGCCGACGGTATCTAACGGGTAGTGGAAGTGCAAACCGTTCGGGGGTTATTTAAACGTGCAGTGACACAACTTTGTCCATTACCAAACGAATAGCAGAACAAACAATATTAGATTAAGGATTATGTATATATTATTTTACCATGCAGTTTTTTGTTTATTTTCCAGTTAATCTTTCTTTGTACCATATTTAGAAATTTTGTTTCAAGCTGGCCGACATGTTTGCGCGCCAAAATTATTGTTAGAAACATATGCCGTATTGTTAAAAGGCATTACTAATTTTTATTGCTGTATTGTGGAAGGGTGTGTATCCGACCAGGAAAGAAAAGGTAACACATTGAGGGACTATCTTGTAAGACCTCAAAGAAGAAACATCTACAACAAACTTACAGTCCACTGAAGAATAAAGGTTTACAAGTGTTTTTTATTAATCAATTCATCACATGTAAGAATACACAACTCACAATCAAACAGTTGCCCTTACATTTTGAACGCTGAGCAAATCGTCTGTTCTTACTGTACACTTCTTTCGGGTAGTATCAACAGTAAAATATGGAGAAATAAAAACAATCAACAGGATCATATTAAACGAGTTCGTTTGCATTTGACTGATTCCAATAAGGTCAAGCATACTATTCTTAAAAAGAAATTAACCAGCCAACGGAAGAAAAACACTAGAGCAATAGAAGAATTGTCATATTAAGGATGTATTCTCATGTTCCAACCGAATTTTTAAGATTTTTCGAGAATTTTTTTTATAAATAAATAACATCCAATTATTTTAAAAATTGTATATGTTATTATTGACACTATAAGGTATATAAAATAATTTTTTTTTAGTTTATTTAATAATATTTTATTACCACTTTTTGCTGTCAAAGTGCAGGTTCAAAAAAAACGCAGGTGGCTGGCCCGGGTGATTCCAGCACTTGTAGTAGTTTGAAATCAAAAATTCAAATTGATTATTGTTCAGTAGACTTGTCATTCTGGCAGGTAGTAGATTTAAACATTTTTATTGAAAAATAACAAAATGAGGGACTTTCAAAACTAAATTTTCATAAATCGTGGTTTTTTATGTGGAAAATCGGGAAAATTAATAAGAAATTCGGAGTGAAAATATACAATTCTACTACCTGTGAGAGCCACTCATATGTAGAATAACATATCCAAATTTCAGCCAAATCGATTAGGTAGAAATTTGTAAATCCCTCGGGCCGATCTAAAAAACGTTGTTTCGAGAAAAACGCGTTTCAAGATTTAAAGTTTTAAAAAATCAAACTATCCTGAGCTTCTACAATGCCGCTTTTTTCCTTTGCGATGCATGTTTCCAAATGTTTACTCGATGCACACACACTTCTAGTACTATTTTAGTTCTCGAAACGTACATATATTATAATATACAAAACACAGGTATAAAGAAAACAGAACAATAAAGTACTACGACAGCGGTACGGCTAGCGGATCACAACTACGAAGCTCTCTCGTATTTCTGCTATAACTTTGTTGATATTTTCAATTTTGATCTGAAATTTTTCCAGTATAATCTCAATATATTTTACTTTGGAAATATGTAAAAAAAAATTAATTTTTTCAAACTAGAACATGGGAATACATGCTTAAAAAATAATATTCTTATAATGAAAAAAGACTTTTACAGTATGAAGGAGAATGTTGTTAATGAAAAAATTAAGAAATTGAATGTATCTCCCTCGCAAAGAACTGTAATTTCCGAAATTTTAGCTGCTTCAAAAGTTGCTCATCCAAAAGGCAATCGATACACGGAAGAGTGGATTTTATTATGTTTATTAATTAACATGAGATCTCCATCAGTATACACTTTTTTGAGAACCAACGAAATATTGCCTCTACCATGTATTCGTACAATAAGAAAATATTTGTCGATGAAATCTCAAAAGTGTGGATTTGATGAACAGTTCTTTTCCTTATTAAAAACGAAAATATCTAAAAAAGAAGATTTTCAGAAAGATGACATACTTCTTCTAGATGAAATAAGCTTACGAGAAGCAGTTCGCGTTAAAACAAATACAATGACGTATTCCGTCCTTATTGATTTTGGAGAAGATGGACCACAAGCAATTAATTTAAATGAAAAAGCCAATACTGCATTGGTATTTATGTTTCGGCCATTTGCTGATTCATATAATTATGTGTTTGATAACATGTAACGTTATTCTCCTATTGGTTACAGAAACCCTTTTTGTCTCTACTGATGACAATAGTAGATAGGCTAGCTCTTGGGTTTTTACCCACTGTCGAAGAAGCTGGGTAGCTTTACAGCTTCGTGAGTCCTTTAAAAGAATGGTGGCTACGTAAAATAAAAGGAGAATTTGTTTGGGCGCCAGCTGAGGAATGAAACGACTTTACAAAATTCTTGTCGCTCCACTATCTCAACAAAAAATAATACATGATAAATAAAATAGGACTCGCACAAAACTAGATTTCCAAAATGTCAAATAATTATTATTCAAATGAAATATTTATCAACAAGAAAAGAATTGACGTGATGCCGCTACAGGCCGGTTCACTAAAGAAAAATTCCTCCTTCGTCCTGATCTGCATACGAAGCGAGCGGATGACTTAAATTACCTTAGTATTTCCTAAGGATAAACATATAAAGGTAATCAAGTCAAATCCAAGCAACTGAGGTCACTTGCAAAAATGATTGTAAAAGAAATAAAATTTTCTGTTATCAGAAAATACCAAAATTATTCGTTCAACGTAATTTGTGAACTTAGTTTATATCACATAAAACTTGTTTGCCAGATGTGAATTTACAATCGACATTTGTAAAATTTTATATTAACCAAAAACAAATATTTCTCATTTGAGAATTCCAAAAAGTAAATCAATGGTAGAATCAATTAAAATGTGACTCACCTAATTCACTAAATTTCACTTTAAAACTAAAATTATGTTTTCCAAATCACCAATTACTGCTTTTGTGGTTTTGTTCTATGACGCTCTTAAACGACCATCTTCGATCGTCGTCGATGACCTTCTCTACCAACCACACAAAACCGCAGCATTTCCAAAATTGTAAAGCTAGCAACGCCATCTTTTAAATTAAAATAAAACAATATTTACAGAAATCCAAATAACCACTAAACCAAAATTAAACAAATTCAAAGAAACAAAAAAAATGTAACAATTAATTGTTACAAACAAAAACTGATTTTTTAAAAATTATTTATTTTTGTTAATAATTACAATTATAATAGATCAATAGATCAACTATTGTCAAAAATTTATTTACCTCGAAGCTAAAAGTATCTACGTGGATTATGTCAAAAGGTCGTTTAGAAAGTAGGGGTCCTGAAAATTTTATTTTATACGGATTCCTGTCATATTTGCTTAATAAGCATGTTTCGCATTCGTTTATTATTTTGTTAATTTTTGATTTCATGTCCGGCCAATAGTATCGTAATTTTAAATAGTTATAAGTTTCTAAAATTCCGTTATGGTTACTAGAATGATATTCGTAAATTACGTTAGATTGGTCATCTGGTTTAATTAAATCTTTGGCAAGGATGTTACTTTTGATGAGTTTTACTTTATTGTCAAATAAATGTGTTGTTAAATTTAAGAATTTTTGTTCTAAAAGTTCATCTTGAAAATAAATACAGTACATGTTTGTTGGATTTATAATTTCTTTAAGAGCTTCCGATAGATTTTGTATTTCATTTCCTCTCCTAATTGTAAGAACATAATTAAATTTAGAAAAAGGTCTCTCTAATATTACGTTAAATTGATCTCCAAATTTTAGAATAATACGATAACTAAATTGGTTAATTGGTTTATCGGTAATAGGAATTGTAAAAATAGGTTCTTCGTTTGCCATGTGTTGTGTATTTTCTGAGTCATCGTTCTGGTGAATTCCGTTGATTAATAATTCGTCAAGATCTTCTAGCGTTAAGTTGGGTTCATCATCGACATTTGGAAGTGTCAACAGAAGATCTAGCATGTCATCGTCGGTTGTTTCGTTGGCATTAATTTCTACACGTGATAAAGCATCTGCTACTAAATTTTCTTTTCCTTTCGTGTATTGAATTTTGTAGTCAAACTCTTCTAATCTTAATCTCCATTTGACCAGCCTCGCGTTCGGATCTTTTAAGGAAAACAGCCACACCAGCGGTTTATGGTCTGTTTCAATTATAAATTGTCTTCCAAAAACATAAGGTCTAAAATGTTTTGTGGTTTCAACGATGCCTAGCAATTCTCGTTCTATCGTCGAGTAATTTCGTTCAGAGCTATTTAGTGTCCTTGAATAAAATGCTATTGGTTTATTATTTTGTGACAACACTCCACCTATTGCAAAATTAGATGAGTCTGTGGTGATACGAAAGGTCTTATTAAAATAAACCTTCGATAATATCCGATTAGTTCTAAAAGTGATCTAATTGCTTTAACCGATTTAAGAAGATGATTTGCTTGAATAGCCTTTATTTTGTCTGGGTTAGGTTTAATACCGTTTGGTGTAATAATGTGACCAAGAAACGCTACCTCTTTACACAAAAATTCGGACTTATCTAATTGAAACTTTAAATTGTATTCTCTGAATTTGTCAAAAATTTTATTTGTGTGAATTAAATGTTCATAAAGGGATTTTGAAAAAAATGACGAAATCGTCCATGTATACGAAACAAAATTTGTAGAGATATTCCCGTAAGACATTGTCCATAACACGCTGAAATGTGGAAGGAGCATTCTTCAGCCCAAAAGGTATTTTAACGTATTCCCAGTGTCCATTATCTACAGTAAATGCAGTTTTTTCTATGGAATCAGGATGTAGCTCTATCTGATGAAAACCTTGTGCTAAATGCAGAGTCGAAAAGTACATACACTTTCCTAAATTATCTAGAATTTCCTCAATTCTGCGGAGGGGGTATTTATCCTCAATTGTTTTATCGTTAAATCGTCTATAGTCTATTACTAGTCTCCATTTTCGTTTTCCGCTTGCATCTATCTTTTTTAGAACAATCCAAACGGGTCAACTAAAAGGGGATATACTAGGACGAATAATTTTATTGTCCAATAACTTTTGAATTTGATTTTAAATTTCCGTTTTTAGATGGTGTGGATACCTGAATGATTTTCGGTAAACTGGATCGTCATCTGTTGTTCTAATTTTGTGTTTTACAGCATTAGTAAAACTCAAGTCATAATTTTCGTTATAAAATATATCTTTATATTTTTGACACAATTTTAGAATGTTTTGTCTTTCTCCTGAATTTAAATGTTGTGTGCGGATGATGTCTGAAATATTTGAGTCTACAAGATTTGAATTTGGTCTTTGATTCATTTCAATATTAATTATTGGATCTACATCTACTTGTTGTAAGAAATTAATTTGAATCTCTCGATCATCTTCTATTGGGACAGTACAAAAACCGTCTTTTGCAATAGCTATAGATTCGCAGGGATGCAATAATTATTAACAATTAATTCGGGTATTATGGCTTGTCCGTTATCTATGTTTTGCTAATTGACTACAGGGTACATAGTTTTTAGAATTTAGTTCCATAAAAAATGTAATTTTTAAACCTTTAATTTCTAAAACGTAAGTTTCATAATTTATTTTTGCGCCTAATTTTTCAGTCATCGCTCCCTATTAATGCGTCAAACCTATCGTGCCATTTAATTACGTGAAAATTAATTTTTTTATGTATTTCAAATTCCGATAAAATATGATAAGACACATTTTCGTCGTTTGATTCTATTCTGTTAAAGCCTTTCACTGAGAAGTGTTTTTTAAAAATAAAATTTTTAAAGTATTTATGGGCCGTTGTTGGGTTCATGATTAAATTAGCCATTATTAAAAGCGCCACTATCTATTAAAATTTTGAGATCTAAACTTGGAATTGAAATGAATGGTAACTTAGGTTTAACGGTTTATGAATTCAAATCAATTGTTTTTCCGAGGCTTGTATATAAAAATTTTCATTCTCTTCTTGATTTTCAAAATTTTCATCTTGCTCAAAATTTGAAGCAAAGTTTGCAACTTCGTGTTCTGTTTCGAATTTTTCAGGTTGTTGAAATTCAGAATAGCAGCAGTCGTACTGGTCATTATTTTCTTGAACGTTGTTAAGTTCTTCTGAAATAAGATTTCGCGGACCGTAACTTTGGAAGTGGTTATTCGATCGATTTTGCGGTTGCCTGAAAGTATTTCTGGTTGATATTGACATCGGGGTAGGTTCTTGACGAGAACTATTTCCTATTACTCGAGAACTATTTCCTATTACTCGAGAACTATTTGGTTTAGGTCCGGTTTGAATAGGAGTACGCGAATACTGATTATTAAATTTTGAATTGAAATTTTGATTATGGTTTCGTGGATAATTATTTAAGTTTTGATTAAAATTCTAATTCAAATTTTGATTAAAATTCTGATTTAAATTTGGGTTAAAATTTGAGTTGAAATTTGGATAAAAATTAGAATTTACAAAAGGCCTAGTAGTTGTGTTATATGATTGTCAAAATTGTTGTGGTTTTTGAATAGATTTATTCGCAATTTGTTTTCCGGATTTATTTCTCATAAAATTTAAGAAATCTACCTGTTGTCGATAATTATCATAATTGCATAATTGTAGTAAGCATTCCTCAATTGAATTTACTGTTTGATCATCAATATGAGAACGGTAGGGTTCTAATAACCCGGCCCTAAAAGTATTTAATGCGGTTTTTAAATTCAACTAAATTTGCATTAGCTTCCTTTATCGAAACGTGTTCTAACAATTGTTGCAATTTACTTTTAATTTTTTCAAAGTATTCATTATAAGTTTCGTTATTATTTTGAAAACAAGTGGTTAAATCATTTAATAATAATGTTTCGTTCCGCGGATCACCAAATCTATTCAATAATGTATTTTTTACTTGATCCCAGGTATTGCAATTAGAAACTACTAACGTGTCTCTAGCAGCGTCAGTTAATTTTGAACAAAGTTCAGATAAAAGTTTATTATTACGCATTACAAGTAAATCGAACGTCATATCCGAAGTTATTATCCTTCTAGAATGCACCGAACATAACTATATGTCCAACCAGTTGCAGTTTTTGTAGCACGTGGACCAACAAAAGGTGCCTTGCTTGCAAAATTAGTTTTGAAAGCTGTGATCTTCTTAGAACAAGCTGGATTAAAGATACATGCTGTTGTGAGCGATGGTGCATTGACAAACAAAAAAATGTGGACAGAATTAGGAGTAACAGGCGTTTTAGGTAAATCGTGTAATTATATTCAACATCCCATAGATGAGAACCGAAAAATTTATGCATTATCTGATGTTCCTCACATTATAAAATGTGTCCGCAATCGATTGGAATCAAAAAATTTGAAGGTGTGTATAGTTAAAAATTTAACAGTGAACAGAATTTCTGAATTTCAAGAATTATTTTAATATATTGTTTTAGATTGATCAATCACAGGGTGATATTAGTTGGGATCACTTCAGGATTTTATACGAATGAGACATACAAAATGCAGGAAAATTTAGGGTTTGTCCTAAAATTTATGCTGGACATATTTATTTAACTTCCATGAGTAAAATGAGAGTAAAACTGGCCACCCAAGTATGTACTAACTTATAATTAATACATTTTACTAAATTCATTACTATTGTTCTAATTAACAATATTTTAGATATTTAGTAATTCTGTAGCTGCGGGATTGCAGTTTTATAAAGAACGTAAAGTAGAGGGTTTAGAAAACTGTGAGGCTACAATTGAATTTTGTTTAAGGATAAATAACATGTTCGACGCTTTGAACAGAAAATTTCCCAAGAAAGGACTTCGTATAGGTTGTCAAGATTTAGAGGTATTATATAATAATGAACAATAAATAAAAGTATGTATTTTAAAAGATAATTAATAAACTTTATTTATTAGTATCTTAAAAATTCGTTGGAATGGTTAAATCGGTGGGAACTGCAAAAATTGAATGGCAAAATTAAAAATGACCAGTTCTTAACGAACACAACTGCAGAAGATTTAAGAGTAACCTTAATATCCATTGTTGATTTATTCGAACACCTATTAAACAACTGCAATTATAAGTATGTAATAACAGGAAAAATGAATCAAGATCCCGTGAAGGTAATTTTTATTAAAAAAATTTTTGTAATTATCTGATCTATGTTTTATATTTTAGCGATTCTTTGAAACCATTAGGCAAGCTGCACTCCCACTTTTCTTCAATTATACAATATTTTGTCTCTAAATTGTATATTAAAACCACCTAAGTATGGCAATTGTATTATAGATACTGAAGATAAACCATTAAAAATAAGTTTGACAGAAATTAAGGAAATTTATGCAGATAAAAATCCAATAAATTTCAAACAAGATTTAAAGGAAAAATTAGATGGTTTAATTGAAGAAGGAAAGTGGGAGTGCGAGGATGTGATTCAATTAGATCACTCTTATTTCCTGGCCGATGCAGCAGATTGTGTCAACTATTATGTAACTGGATATTTGTGCAAACAATTACGAAAGCACACGAAATGTGAAAATTGTTTGGCAGCCTTCTGCAATCCAAATTTCGAAGCAGTGAATTCATATTCTTCATTAGTGAATATGAAAAGTTTAGGAAGATTGACTCATCCGAATTCGCATTTCTTTGGAATTATTCAAATTATTGAATGAACTTTATTGAAGTATATCGAGAAAATCGATGTATACGAAGAAGTTGTAACAGGGTTACTTCAAAATGTGAAATTTACATTTCCATGTGTACTACATAAAGCAGATATATTATCTTATACCATTCATTATTAATTATTATATAACTATGAGGTTAAGACAATATACTCATCACATCAATTCAGAAGCAAGAAAATAAGAAGAAAAGAAGAAAATTTTAAATATTTATATTTTTGCACCAGTAGCGACGCATGCAGATATTTATAAAAGTTTGTCGATCCCCGACCTTAAAATCTTAGGCTGAGTTTCGAGCATTTTGATCAAAGTTTTATGTTCATATATTATTTTAAAAATTTGTGACTAGTGAAACCCGTCCATTGTAGTCTATTTTATCTATTTTAAATAAAAGTGACTTAAACTCAAAACTAATATTTTTTGTTTAATAGTTATTTATAATAAATTTATGAAAAAAATAGGTAATTTTTCAAAACATTCAAAATATCGTTCTGGTTTCTAGAAAAGTCAACTTTATTAGTTACGTAAAAGAGATGAAAATTTGACATTAGAACTCGGGACTCAAAATTAATTTTAAAGAATTACCATTTTTGAGAAAACGGTACATGTTATTATAAAATTTATTTTGTGCCAATAATTTTATGAGCCAGTGTATGTACTACCTAGTCTCTTGATATTCTAATGATTATGATCCTGGGTTTCGCAAAATAATTTTATACTCACGAGGAAGGTTCTTTAAATTGACCAAGTTTGAAAACCAATAAAGAAATAATATTTACTTTAAGTTTAGGTTTCCTGTTTGTGTTGGCTTAACCAAATAAGGGTTCTAGTTTAGATTTTGTTGAAAATACTCTACAGGAGAAAAACAATTTATTGTTTTGATGAAACCTTAAATAAAATTTGTATTTAATTCGGCTGAATATTATTCATTCTTTCATGGTTTGAATATTAATTTCACTGCATGAATTAATCTTATTTTATAGTTTTAATTTAAACGCTTCATAGCAAAGCCATCAAGGTCATAAAAATACTGTCGAGATTACTAACTAAAGCACGGCTATTACTGTTACAAAAACTTGTGTTTAAATTATATTTATCAGATAAGAAGTAATTTAGTTTATATTTTAATAAAGAATATCAATTTCAAATAAATACACCATCATGTTTATTACACAGCAAAATATGATTTGGTAGGTTATTCGTAATCAGTTTTGAATAAAATGTATTTCATAAATTAATATGTTCCAATCAATTACATTATATAAGAAGGTACATGCAACTTACCCTCAAATTTTGCATAAAGACGGTCACAAGAACAAGTCAAACTAATCCAAGCAATCCTTGGTATTATGGATTCCCGCTACACCGGCCATCCGAGGTAACCCGTAGATAAACCTACAAAAATCAAATTTAGTCACAACCAAAATTAAGAACTACTGTTAATTCATAAATAATAAAAGAAATGTAGGTACCATCATAAATTGTAATTATTAATGTGAAGCATTTTCCGGTACACAAATTTGACTTATTTAAATTTAGCGAGCATCATTAGAATCCATTTCAATACTTGCAATTATATTAATATTCATCTTAAATCCAAGTCAATCCAATTATTAACTCAGTAGTCTGGACACAAATTTTCATCATAAACAAACTTTTAAATGATGGATGCATTTGAGGTTAAGTATAATATTTTCAACCAGCTGAACGGATGATGACTAAAAAATCGCTAAAAACGATGCTAAAACAAAATGTGGACTGAAAGAACGATTTTTAATAAAAATATGTTTAATTACCTGAATGATCTAATTAAGAACAGTGTAACTTCAAATAACCTCTCAGAAAATAACCTCTCGGAGCAGTGGCGGCTGATCGTAAGGAGCATAGGTGACCTGCCTTATATCACATTATTTTGTATTTCCGCGATCATATTGAAACAGCAACATCGGTTAATCAGGGAAATTATTAAGAATTAATTGCACTATTTAGCAAGTATTTTTCTTACTTTTGTAAGAAAAATTTCATCACCACTATATTTTTGTTTAGCGCATGCACAATAGGGACATAAAATTGAAATTATTTAATTGCAAATAAATGAAAGGTGACCTAACGATAAATATACGTGACCAATCCTTAGCAATGCATATACTGAATTATCACTAGGAAGAAATATGTAAAAATTCTAATCGATCGCTCGCAAAAAAATTTACTCATAAAAATGAAATTCGTATTTTATACTTAAATTTTGTTTTGTTTTGTTGATTTGACAGTAGTTGTTGACAAATTTAGTTTTTGAAAATTGTCGCCGAGTTTTTTCTGCTTTAAAAAATGTATAGTGAAAATTTAAGTTGTACGCCGCCCGAAATTCGAAATATGGCTAAACAAGTAGCAGAAAATCTACTACCTGAGAAATCAAAATATCTTTATATGAAAGTGTAATTTCATTCAAAAGTTGGTGCAAGAATAACAACGTCACTGAAATTTCTGAAAATGTACTTCTGGCATATTTCCAAGACTACGGAAAAGATAAAAAAGCTTCCACTTTATGATCACACTATTCAATGATAAAATCAACTCTTTCGTTAAAAGAAAATATAGATATAACAAAACTTTTTAAATTAATTGCATTTTTAAAACGTCAAAATAAAAATTATCAAGCTAAAAAATCATTAGTTTTTACCCACGAAGAAATAACAAAATTTCTCACAGAGGCACCTGATGAATGTTATATTGCAACTAAGGTAGGTTTTTTTTATTAATTACTCAATTGTATTTAAAATTGTAAAATGCTCAATTGTACACGGGTCACAGCTTTCGCAGAACGTCAGCCACTATATTGGCATCCTGCGGTGATAATACACTCCAGCTCAAACAGCACGGAGGCTGCAAATCATCTACTGTCGCCGAAGGTTACATAGAAGATTCGTTAGTGGTTAAAAAAAGTATCCCACTTATGGTTCAAAAACCGTCGGCAACTACATCCCATGTTCCCAACGATGATGAAATACCTTCAATATCTGCATCGTATGGTCCTACAATTGAACAAACAAATACTTTTAACAACACTGAAATTAATATACCCACCACAAGTTCTTTGACCACCTCTACTTTGTTAAATTTGGCTTTATAAATAAATTGTCAATTATTCATGTATTCAAAAATTTATAATTTCCGTTAATAAATTTCAAACATAAAATTAGTTCTTTGTAATTTTTGTAACCTAAAAAATAGAATTTATAAATAAATATTATTTTAAGAGATTATTTGATTCACCACATCACCAAAATTACACAAAAGCATTGTTTAAAGCACTTCTTCGTCTTAAAATACTGAAATTTTTCAATAAACTTGTGAATTTTCGCGTTTAATGAATTTGTAATGATTCTATAAAAATTTGTATAAATAGTGGTTTCTTAAATTAACAAGGGGCGGCGCTTTCGCTTGCTGTCATAATTATTTCGAGTTTTTAAAAATATTTAAAATGAAATTAATCTATTAAAAAAGCGTTTTAAATAGTTTAAGAGCGCGCTGCAGCCAAAGGTGGGAGAGGGAAAGAGCAAATATAACGTTGAAAACAAGGCTCTAGTCTTTTATAAGAATTTCAAAAACTAAACGTTGTATCGGTGTAATTTTTTTTTATATTAATAAGGAAAGATGACGGAAGGCAATAACAAATTTTGAGTTCTTTAAATTAAGAGGAAATAGGTAAATTTAATGTTTGAAAACAGACAATTTTGAATTTTTATAACAACCAATCTTGATGAAACTTCGTTATTGCCTTCCGCAGGTCATTATATAAACAAAACCTGAATTAGAAGCAATTTCATGGTGAATTACTCGAAAATTATAAAGAACATTGAAATCAAAAAGTGTCCTTAGTAGAGTTTTAAACCATATAAAGTCATCTAAATGCGCAAAGGGTTCAAGGGTTCCCTTATAGATGGAAATGTGAACTACACGTCACGTGGTTATTTTTGTTACCTCGCCCCGCAAGGGTAGTAACCTATCACTACTCATAAAAATTCGGTATTCTTCAAATTCGTTCTATCCACGATACACCTAAACACGGTATGCCAACGCGCATGCTATATCCAACTCACTCTTACAATGTGACGTCATTTGCGAGATACTTGCGAGCTTAACTATAAGTTATACGTTTAAACAGTAACGTAAATATAAAAAAAAATAATAGACTATACATAATTAGGCCAAAATTTTTACTTCACGGGATTGTAAAAATAATAAATAATATGAAAAATAATATTATTGTAATAATAATATCAGAAATGGTTGGGTAGGATACGAAAACAAAAACAAAATAGCAGTTTCATATTAATAAAATTAATACATTTTAACAGTTTTTTATTTTGCGCATTTTTTGATCTAGTTTTTTATGACAATTTTGTAAACTAACTCGTCGATTTAAATCGCGTAACCTAATATAAGTTCTTGTCCTAGCCAAACACAAAATAACTTCTTTAGGGACTGCTAGTTGCACCTTTGCATCGAGTTGCAAAATTGTGTTTTTACATAAAACTTTAAACAAATGTTTTTCATTTGCCAAAGAATCACCGTGCATTTTATGAAATTCAGCTTCTAAGACCATGGTAACATTTATTAGATCTCTATTTGGATATAATAAACTTCCTCGAGAGATAAAAGTCACCCAACTGTCCGTTACATTTTCTAAATTTATTTTTTTTGTTTCGTCACTTAAATTATATTTTCTTCTATAGTTATGTGCAACATATCCTGTTATATATTGCGATGAATCCAGCCTCTCCAAATTTGAAAAATAATTATTAAGTCCAATTTAATTCGATGCAAAATAAAATAAAATCTCAATTCTATTCGAAAGGAACAAAGTTTGATTTCTCGCCTTATCCAAATTGCCGGCTTATCAATTGCAACACTCGTTCGTTCAAATACAATTTTAAATTTTCCAATTTTACACCAAATCAAAATTTATTACTTATTTATTACTTTTTCCAAAAATCAATCATCCAAATCAATCAACTACTGCTTGGTAGCAACTCATAAAATATCCAAATTATCCAAATATCAAAATATCAAAATTTTAAAATCACGCAATAATGCATACGCATCAAATTCACTTTATTTATTCAAAAATAATTATTATTACTGACAATTCTTCAAAAATTACATCACAAACTCAAATTCAACTTATCAAAAATCAAATTCAGCGGGCATACCAAACTTTGCACCCGCTGTCGGCCATAGTTGGCTAAAGAAGCCTCGAATTTCCTGTCATTGATCCCCACCTAGCAAATCTTACAATCCTACAACTCAATTACCAAAGCCAAAATTTCACCAAAATGCATAGGGCGAGTGCGAATCCCTTTGAAACACCACAATATATTAAGGCATCTTTATGGACACTCGTTTTAAATTCAAATTTATCCACCAGTTCCACACTTTCATGCTCGACTTCAGTGTCCTGCTCTGGATAAAAAGGCTCTATAAAGGAACATTGTGTTAGCAACATTTCTGCATCCTCTTCTAAAGGAATTTCATCTTTAAAATTAATATTTAATTTTGAAAAAACACTTTCTGATAAACAAATATCTTGAACCGTTTCAACCGGTGAACTTAAAGGCTGAAGTAGACACGGTTCTTCAAATTATTCGGTGTTTTTATTGTTAGTAAAAATTGCTGAAGAATGTTTCCCTAAGATGAACCACTTCAATCTATGCTTAAAATCAAGAGGATTTGGATGGTCATTTGGCCTACCGATGCCACGTATATAGGAAAAAAAAATTTCTAATACATCTTGATTTAACCTAGTAGTTAAAAGATATTCTACTTTGTAGAGGCTATTTACATACTGAAATAATTCAAGTAGACTTCTGCTGGATAATAATATTCCCTTTTGAAATGGGAGAAGTGACCGGTGTTTGCCTACTTTTATTTTTTGGACTAGTTGTGATGTCTTGTTTATTATATCCTTCTGTTTATCAAAATCAATACCAAAAGCATTTTTTTCAGGACACCCTATAAAGTTTTTAGGAAATCAAAAATATTTAATGTCCGTGCCTTTAGTTTTTCTGTTGTTGTTAGTACAACCACAAACTGCACAATTAACCATTTCCGTTAATAATAATCAGTACACTACCATAAACAATTAATTTTAGTCAATAACACTACACAATAATATCACACTATAAACACATATAGATGACAATAAAGCATCAGAACAGAACATTTTTTAGAACATATAAAACGTTCAGTCTCGCATATGACGTCATGCGCAGCAAAGACGGTTATAGGCACATTTCCTGACATACCGTGTTTAAGTGTATCGTGGTTCTATCATGGAATTCAGGGCCGGCATCTTTTAAATTTGCGGTGTGGTTCTCACATAATATTAATAAACTTAATCTAATCTCGAGTTATTTTTGTCTTATCAACATTTTTATTTATTTTGAGCATTTTGAAAGCAGTTATACAATAATATACAATATATGTATATAGTTTGGTTATAAGTTATAACGACAAAATTTCTCTGATATTTTCAAAAAAATTAGGTAAGGCTATTCCTATTTCTTTCACTGTATACCAACCTGTAACTTAATACTTTCAAAAAAAATCCAAATTATAATATGATGTCTAGATGTTATTTAATTTTATCCAGTAAAGTTTTTCCAAAAAAAGATATCCTTTTAAGAGCCGACAAAGTAAACAATAAGCAGATTTAAGGGATTTTAGGTATAGTCGGAATTTTTTTAACTCGCGTATGACTAATCTCCAAGTGCAGTGAGATTTAACGTATAACATTTGGTTATCTTTGTCATATTTAGAAAAAAGTAACTATTAGAAAAGAGACAAAAAAAAATACGTCGCCGTAACTTTGTAATGAAAATGAATTAAACGTACGTCGATTTTATAGTATATTATCTACGCGGGAGATATGAGATGCATTACCGGCGAAAGATTTAAAAGCCAGAGGGCCGTAGGCCCGAGGGCTTTTGAATCATGAGTCCGGTAATGCATCGTTATCTCACAAGTTTGATATACTATTTTATCTACTTCCTTGTTTAAATAGCATTTAATAATAAATAAAAATTAAAATAATTTACACTTGACAAATGAAAACATAAAAAGCTGTTTATCTCGAAAACGAGACAAGATATCGAAAAAATAACTCAAAAATGTCCCCCCCCAGCCTTCACACCCCCCCGCCGAGGGTAATGTTCTCGCTACCAGATGCATTAATTAGCGCGCCCTAACTCCAAGAAATATTGATGAAAACTCGATTGAAACAAATAAAGTTATACAAGTTATGAGAAATCTAGTGATTGAAAAATAAAACAAATGAGTAATTTGTCAAAAAAAATTGTGTAATTTCATTAACATGGTTGATACTTTTGATGTTGATGAAGCCGCGGCAAAGCTTGTAGAACAACGATTGCCGACGAAATCAAAAAAGAAATATGAAATACAGTATTTTATTTTATTTTATTCATGTTTATGTGCTTGTCGTGTAGTTATTGTAGTTAGTGCCGGTATTACATATGTCAATATATAAACGTCAGATAATATTACCTCCCTTGGGAATTTTACAAATATTAATCAATGCAGTAAGTAACCGCGATCATATCCACGCCATTTGATGGAGATAAGTACGCATTTATTTACCGGAAGTAGATAAACTATGTTAACTGTCATCTCGTTTGATTTTTGACATATAATCTCGTCAAAGATTATGACATCTGACATCTCGTTTGATATAAAGAACCCTAAGACATACGTTTTGTAAATTTTGATTCATACAATTTTTTTGATAAGTCATACGCGAGTTAAAAAAAATCCGACTATACTACCAATTTTGTCATTTTCTTTGCTAAGCATAATATTATGAAAATACTTTTTTTTTACAGATACAAGGTCAATTAAATATTACACGACGGTCAAAGTGTTATTTTGTAATATATATCAATGATCAAATAGAAATTTTCAGAGAAGAAATTGAAAGAGATGAAAAATTTTGGAATCAAAAAATGCTACCAAAATTAATTCAATTTTACACAGAATGCATCGCACCAGAAATAGTTAGAGATAACATCGGTAAAGGAAAGCGCTGTGTAGATCCTCTATATATTTTAGATGCCATAAAACAATAAAACCAAAACTTTTTATGTATTTTTATGTATTTTATTGATATGCGAACGGTAGTCTTCTATTTTGAATAGTAAATAACTATAGTAATATATAATAATAAAGCCATAAAACTACTCTTAAATCTGCTTATTGTTTACTTTGTCGACTCTTAACAATTTATCTTTTTTGGAAAACCCAACTTTACTGGAAAAAATTGAATAACATTTTGACATCATATTATAATTTGGATTTATTTTGAAAGTATTAAGTATCATCCACAACCACCAAATTAACTGTAGAATTAGTAATTAGAATTAAACGTAGAAGTTTGCCGCATTTAAATCCTATGCAGTTGTTCACAACCTCGAAATTAGTACTTAACGCGAAATTAGTACTTAGTACTTAATGCAGAACCTTGCAAGGTCCAAGCTTTTTCACGTAAATTAGTCGTCAAGTCACTACTGCGCATGCTTCAAAATCATTCAAGTGTCATCTGTGATTTCTAACCTAAAACCTGTTAACTTTTGTGACCTGAATTACATTTAATATTAAAAGTACAACGCTATGGTATTAACCTGTACCCGATTTAAATAGAAACATTAGGTTATCTAGCAATAACAACAATTTACCAACCGAAATTCTTAAGTTCCAAACATTGACACTAGATGGAGTCACACTAATTTGCGTATTAATTTAAGCATTGTGAATGCTACCAAAGCATTAATTTATGTTCAAATTTCAAGTGCTAATTTATGTACTAATTCTACGGTTAATTTGGAGGTTGTGGATGAGGCTTTAAGTTACAGGTTGGTATACAGTGAAGGAAATAGGAATAGCTTCACCTAATTTTTTTGAAAATATCAAAGAAATTTTATCGTTTTAAGCAAACTATATACATATATTGTATATTATTATTGTATAACTGCTTCCAAAATGTTCAAAATAAATTAAAATGTTGATAAGACAAAAATAACTCAAGATTAGATTAAGTTTATTAATATTATGTGAGAACCACACCGCAAGTTTAAAAGATGCCGGCCCTGAATTCCATGATACAACGAATTCATTGTATTATGTATAATGGTCATTGAAGAATATGCGATGCACTACTATAATTAGGGAACTGTCAGACAACGATCATCACGAATTTCACAATTTCAACTGCACTATAGGAAAGAGGACACTTTTCTAAGCATATTAAAACAAAAATTTTTGCGGTCCATGCATTAGTTCTCGAAAAAATCGAATTTGAAAAATTTAAATTTACATGTATTTTAGATACACCTTTTAACACGGCTGCATGATTAGCCGATTTTGTGTAAGGCAAAAAAATAAAACAGACCCTCCGGACGCCTTCGGCGCCCTCCGGGCCTGTTTTATTTTTTCACCTTACGCAAAAAAAATTAAAAATATCCCTGAAAAATGACAGAACTCGCCAAGGGTGGAACTCGAAGCCATAGAACTCGTACGGGTGTCGATCACGAAAGACAACATTAAGAGTGTATTAAAGCACTCGTACCGTCAACAAAATGAAGAATAGGAACGGAACGTGCTAGTTGACCGTGGCTCGACACGTTGCAACGGGGTGTATCGGGTTACCACTACCTTGCTTTTAATAACTTTAAAATGCCTTTTTTTCGAAAACGAATGCACGGACCGCAAAAATTTTTGTTGCATTATACTCAGAAAATTGTGCTCTTTCTTATAGTGCAGTTGAAATTGTAAAATTCGTGATGATCGTTGTCTGACAGTAACCTATAATTATATTAATGGAAGTTGTTATCTATCCATAAGGAATTTTATGAGTATACATAACTAGCCCGGCCCTTTTTCCAGGTACTTACGCAAAATGTATAAAATACATCATTTGTCGGTAATCGAAAACGTACAGTTTATCACGTGATAAATAAACTGTTGGAAACGATTATAAGCGGGATGGTACGTTTTGGCGCGACCGTTTTGGCGCAGCCGGTTTGGTGCGGGCCGGTTTGGTGCGAGGCCGGTTTGGAGCTAGGCCGGTTTGGCGCGAGACCGGTTTGGTGCGAAACCGTTTTGGCTCGAGCCGGTTTGGCGCAGAGACGATTTGGCGCAAATAATAATTACAAACATTTAATTTTTAAAAATCTAACTTGAATTTTGGTAAGGTACACATTAGGAATCGCTACGTTGATACTATACTGGCTTATTATGTATTTATTTATTAGCAATTATATTATAATTATATTAATAATTTATTGTAGAAACTTAAATGATTATAACAGATGATTTTCAATGAAATAATACAATATGACGTAATTGTTAAATAGATTATTAAATTTGTCGATAGAATGCAACAATGTAAGTACCCTGTATCCGATATTACCTAACTTAGGCAACGCTTATCCCTTTGAGATTAGCTACCTGAAGTTTTCCAAATTTTAAAATTCCTTTGTGCATATATTTTAAGAATTTTTCATAGTTTACTTAGATGTAATAAAAATGTTAACTAATTTATTATTATGATAATAGGATAAAAATGAAATCAGTAAAGCAAAATCATTAAAAAATTATTTAGAAACCTTTGTAACCTTTTAATTGTGCTGGAATCAAAAATTCTTATCAACTAAAGCAATAATTTGGGTAACCGGTGGCAAATAAAAGCAGATTTTTCAGAAAAAAGAATGAGAAGACAAAAACTATTTTTTGATGAGATAAAGAATCATTTTCAAATTAAAAGTAATGAACAAAGATTTAAAGTGAACGTTTTTAATAATAACTAATAATTGCTCAGATGGATAAAGGGTGTCGTAATTTAACGACGTAATTTAACGTCCCCACGACGAACTTTGAACACGGGCTCAAATTTTGTAGTTACGGCGCTGGTACCAACGTAAGCATTATAACTTTTGTAATACAAATGCGTGCTTTTAGTAATTTATTTAAAACATTTACCTGTACAACTTAAATAATGCCGCCGTTAGTAAAAATTTGAAATTTCTAAATTCAAAATTCAAAAGATTCAAAAGAAGTATTTAATTAAGCTCTTTCAAAATTAAAAAAAAAACCCAAACATCTGGTCAGAAATCCAAATCCGACGAACGGCTCAGATTTACCTACTTATAATTGGTTTTAACAAATACTATTTTATATAATGTATGGATTATACTTTACTGACGCCCCTGAAGTAAAATTTTAATTTTGCGCTTGCATTTGCTGATAAATTTTCTGTATGCAACGGTGTTAAATATTTTTATAAAAATTTACATGTAAATTTTATGTAAAATTTAACGTCGCCGTCGTGTCCGACTGTAATTGTGCATTAGTGTATCAGTATTGCAATTTTAGTAACCCCGATGCTTTGAGTTTAAGTTTTTTCAGTTGGATTTAATAATTATTTAAAATAATGAGTGTATGTATATTTAACCATGGTATGAGCGGTATTTTAAAAATTATGGATGGATTGGGTATAACAATCTGACCCAATTGCTTCAATTTCTGCGCAGAAGCTGATGCATGCCGCATTAAGTTCTCGGAGCAATTGCTGTCTGATGCTGCCAAAAAGGCTTGGTTGTTGTTTAAATCAGCCAGAAAAGAAGAAGAAGAGCAGTACATCAATATAGAAGGCCAATTATGTGGTACAGGTATTGCAGATTAAAAGTAAATAAAAAATTTCCATGAAATAATGCTAAGTAAAACTTTAAAACGCTTTATCTAAAAACTACGTTTTCTAAACTGGCCGGCAACATAATTTTAACAAATGGCTATTCAGGAACAGAAGTGATCCAAGTGACATATCAAAAGTTTTGAGATATTAACCAAAACGCGTTTTCATGAATCCTGCCGTTCAGAGCCGTATATAGGGGGGGGGGGGGGAGGTTCAAACCCCTCCCATGGGTTTAGTAATTCTAAATAATTACTACATTTAAGAAATGTTACCAATGTGCACGTGAAAGCAAAATAAATAAACAGTAATTAATACGACAGATAAATTCATCTCTAAACTTTCAACTGAAAAAAATGTACAAAAAAAGTAATAAAAGCGGCAGGTCATTTTTGTAACCAACTGCAAAGGGTGTTTAAAGGTTAACCCTCCATGGTTTTATAACTTTCACATGCACTTTTTTTAAACTTTAACATTTCTAGTAATATAGTTTCTTAAGTAAAGTTAGAAGCCCAACAAAACTTTACAATACGTAATTCATCCCTTAACTGTAAACTGGAAAGGTAAGTACAAAGTAAAAAAATTAACAAACATAAAAAAAAATACAACCGAATTGATAACCTCCTCCTTTTTTGAAGTCGGTTAAAAATAGCAAAATGGTTTTGTAATTTTAAATTATTTCCTTTTTTAATGTATTATTTTATATTCATATTTTATTTTTTTTTTATTAGGTATGTAGGTACTTATTATTTTTTTTTTTTATTTATCTTCAGTTAGTATTTACAATCTGTTTACAAGTAACAATAAGTAAATATTTTGACTTTGAAAAAGACATGTAGCAGTGGATCCCATGATGCACTACTTTATTCTTAACTTAATAGTTCTAGTGAGTAATCCAATTTAACAAGTTATGTGGCGTGGTGAACTGCAACTACACTTACACTTTTGTTTACTCAGCGTTGGAATCTCAGCTTTAGATCCGAGGGTCTAAACTTTTTTAGTCTATACACATTGCTATCTTTGGTTAGTTTAACTGCCAGGGTGTTAGTCTATCACTAAGTCTATCGAAATAGTTCTTACTAAAATTTGTTATTTCATCCTGGACCGAACTTATTTGAAGATCACGTTGAATCAATTTGTTTGGTACGTACCACGGTGCATCGACGATCATCCTTAAAACCTTGGATTGAAACCTTTGCAGGATTTCTATGTTAGATGTGGAAGCTGAGCCCCAAAGTTGAATTCCGTACGTCCATATGGGTTTCAGGATAGATTTGTAGATCAACAGTTTGTTATTAAGTGAAAGTCGTGATTTTCGTTCCATCAGCCAGTGCATTTTGGTAAGTTTACATCCAAGCTGCTTTCCTTTGGGCAAGTATATGTTTGCCCCATGTGAGTCGTCTGTCCAAGTACATTCCAAGATATTTGGCGTCGCTATTTTGTGGTAGTTGGTTTTTGTTTAGGAAAACTGGTGGACACGTTTCTCTACCCATTGTATGCGTTACTTGGACTGACTTCGTATCATTAACTTTAATGCGCCATGTTTTAAGCCATACCTGTATTTTGTCTAGTTGACTTTGTAACATTTCTGAGGCGATAGCTGGGCTTTGGTGTACCGCTAGTAGGGTAGTATCATCCGCAAATGTAGCAGTAACTGTATTTTTCATGGTTGGTAAGTCTGCCGTATGTAGTATGTACAGGATCGGACCAAGAAACCTCCCCTGGGGAACCCCTGCATTGATAGGGAATAGGGACGTGTATTCATCTTGGTACTTAACCAGGTAGTGTCTCTACAGCAAATAAGACTTTATTATTCTATATAGGTTGTGGGGTAGAGATTTTTTTAGTTTGTATAGTAAGCCATTGTGCCAAACCTTGTCGAATGCCTGAGATACGTCGAGGAACGCTGCCGCACAGTAGTTTTTTTGTTTCTAGAGCATTATAGATTGTATTTGCAACCCTGTGCACTTGCTCTATTGTAGAGTGTTGTTGCCTAAAACCAAACTGGTGGTCTGGTATCAGATTTCTTTCTTCTATTATTGGTTGTAGTCTCTTCAGGATCATTTTTTCTAATAGTTTTGACAATATTGGGAGAAGGCTGATGGGTCTGTATGATGTTACGTTGTTTAGTGGTTTTCCTGGTTTGTGTATAAGGATGATTTGAGCCACTTTCCACTGCATGGGGAAGTATTCCAATTTTATGATAGCATTAAATAACTGTGTCATAAACCTGATGCTTGTATCCGGCAGTTTCTTGATTATTTCACCAGTGATAAGATCATACCCAGGAGATTTTTTGGAATTTAAGTTTTTGTTAATCATGCTTCTGACTTCTGCTATTTTGAAGGATTTGATTGGGATTTCTAGTTGGTCAGGTGAATCCAAGAGTTCATATATTTTGTCCTCTTCTTCGCAAGAAATTTCAGATTGGAATGGGTTGAAGACTTCCGAGAGATGTTCTGCAAATCGATTTGCTTTTTCTATATTGCTTCTTGCCCAGCTACCATCCTTTTTTCGGATTGGTGGTTTGCCTTCTTGCGATTTGTTTAGGCTTTTTGTCGCTTTCCAAAGAGAATAGTCAGATGATTTTGTTGCCGATAGATTTTGCAAATAGTTTTGAATGGTCAAATTTCTGTTTGTCTCTAGCAGGTGCTTCAATTCTTTTATTGATTTGTTGAGTTTGGACTTATCTAGGGGTGCTCTTGTTCTCCGCCATATCTTGCGTAGTTCACGTTTTTCGTCAATTTTTTGTTTAACAATTGTTGGGCAGTTATATATTATTGTGTCGATTTTCTTGGGTTCAGGAGTTGAATACCAAGCCGCCTGTTGAATATTGTGTTAAGTGTTCTGTTGCTTTGTCGATATCGTGATTGGTCTTAAGCGGAATGTTGGGCTTTAGAATTTCATCCAGCACTTCTCTGAATTTTTGCCAATTTGTTAGTTTATTTGTAAGAGATGGGGATATCTCAATCGGTATTATTTGAGTGCTTAAAGTTACAATTATGGGGGTATGATCTGATGACAATAGGTCTAGGCAAGGTTCTGCTTTTAAGCGACTTTTAGGTATACCTTTTGTTATGCAGAAGTCGATGAGATCTGGTAACCTGGCCGGGTCCGTTGGCCAATAGGTAGGCTCATCAGTTGATATGTGGTCGAGATTTTTTGTTTCCATAGTTTTCATTAACTCACGACCCTTAGGGTTTATCAATCTAGATTCCCAGTACATGTGCTTGGCATTATAATCTCCCCCAGCAATGAACCTAGGCCCACTTATTATTAATATTATTTTATTTGAATTTTTGCTGGGTATTTCCTGATTACAAAACTTAATTTAAAATACAAGCATATGCCAACCTTTTCTTTTAATTTTTAAAACCCCCCATGGCAAATGTCTAACTACGGCCCTTCTGCCGTTACTTTAATAAAATTTTTCTTAAATTATTTTTTTATCTTAACAGAATTCATAATAATTAAATTACCTTATATACAAAATTATGAAAATTTGTAATTCTATTAGGAAAACTTTTGAATTTCTTCATTTGGATCACTTCTGTTTTCGATAAAATTTAGAATTCAGAATGGAATGCATGATTGTTCTTTATTATTTTACAACAATTCTACACCACTTTAAATGGTAAACTCAATAAAATTATACTACAATGTTTGAAAAATATATTTTTACTCCAAAAACAGTAGGTAACCAATATAAATTCATTAAAGAAAATCTTCATCTTCGCTTACATTTTCTTTTATGTTTGGTAAAACATTGTCATTTTCCTGTTCAGTTTGAGTAATGTGTGGCAAGTTTAAGTAAAAAGGATGGTAGATTGGTGGTACATAGAGCAACATTTTCTTTAGATTCTACATTTTTGCATAAGTAATTGGTTTTGCGATATTAGATGCTTGTGTAGTGAAGAGAACAATAATACAATATCACACGGATAAAATAGCAAAAACACTTCGATCTTTTTTCCAATGTTTAAATTACATATTCTAAAGTACATAATTGGTATTATCTCCATTTTTGTAAAAATGTTACTTGGATCACTTCTGTTCCTGAATAGCCAAATCTTAACCAATTTTTTTGAAATTTTAACTGTAGCTATAAAATTACATTATTTAGATAAGTACGTAGGGATTTTACGTTATATTGTAAACTTTTCTTGTTATAAACAATTTTTCACGTAATTTTGTTAACAAAAACAGAAATTTGAAATCAATCATGCACTGTTCTTACAAAAACCAATATTTTTTAATTTCGCTACGTACTTATTGAGATAATCTTATATAGAATTGAAATCTTTTTTAATTTTTGTTAAAGGTCAAAAATTGTAGGAGAATTCTTGCCGGCCGCGGAACGCTATTTGTAACGAGAGGTTTCCTTTGCGGAGACTCGGTCTAGGACGTTTTGGCGCAGCCGTTTTGGCGCGACCGTTTTGGAGCAGCCGGTTTGGCGCAAAGACGGTTTGGCGTGAGCCGGTTTGGCGCAAGCCCGTTTTGGCGCAAGCCTGTTTTGGCGCGAAGACGTTTTGGCGCAAGCCGGTTTGGCGCGAAGACGGTTTGGCGCGAGGACGTTTTGGCGCGAAAATTATAAAATACTTTTTATAAGACAAAATCGTTATAGAAGTAGCTTAGTTTTATTAATTATGGTTAATTAATTATTAATTAATCAATGAACTTAACTAATAAAATAAATTTTCACAAAAAATAAAAATTTTCTAAATTTAATTTTTTGTTTTGTAGCTGCCTTGTTTATTATTTTCTGATTTTCTGTGAAATGTATTAGTTTTTCAAAAATTTTTACTAGAAATAAGTTGTAGTCCGTTAAATCTCCTAACCGGAATAGAGAGTTAAGCCTGTTTGACACGACGTTAAATTTTACATAAAATTTACATGTAAATTTTTATAAAAATATTTAACACCGTTGCATACAGAAAAATTATCAGCAAATTTTGTGTTAAATTTTTATGAGAAAAATTTAGAACATGTTCTAAATTTGGTGGTAAAAGTGATGGTAAAATTCTTAAAATATATGCACAAAGGAATTTTAAAATTTGGAAAACTTCAGGTAGCTAATCTCAAAGGGATAAGCGTTGCCTAAGTTGGGTAATATCGGAGTACCCTGTGTACTTGCATTGTTGCATTCTATCGACAAATTTAATAATCTATTTAACAATTACGTCATATTGTATTATTTCATTGAAAATCATCTGTTATAATCATTTAAGTTTCTACAATAAATTATTAATATAATTATAATATAATTGCTAATAAATAAATACATAATAAGCCAGTATAGTATCAACGTAGCGATTCCTAAAGTGTACCTTACCAAAATTCAAGTTAGATTTTTAAAAATTAAATGTTTGTAATTATATTTGCGCCAAAACGGCCTGGCGCCAAACCGGCTCGCGCCAAAACGGTCTCGCGCCAAACCGGCCTCGCGCCAAACCGGCCTCGCGCCAAACCGCCTCGCGCCAAGACGGTCTCGCGCCAAACCGGCCTTGCGCCAAACCGGCATCGCGCCAAACCGGCTCGCGCCAAACCGGCTGCGCCAAAACGGTCGCGCCAAAACGTACCATCCCGGCGGAGACTTGACGCTGCTATTTTGTAAAAAAATTGAAAAAAAAAATTATAAATTTGTCTTTAAAATATGTACAATAAATACCTTTAAATAGGTTTTGTATTGCATTTACGATAAGGCCATAAAAAATTGTTAAAATTATGCTATTTTTTGTATCTCTAGAGTGTCATTACCTTGGTCATTACCCCTTAAATGCAATTAAATAGCATCTCTTGGTTATACAAAATCGTTTTTTAACAAAATTTGCCTTATAAATAGTTGCCACACTATAGAATAGATATTTTCGATACAAGTTAGGAAAACTAACATTTTTCCATTCAAGGCGGAGGTTGACGATCGAGGCCGAAGGCCGAGATTGTAAATCGAAGCCGAGAATGAAAAAAATAGTTTTCCACGAGTATCGAACAATATTTTTTCTAATGTAGTCCAATTTTTTGTAGTCCTGAAGAAGAGTGAAATAAAACTCGAAACGTCGACTGATAGAAAAAGAGGTGGTTTTATTTACCAGTAGTCCAAATCCCGATAACCTTTACTGAACGTATTAATCATGGACGATAAAGTAACAACTGATTTTTTCTAATTATGTTTCAAAAAGAACCAATAACATTTCTCATTTCTCAAGAAGAAGATAGGCGTTTATACTATAAAATTTTTGTATTTTGCGGTTGGTAGCCCATTATAGATAGTAGGTAGGTCATAGATAGTAGCCATTACAACGTGAACAGGTAAGTGACCACGTTTTTTTATGGTTATACAATTTGTGTTTTTAGAATACTAGCAAATATGTCAGATATGTCGGAAGCGGCGCAGTTAACACTTTTAATAATTGTTCTAATGTAACCGTTAATGTATTGCTGTGATACGCTACAAATAAGCTACGATGGTCTCCTAAAATTGCTCGGCGCCAGTTATCATTTATTGATAACAATAATAAAAAAACTAAACTATAGCAGACCTACCTATCTTACTTATCATGTACACGCCACTGAACATACCATCTATGATTATGAAAGTAAGCAAATACTATGGATAGGTTAATACGTACAGCTTCGATCGAAAATGGTAAAGCGCACTAGCGGCACCTAACGAGTAGAGTTGAGTAGGGTGACAAAGCATGATACAATAAATTTAATTTTGTATTTATTTATGTAAACAAAATTAACGAAGACAATTAAGAGAAGTTGGTTAAAAGAATAAAATGTAAAAATATCAAATTAAAAAAATTTTTCACAATTAGATTTTGATTTCAAATTTATTCTAAGCAACTCGCATCAACAGATGGCGTTGAAACCAGTTTTACCTAATAATGCATTGAAAGTGCCACGAGCTGTGCGTATTAACTTATTTACAGTATTTGAAGTAAGTTAGCAATCACCAATACTCGTTATCATCTCGCCAAATGCACCTGTGCAAATTTCTTGACTGTTTTAAAAACTTTTCTGAAAACAAATTGTAAACGTTGTGCTGTGGAGTGAATTGAAATTCTATAAATTTCTGTCATCTGGTTTAATTGCATAACACACGTAAGTACAATTTTTTTTACAATTAAACAAAAACATAAACCTAACCCCACATATTTTTAAAACTTAAACTAAAAAAAACGTTTTTACCTAAAAAAAAACACAACATTTTTACAATCAAAATTGTTTTATCTACCTTGTATATTCTTCTTAAATTCTTTCAACACAACCTAATCACTTAAATTTCAGGACGGCACTATCACATAACCAACAGGTAAATTTGCACGTAATCCTTTTGAAATTATAGTTGGCTATATCTTCTCCATAAACATCTTCTTCTTTGAAGAATAATTAAATTAATTTTTAATTATCAAAAAAAAATTATTTCATCAAATTTTTCTATCACCGAAAAATACTGTATTAAATTTTTCTAACACCGAAAAATACTTCATTAAATTTTTCTAACACCGAAAAATACTTTATTTAAATTTGCCATTGCTCGACAATTATAACTTCACTCCATAAATAATTAAATTAATTTTTAATTTAAATTTTTTAAATTAAATTTAAATTTTTAATTTAATTTTAAACACCGAAAATTACTTTTCAAAAATTTTCTATCACCGAAAAGTACTTTATTTAAATTTTCTGATTTGTCGGGCAGTAGCTCCCGCAGCAATCAGTCCAAAAATTGGAAACGAACTCTTTTATTTTTACAAACGCACCTCCTTTTATACGGAATCCGGGCCAAATTATTCGTTTTATGGCTGATTGACCAATGTCCATCGATAATGCCATTTACCAATAAAAATCCACTAAATCACATATAAAATTTAGGGTGGTGGATGATCTTCGCGTCGGCCAATGATAATTCGCGGTTCCATAGGATGCCAAAATTTTGCGTTTCTGTACTAACTAAAGTACTTAATTTCACTTGGTGTATCTACCAACACATTTTTCTTGAGCTTAAAAGTTTACTAAAGTCATTAACTTTCAATCCTGCATCTTTTGGTATAAATTTTCCTATCCTAAATGTTTTCGGTCGGACTCCAGCTTCAATTAAAAAGTTCAAATTGTCCAGATCCGTCCACATTCACCGATGGAATCTCTTCTTATACTCTTAATTTTCATCATCGGATCTTCAAATTGTCCTAAATTAAAGAGAATTTCCTGCTCTTTCCGACGATGTTTTCCATTTCTCGTTTGACTCTTATTTCGTAAGTCCAAACGACTTTTTGTTACATTCCGATGCAACCGTTTTTCTTATACGCATTTGCACCACAAAAATCCTAATTTTTCACAAACCCGTGAACACTCGCGAACCTAATCGTCTTTCGTCGTACCTTTATAATATTTTGGTCAATATAATCGTGCCAAAATGTAACCACTTAAATCTATTCTTAACCTAACAATAATAAACACCAATTTTATACAATTTTCACTCCAGCATGTTTAATATTTTCAATTTGCAGCACAACGATTTTTTTTATGGTGTAAACAATCCAACTTTGCAATATTGTAATGTCCAGATTGACTTTAACCATAACAAAACTTGCAATGCCAGACCAAACGTAGCTGAAGGTTCTCCGATAACAAATATCTGGTACGTTGCCTAAATTTACTTTATAAATTAATGAACAATTTATTTTCAGTTGAATCTCCCCCAATGAAGACTTGGAAAGAAATTTGCTAAAAATAATTCTAAGACGAATTCCCTATTTAACCCAATGGTTTCGACCAAAGTCGTTGTACATGAATTTTACCCGAACTATGGATAATTCAAGATTTTAGTGTCATGGGCAAGAATAAACATAGCAGTATATTATAAATAAAGTAGATTAAAACTTTTTCTTTCTTTCCCGCACCCTTTCACAAGTGTGCAGAAAAGTATTACGTTTCCGCACACTTTTGAGTGTTAAAAAGTGACACTTTTTGAAACATAATTAGAAAAAAATATTAATATGTTCATTATTAACCACTAGTGAATAATGAAAAAATTATTAACCACTAGTCGAAAATGAATCATTTCACAAGCGATTAGCCTACGTTATAATGGTAGCCTATAAGACTATTAATAGAAAACAATTTTTACACATACTATAAAAAAAATTTGAATTTTCCAGAAGATATTTCGTCTAAAATCGAAAAAAGTTAAATATAATTATTTTAATTAGTAATTTTTGATTTTTGTTATTAGTGATTTCCGTCGTAATAACATTTTTCCACAATTTTACAAAATTTTAAGTTTCTATTGCCTCAAAATACGTATTTCTGAAGATTACCGAGGGCACATCCTAGTAGAAAAATGTCCAAGATGGGTGCCGCAAGGGTACCATCCACGTGGCTACCAAAGCAAGGCAAGAGAAAACCATGATACAATAAATTAACGTAAATTCATTGTATCATGGGAGGGAATCTACTATGAGTAACTACTATAGTATTTGGTTTAACCAACCTAATTTTTTCAATACAACTGTAACTTTTTTAATTTCAATTAAGATATTAAATAAAATCAAAGATATTAATTTGTATGCAAAATTTTAATTTCTTTTATAATATATTATATTTTAGCAACGACATATGTATTATTATAAAAGTTTTAAAGACGGTGGCGGTTCGTAGGTGCGGGCGATCATTACCATATAAAACTAAATAAAATCATAGCTCTTTTGGTAAAACATCGTAAAATATTGCAAAATTGTATGGCATACTGATATCACAAACAAAGTTGTTTAAGCATTGCCGTGATGTCACTTTTGGTGTAAATCACGAAATTAAAACATAGTTATATCTTGGCGATATCACAAAGTAGCATCGTACCGATATTATAGTTAAAATCGTCTAAGCATCGCTGCAATATTGCTTGGTGATATCACAAACAACTCACATATACTACATAGCGACGATATCACAAAAGTATCACTTGTGACATCGCATCAGCGTCACAAAAAAGTACGAATGCGATATCGCATGGACATTGCTATATTATCGCTTCGTGATATCACAAACAAATTCTACATTACATCGCGACGATATCACAGCGGTATCACATGTGATATTACACCGGGCTCACAAAAGAAACACGAATGCGATATCGCCTGGACATCGGTGCCGACTGGGTACGTCCCTGTTCGTAATCATTATTGTCACATTAATTTGTGAATGTGAAGCGATTTAATTTTCGGAACTTTATTTTGAGCATTTATTGGTGTTATTTTTTAGTTTTTCAAGTTGTAGTTAAAAACATTACAGGTATAAATCTGATTAAATACTTTAATGTCGGTTAGTTGTAGTTAATCATGGTTAAATAAAAAATAGTGTTCCACCACGTTTTTAATCATGGTTAAAGCAAATTAACCATGGTTAACCAGCTCTCAAACTAATCGACCAATTTTGGCTGATTAGATGAGTTTAACCAGGATTAAAACAAGATTCATGAGCATCTCGTACAAACAAGTAAAGATAATATTGATAGTTTCCATAAAAGTAACCTCAAAAGCAAAACGTAATACATACACGTGGTATCGATATAATATAAATTAATTTTATATTTTTTGATTTTTTATATAAAAATCTTTGAACAATTTATTTAGGTGTCATTTGTTTTAAAAATTTTTTGAATAATTGAATTTTTGTAAAAGTTATTAGATCATCATTATACGCGGTTGCTAAGATCACTGCCAAAATTTGTTTACAGCTTCATTGTTTTTGAACCCCATTTTAAAATTAACAGTAATTAGTAATTTATTAAATAAAAATTTGTAAACATGAAATTTTGTAAACAAATAAAATGATTAATTTCTGACCATCGGTGCAGTCCACATACGCCCGGAATATACGTATTTGGTCGAAATTGAACCATTGGTGGAAACTACATACGCCCGTTTAAGGTAGTACCACAGATACCACAAGAGTCAAATGTGTGTTCAGTGTTATTTGACTTCCCTAGTATTTATGTTTAAAATTATTCAAATTTTTCAAAATTATTAAATCTTACAGGCAGGTTTAAATTTCGCTCGGATCATAAGTCATAACTAAGGCCCGGATTTCTAGGCATTTGCCTTTTTTGATTCCGTACAGGCTCTAAAATTATTTTTGTAGCAAAATGTAATTTGTGACTTTGCGATCATTTTAAACCGCTATTTAATATGCCTAGAATGCCTATTTTCTACATTTTGTACTTTTTTTTGTCTATTGCGCCTAAATGGGCTTTTTTAATTAATTTTATTCAATAATTTGCCTAAATAAATATTTATTTAACAAAACAATAAACAATTGTGAAAAACCATTGCACAAATTGTTTCTAAAATAGTGACGAGAACAAATATACTAACCTATACTATACTAACTAAATATACTACAAAATACTAACCAACAATACAATGTTGGATAAATACCCTTTTTCAGTAGATAAAAAATATTTTTGTTTTTTGGTTAACCATATTTGAAAGAGATTATCATTTTAAATTGGTAGTTCGATTTGTGTATAATTGCAATTATATTGTTTTGTGTGTTTTGCACAAAAATATGCTAACAGCTAATATTCTACGTTAAATTTCTATTAAGAGGGCTTTCATTTTTACAAACTTGAGACTGTCACTGTTTTATCAAAAACCATTGGATAAATCTCGGTTACTGTTGCATATCCTATCCCACGATTTTAACTTTTTCCTATTGACTATTGGAAAGAGGACAATTTTCTGAGTTTATTAACACAAAAATTTATTTGGATTATGCAATAGTTGTCGAAATAACGGCATTTTAAAATTACGAAAAGCAGGCTAATGTAATATGATATACCCGATGTGTGACGGTCGGTCTCACGTTGAGGTACGGTCTCGTCGGTGACGGTCTCATTTTGTTGACGGTACGTGTGCTTTGATATACTCTTAAAGATGTGTTATTCGATGTTGACACCCGAACGAGTTCTATGGCTTCGAGTTCCACCCTTGGCGAGTTCTGTCATTTTTAAGGGATATTTTTAAATTTTTTTGCCTTACACAAAATCGGCTAATCATGCAGCCGTGTTAAAAGGTGTATCTAAAATACATGTAAATTTAAATTTTTCAAATTCGATTTTTTCGAGAACTAATTTATAATCCAACAAAATTTTTGTTCTAGTATGCTTAGAAAAGTGTCCTTTCACGTATTTTCAATAGGAAAAAGTTAAAATCGTGGGATAGAACACGTGACAGAACCCGTATTTTTATTATTGCAAAAAAGTTTAAGCGGTAGGTATTGCTAGCACATTGATTCAAATTGCTAGTTTCATTTTGTATTTTATGAAGAGTACGTAGTACAGTGATCACTCGTATTACTTTATTTATTGTAGCGAAAAAATGAGTTCGCCTGTTGATTTCACGACTTCTTTTGGTGAAAATTCAGTTTCTTGTGATATAATCGTTTCTTTGTTAGAAATTCCGTTTTCAAAAAGAGCAGAAGTTGAGAGACGCAAAATTCTTATAGGCAAACAACCTACTCCAAAAGTAGCTATAGAACAACAAGACAAGCAAAAAGTACGCACGTTTAATATTTCGTGGTACGATGTGCATAAGTGGCTATGTGGTAGTTTAACTAAAACTAAACTATTTTGTTGGCCCTG
This sequence comes from Cantharis rustica, assembly GCA_911387805.1. Classification (NCBI taxonomy): domain Eukaryota; kingdom Metazoa; phylum Arthropoda; class Insecta; order Coleoptera; family Cantharidae; genus Cantharis; species Cantharis rustica. The sequence goes on from OU426880.1 coordinate 28,019,707, forward strand.
TATGTTACTATCTAATAAGAAAAGTGTATGGACATGTCAGGGTTACGCCGATTTAAAAAATATTTCCGCATCTTTGAAGAAGCACTCCACTTGCAAAGAACATTTAAATAATTTTCTTTCTGGGAACTGTCAGACAACGATCATCACGAATTTCGCAATTTCAACTGCACTATAGGAAAGAGGACACTTTTCTAAGCATATTAGAACAAAAATTTTTGCGGAACATGGATTAGTTCTCAAAAAAATCGAATTTGAAAAATTTAAATTTACATGTATTTTAGATACACCTTTTAACACGGCTGCATGATTAGCCGATTTTGTGTAAGGCAAAAAAAATTAAAAATATCCCTGAAAAATGACAGAACTCGCCAAGGGTGGAACTCGAAGCCATAGAACTCGTCCGGGTATCGACATCGAATGATGAACGATGAACTTATTGGTTTTCTGGAGTTGCCACGTGTTAACGTTTATCTCCTTCATCTCATGTGGGCAGCGGGCGTTGGAGTTTGTTTGATTGAGGTTTTCTTTCCTCTTTTCTTAGAGCGCTAGGCTTGATCTGGCTGGGTATTTTGGTTTCTGGATTTTTTTTTTTTTTTTTTTTCCCTCAAAAATCGAGGAAAATAATCCCAAGGGACCAAAATACCCAGCCAGATCAAGCCTAGCGCTCTAAGTAAAGAGGAAAGAAAACCTCAACAAACTCCAACGCCCGCTGCCCACATGAGATGAAGGAGATAAACGTTAACACGTGGCAACTCCAGAAAACCAGCGTAGCGTAGCGGATTGGCAAGGCGAAGCGTTTAGCGCCGTAGGCGCTTTAATCTTCTTCGTCTGGTGCGTGGATAACGGGCGTTGGAGATCTTGGATCAAAATATACGCTGACGCGGGTTTGGCCGCGTCGATCTGAGTGGTGAACAAAAGTTTTACAAGGGGAATTGATAAATTTTGAATTTTGAACTTTGAAGAAGTTAAACCGAAGTTTGCCAAAAAGTGTCGAAAACTAATAAAAAAGGGGTTTTGTGGGCGATCAGCGATTTGAACTTCAAGCGTCAAAAAGCGCGCGCGTCTGTGTCGTCTTGTACCGTCTCGGATGTCTCGCAGGTCGTGCAGTGGTACCCTGAGAAAGGGGTTGAGAAAGGATGTCCCCGAACGGGAAAAGACAGTTGCGCGATTTGAAACACGATTATCAGTCGAGTTTGGTACGTCGCTGCTGAAATTTTCCGTATCGTGGAATTCCAATTTTATTTCCATTTTCGAAAGGTCGTGTCGGCGGAGGTAATGAAAAATATAGTGGCAGACGCAGTGTAGAAAAATAAAAACGCTTAAGATTTAAAAATAAGGTAAAGTCAAATTTAAATTAATTAACATTAACATTTAGTTGGCGCGTGTGTGGGGGACTTTATCGGACTGTTTAAATAGGTCGACGAGATAATAAATGCCGTGCTCGTGGAATTCGCTGAGTTATGAAGGTCGCGCGATAAGGATAAACGAGTGGCATCCGGATGCCGCAGCTGCGTTGCGCTGGTCGGGAATGTTTACGAGTTGTTTGATTTTACGCTTGAACTTGAACTTGTAATTTATCGCGTGTTTAAATTGAAACGTAGCACTGTTCGAAGGAAAGGTATTTGCAGCTGCAGTTTATAAAGATAAGCGAGCTATTTGCGAGTTGCGATTTAATAGCATGTTTACTATTTTTATCTGCTCGAAATAACTCGGTCACCGGTTTATAGATTGCAGTTGTTTGACCTCTTGGGAAAGGTAAGGGTTTCGGCGTTTAAATTGGTCTCTTCTGTTTTCGTTTTTCTTTTTTCTATTTTCTTTTGGCGAAGGTGTTTGCGTAGATGTTAGTGGATCGGTGCAAAGAAGGTGGCTTTTATCATTCTGATAATTTGCAAAGTCGAAGTTTGTCGATAATATCGAAGTAACGAAGCTCAACTGCAATTTGGCTTACCCAAAAAATGGTACTACCAGGATCTGGAGCGGTATGGATGTGTGATGGGTTTGGAGGAGTGGGATTTTGGAAAGGTTAAAAACTAGCTAATTTAAATTTTAAATTGAAAATTTATGCTTACCGCGCTGTTTCTTACTTACAGCGCTATCGGGTTAAGGATACACCTTGGTCTCTCGTGGCGCCAGAAGTCGTCCGGGTTGTAGCGTCCTAGCTGGTTAACCAGGGGGTTGTCCACGTCTGCACACCTGTCGTAGAACCTCTCCGCGGCACTGCGGTTAAGGTCCTCCAGAAGCTCCGTCTTGGTGTCCGCGTGGAGTTGTCGGTTGGTGACGTACCATGGGGCGTCCATCGCTCTCCGCAAGCAGATGTTTTGGATGATCTGCAAGCGCTTCATCTGGGTGGATCGCGTGTAGGCCCACGCTGGTGCTGCATACGTCAGGGTTGGACGGATGATGGTCTTGAAGAGCCTCAGCTTGAGTTCCGGCGTCAACTTGCTTCTTCTTCCAATCAGGGGGCCCAATGTTGCCATGAGTCCTCTGGAGCGGTTGAGAAGCGTGGTTGCGTGTTTCTTCCAAGTGAGGCGTGCGTCCATCGTAACCCCTAGGTATGTGGTGGACTTCACCCATGGGATCACCTTGCCGAACATGTCCAGGTCTTGCGGGGCCAGGGTTTGCCGCGGACGCCTTGTAAACATGATCGCCGCGCTTTTGTCCGAGTTTACCTCGATACGCCAAGTGCGGTACCATTTTTCCAGGTCGTCTAGGGCTTCCTGGGTCTTCCGTACGGCTATCTTCTGGTTCAGGGATGTGGAGACGATGGTCGTGTCATCTGCATACAGGTAGAGGGAGGTCCCCGTTGAGGTTGGCTTCGGCATGTCGCTCACGAAGATGTTGAAGAGGGTGGGTGATAGGAGCGACCCTTGGGGGACTCCTGCCGTGATCTTCCTCTTCGTGGACCGGGTTCCCTGCAGCTTGACACAAAAGGACCTGTCCTTCAGGTAGGACGCCGTAAGTTGGACTAATCTGGGCGGAATGTTGGCCTGTAACATTTTAAAAATTAAACCGTTATGCCATACCTTGTCGAATGCCTTGGAAACGTCCAGGAACACAGCACTGGTCGACTCGTTCTTGTTGTGGGCTAGAGTGATCGTTTCTACCAACCTTAGGATCTGCTGGGTGGTTGAGTGGCCGGGGCGGAAGCCAAACTGTTCCTCCTGGATCGTGGCGTTGTCCTCGAGTGACTTGTTGATCCTGTCCAGGATGATCCTTTCGACTACCTTGCCGATGGTGGAGAGAAGACTAATCGGTCTGTAACTTTGGGGCAAGTCCTTGGGTTTCCCGGGCTTATGCAAGACGACCACGTCGGCCACCTTCCATCTGTCCGGAAAATGCCTCAGCCTTAGCACCGCGTTCACGATACCTGTGATGGCCACCACGGCCTTTTTGGGGAGTTCCTTCAGGGCGGTGTTGGAGATGCCGTCCGGGCCTGGAGCCTTCTTTCTCTTGGTCCTCTTGATGGCTTTATCGACTTCCTCTGGGGTTGCTGGGGTTGTCGGTGTCTGATCTGCGATTATAGTATTATCTAGCTTTTCACTTACCGTTTCATCAACAAGCTCGACGTGCTCCATGTCCAGGTTGTTGGTGATCGGGCTGCATTGGGCTTCTAGGGCGTCGGCAAACACCTCTGCTTTCTCGGCGTCAGTGATCGCTTCCCCGTGCTGGCTGTGGATGGCTGGGATCGGGGTGGTGGTGTTTCGGAGAGCCTTGACCATGCGCCACGCGGAGTTGTCCTCACAGTTCAGGGATTCCAGTTTCTTGGTCCAGGAGTCACTGTGGTGCTCCTTGAGCCGCTCCGTGACTTCCGTCCTTAACTGGTTGGCCCTTCTCCGATCGTCCGGGTTCCACGTTCTGCGCGCAAGTTTTTCGGCTTTCCTCTTCTCCCTGATTAAAGTTTTAAGTGGGGGAGGAAGTTGGTCTCTGGAGTCTGGGATCGGGATTTCTTTTGTGGCAAAAATAAGAGATTCACTAACCTTATTTTCGAAGATCTCAACGTACCTATCCAGCTCCGTGGCGCTCGAGATGATCGGAATTTCGCCCAGGTGTTGGTTCAGGTGGTCGTGGAAAATCGGCCACGCTGTTTTCTTGGCAATCCTGGGTTCGTCTCCGATCGTGGTGTCCCCCAGGTGGAAAAGGACTGGGTAGTGGTCGGACGAGAGTGCGATCACCGTTTCCAGGCTGTGAAGAATGGACACATTCTTCATCAAGGCCACGTCCAGGACGTCGTCGCTGGCGGGGCCCAGTGTAGCTCTGTGGGTGGCCTCTGTGGGTGCGTCCACCGTGATGTCGAGATCGTCGGCGAGTCGACGGAGTGCGTTTCCGGCGGGGTTTGCCTTCTTCGAGTGCCAGGATTGGTGTTTGGCGTTGAGGTCTCCCGCGATGATTTTTGGGGCGGGTCCACGAAGAAGCTTCCGGATGTCGTCACTTGGTAGAAGGTCATGCGGCCGGTTGTAGACCGATGAAATCTGCAAATTTCCCTGGTTACTGGTTGGTATACATACCGTGGTGGCTTCCAGCTGGTCCAGGTCCTGGCGTGTGATGTCGTGGTGCTGAAGACTTCGCTTTACGTAGATGGCCGTTCCTCCGCCTTTGCCAACCTTGCGGTCGTTCCGGTGAAGGGTGTAGTTTGCCATCTTCGCAGGGATGCTTGGCTTCAGGTGCGTCTCGTTGACCAAGATGACGTCCAGGTCGTGCTCGAGGGCGAAGTGGAGGAGTTCCATCCTCTTGGTGGCACTAAGCCCGTTTGCGTTCCAAAACGCCATCCTAAGTCGGGTTGGTAGGTTTCTGGGGTGTGGGAACATTGGGGTTCGGGTTTGGCATGGTAAGAAGCGAAAAAAGGTGGGCACTTACTTGTTTGTCTGGAGGTGTCTGGTGGCGAACTTCAGGAAGTCTTCGGGGTTTCCCACTAGGCTTACCAAGGTCTCGTATGCCTTGGCGTAGATTGCTGTGGCGGTCTCGTTTACGGGTCCTTCCGTGGAGGTTCCTGGTTGGCTGTCTCGTGGTGACCTGGGGGTGGCACTTGGGCTGGGGATGGGCATTTCCACCTGGATGCTCATCAGAGGGGGTGGTGGGGTCGCTCTTTCTGCGTAGGAGGTCCTGTTTGTTACCCTGTGGGGAGAGAATTTACCTTGCGGAGGTGGGTCCGTTCTGTAATGGCGGAATTGCGTCGTCCTCTTTAGTTTAGGGTAGCTTGGACATCCTTGGTAGCTGGCGGGGTGGTCTCCCCCGCAGTTTGCGCAAGTCGCCTTCTTGTCTTTCGACTTGCTGCACGTCTGGGTGAGGTGGGGGGCGGCGCACTTGACGCATTTAGGGCAGGAGCGGCAGTTTCGCTGGCTGTGGCCGAACCCTTGGCAGCGGTGGCACTGGCTGATTCGGGCTTTTCGGTAGGGCGTCTCTACCCTCACGTCGAGCCCGATGACCACCTTGATGTCGAAGATGGCTCTGTTTGGTGGCGTTTTTTCTAGTGTGACCAGCACTAGTGGAATGGGGTGTCGGTAGCGGCCGCTGTGCATCCTGGCAACCTGTAAAATGGTAAAGCCTTTGTTTGTTAGGTCGGCACTTACCTTGTCGGTTTCGATCTCGGTGTTGATTCCCCTGATGACGACTTTCAGGGGGCGTTCCTCTGGGAGTTGGTAGGTGAAAAATCCCCCTCTGGTTGGGTCAAGGTCGGCCTCGAAAATCTTGAAGATTCCTCTATAATCTTCGGCGCTGGCTGGGGTGATGCTTATGCCTTCTTTTACGTTAATGGCCTTGGTGTAGTTGAGGCCCATGCTGACGATCTTCTTTTGCAGGTCCGACCACTTACTGGCATCTCTTAGGACCAGTGGGGGTTGGCGGTTGTTGTGGGTTTGTCGGGCGGGCAGGGATTTCTGCGAGGATTCCACCTGGGGGTTGGATGGTGGTGGCGAGCTTGCAGGTACGTCGGCGATGTCTTCTGCTTCCAGAATATCCAGTTCGTCGTCGTCCGATGGGTTGTCGGTGGCTACCTTCTTCGTCGCGTTTGTTAGGTCCTCCTCCGAGGTGGCTGGGCTGAGGGTTTCCATTGGCCTCTTCTTGGGGTTGCTGGGGAGTGGGGTGGTGGAGTTGGAGTTTGATGTGGTTGTGGTTGGAGTGGTCTTGGCAAGGGCCGTCTTCTTCATCGCTTTCTTCGCGTTCTTTTTCTTCCTCTTCGTGGTTGCAAGTTGGAAGCCTTCGCCGTTGGAATCCGCTTCTTCTTCAAGGCTTCTTTTTGCGGCATTTGGTGGGTTCAAACGTGGGGTGGGTTTGGGGCGAGCTGCGCTTAGTTCCAACTCCAGGTCTTCCTTTTCGTTAGTTAGGTCCTCGATCTGGTTGAGGACGACTTCGATTGATTCACCCAGGCGCTTCTGGGCGAAGTCGGATTTCAGCGTATCGAGGAGGGCGCGGGTGCTTTTGAAGTCGGATTGTAGATTCTCGATCTTCATGTTGATGGCAACGAGGCGTTTCCTTAGGGGTTCCATCTCGGTTTGGCTTGTCGGCTAGGGAAATAAAAGTTTAATTAAAGTAATCTTTTAAAAGACTGGTTTTTTTGTTATCGTGGAATGCGCTTGTAGAATTTATTTCTAATCGCAAGTTGATTTGATTTTCAGAGCGAGACACTAAGTTCCTATTTTGTGATAATGAATTATGCACAAAATATCGTTCAAAGCGGCTACAGCTCCTAGTTGCCAATTCAAGTTGATATTGAAATAAGTTGTCGGTTTGGAAGAAATGTAAGGTTGTCTCGTAAGCACGTCTACACTCAAGCACAGTTCGATTCGATCTCTCCAGAAAACCAATAAGTTCATCGAAGAGTATATCAAAGCACACGTACCGTCAACAAAATGAGACCGTCACCGACGAGACCGTACCTCAACGTGAGACCACAGTACATACAGTCACAGTGACAGACAGTGGACGAGACAGTGAGGTGAACGTGACGTGCTAGTAACATAGCAGTGAACGTGAACGTGAAAAGTGAATTAGCTTCTATTTTTATTTAGCTTGTGACTCGGTTTAAGAGTAAGGGCCCGCCCGGCACTCCCGAGAAGATCAAAGCAAAAAAAAATGGAGGAGATATTTAATAGTTTTTACAAACCGGCGATCGAGGACGTGAAGTACGAGGATATTGAACACCTCGTGCACAGCCAACCTAGTTTGGCAGCGCTCTCGGACGACGACGATATACGCGGTTGGACAGAAGAAGGCAGGATGCATTATTACAGAATCGTTGCGACAAAAGCAACTTTGCTGTACTGGCACCTCCATCACCTGAGGGAGCAAGGTCACGATATCGTGACCCCGCGAGGGGTAAGTACTGCAAATTTAAATTTAAATTTAAAAAATGTAGAAGATGTAGATTCAAACGTTTTAAACAAACCTCGTGGCGGAAACGAGGCAATTACCGAAATAACGGTAATCTGCACAAGCGGCCACGAGGTAGACAATGGGGCGCCTGCGGCTCCCACAATAGGGATTAGTGACCCGGCTTACGCCGAGGCACTTCCTCTGCCAGTGGCGGCACAGCAGGAGCCCCCTGAAATTGAACTTGAAATTGTTGTTGCGGAAAACGCCGGCGTAGAGGAAACTCCTTCAGAGTCAGAAAATACGCCAGCGTCGTCCGCAAATTGTAATAATAATTTTTACCCAGTTTTCGCGTCAAACTCGGTAGCCGACACGACCGCACAAAAGGCAGCGCAAGCCGAAAGGCCCACAACTGCCCAAAGCGGAGTCGAAGCGCCGGAAGCGACGACGAAAACTCTGGAATTGAGAGTGAAAGGGGGGAACGCGTTACCGAACAACGTAAAGCCCCCAAAAAAAAGGCCAAAAAAACCAAGAAGGTGGACCCAAAAGAGGAGTCGGTGGCTATGGACGTCACCCCCCCCTCAGAGGAATCCACCCACGGTGTACCCCACCCCTCTGGTGGAGATTCGCCGGTAAATGGCGGCATCACCGCTCCCAAAAACCCCCCCTCAGGAGGTAAAAAAGGACCGGCGTCAGCCAAAGTTTCACCCCCCCCCCCCTCAGGAGGGGCGAAACCATCTACCAGCGGCATCGGCCAAAAAACCCCCCCCTCAGGTGGTACCCCGGGAGCAGCTACGGGCTCCAAGGTGATCACACCCCCCCCAGCAACTCCAACCCGGCTGGCACCCATAGTGCTAGTCGACAAGGAGAAATGGGGGGACCTCACCAAGACCATGGACCGGATGAAGATTCACTTCATCAAGGCCAAGGACTCGAGGGAAGGATTAGTGATTACCCCGAACTCAGCTGAAGATGGTAGAGCACTACTGAACCTCTTCAAGGTTCGGAAAGTGAACCACTTCACATACAAGGATCCGACTGAGTCACCACTTCGAGTGGTCCTCAAAGGGATCCCAAAGGAAATAAACGCGGCTGTCATAAAAGCCGATTTGTTAAAAAAGGGGTACCCGGTCATCGACGTCAAACCGATGATCCACGGTACCTCCCGGACACCCCTCCCCCTTTTTATGGTTCATCTGGAGAAATCCAGCAAGGGGAAGGAAATTTATAAAGAAAAGGAGGTTCTACGGCTGACCGCTCATTTTGAACCCCCCCACACCAAAACGATGCCAACCCAGTGCTTTAAATGCCAGAGGTTCGGACACACACAACGACTGTGCTCATCACAGTCGAAGTGTGTGAGGTGCGGGGGGAAGCACAGAGCGGCGGAGTGCAAAATGCCCGCCGCTTCTCCCGCAAAATGTGCAAATTGCGGAGGGCCGCACCCCGCCAATTTCAAGGGATGCCCGAGTAACCCGTGGCTAAATAAGCACGGCTACCCTTCAGGTAGACTCACGACCCCCCCTTCACTCTCAAATGCGGGAAAACAGATGGCGACACGAAACACCCCCCCCAAAGGGATGGATCGAGTCGCACTTGCGAACTCCTTGATGCTACAGGCAGCCGAGCTCCTCAAGCCGAGCACGCCCGTAGCAACAAGGAGCCAAAAAAACAACGCGCGGAAACGCCGAAATAATAAAAATAAAAAGAATGTAGGGGCTGCCCCCCCCCCCGGCAACTGAAAATATTAAGATATAAGCACGACTTGAGATGGACAGAGTTAAACTCAAGCCAAACACGCTCCAGCTTGCTTACTGGAATGCAAACGGGTTAAGAAAGCAGAGAAATCTGCTCGCAGATTTTGCGATTAAATACAACCTGGATGCAATTCTAGTAAGCGAGACCCATCTCAAGGAAAGCCACACTAGCAGACTGAACATACCTCATTATGCTCTATACAGGAACGATAGAAGCGACGGCCGCGGTGGAGGCACCGCTATATACGTAAAAACCTGTATCGAGCATCATGAGCAGCCACTTCCGGAGACGCTGCAGGAAATAGAAGCAACCTCCATTAAAGTCCACACGGGCAATAATGGATGGTTGCAGTTAATTTCAGTATACAAACCGCCCCAGCAGCCTCTCCTGGAAGAGGACATTATGACATTGCTCGGAGGTACTGGCACTCAGGTCATCCTAGCAGGTGACCTGAATGCCAAGCACCCTGCATGGAACAGCCGAAAAGCCAATCAGGCCGGCCGACACCTCCTAGCTCTGTCAGACAAAGAAAACTTCGTGGTTGACGGCCCCACGGAGTTCACACACTTTCAGTTCGATAGCCGTATCCCGTACGATCCGGAGGCAGATCGATTTTCAGAAAATCACCGTCATGATGTTCTGGACATCGTAGTATTCAGAAATCTCAAATTTCTGCATTACCTGACCTCCTTAAATGAACTTGACTCGGACCACAACCCAGTGCTCTTGCAACTGGGTGACGCCGACCAAGAACATCATAACAGATCGAAACTAAAAACTGACTGGGACGTCTTCAAGCAACGTTTCTCACAGATCCTCGGCCCCCCTCCTGTCCTTCAGACAAAGGGGGACATCGATAGGTACGTTAAAACCTTCGAGGATAAGGTGTCAGAAGCGATGGCTGAAGCCACGAAAGTCGTGCCGGCGAATAATTACCGACTCGACCTTCCCCGCGAAATCAAGGAGCTTATAAAAGACAAAAACCGGGCTAGACGCCGCGCACAGCGCACAGGCTACCCGGCGGACCGTCAATTATATAGAAACTTGAAATCGCAAGTTAGGACAGCCATTTCGGAGCACAAAAATACCGACTGGGGCAACATGCTGGAGGAACTCTCTCTACAGAATCCATCAGCATGGGGGTTGGTAAAAGCGCTCCGAAAAAAGAAAACAAGTATCCCCCCCCTAAACGGACCGCTCGGCCCAGCCCTCAGCTCTCGCGAGAAAGCAGAGGCTCTGGCCGACAGTCTGGAGACGCAGTTTGCACCCAACACTGACGTCTCCATTCCCGACCACACCGCAAAAATCGATGCGGAAGTCGAAGAATGGTTAGGGGGGGGGCCCGGAGAAAACAGAGATACGTGCTTTGATTATGACTCAGACTGTGACGAATTAGGCAGCACCTCCCATCAGGAGGTGAAGAGCATAATCAAAGCACTTAAAAAGAAAAAGGCACCCGGTCCGGACGGTATCACAAACAGGGTCATCACGGAACTCCCCAGGGCGGGGGTGGCAGCAGTTACGAGCATCATCAATGCCGTACTGCGATTCGAGCATTTTCCAGGTCGTTGGAAAGTGGCCGATGTCACCATGCTGCACAAACCTGGACAAAATCCGAGACTCCCTGTTTCGTACCGACCGATCAGCTTGCTTCCATCGCTCGGAAAGCTCGCGGAAAGAGTCATCCACTCAAGACTGAAAACGGCCCTGGAAGAAAACCATTCTATTCCCAACGAACAGTTTGGTTTTCGTCCAGGGCATTCGACAACACAGCAAGTGCTGAGGTTAGTGGAATACATCACGTTGAACTGGAATAAAAAACAGGCAACGGGGGCAGTGTTCCTAGATGTCGCCAAAGCTTTTGACAAAGTATGGCACCAGGGTTTACTTCATAAACTCCTGCACGGCGGCATAAACCCAGCACTTGTTAGGCTGATAGCGTCATACCTGAAGGACCGCAAGTTCAGCGTAAAAGTTGATGGATCTCGCTCTTCGGAGAGATCCATCAGGGCCGGAGTCCCGCAAGGATCAATCCTAGCTCCGACCCTGTACATCTTTTACGCTAGGGACGTGCCCATCCCGACGGTCACAAACACGTCCCCTTCCGCGCAGCTCATGTTATATGCGGACGACACCGCGTACTTCGTGAGCTCGCGAAAGTCGAAACAAATCACAATTAAATTGCAGGCTGCACTGGACGATCTGGAGACATGGTGCCGTACCTGGCGAATCGGGGTAAACCCGCGCAAGAGTACGGCAACTTATTTCACCAGATCGACAGCAATCACAAATCCGAATAAGTTCCCCCAGAAAAACCTCACCATGTTTGGTACTGAGATCCCCTGGAACGACACCTCCAAATACCTGGGGGTGACTCTGGACAGGGGTCTCCGCTGGGGGAAACACATCACAGAAGTTCGAAATAAAGCTAGGGGTGCCATGGCCGCGCTGGGACCCCTGCTACATAAACGCAGCAGACTCAGCGTCAAAAACGGGTTGACGCTGGTCAAAACAATAGTTAGGCCCATCCTCACCTATGCGGCGCCCGCCTGGGGGTTTGCAACTGCAAACCAAATGAAGCGAATCCAGGTCGTGCAAAACATAGCCGTGAGGAGAGCTATGAAGGCCGAATGGTTCATTTCGAACCGGAGACTGCAGGAGGACGGTAACATTGAATCCATCGAAGAATTTATTCGGGGTATGACGAATAAATTCTACGACGCAGCGGCGGACTCTGAAAACCCTCTAGTCCAAGGGCTGGGTAACTACCAGCCGGAGGACTATTTGAGGTATAAGAGGCCGAAAGCAATCCTGCAGTCTCCACAAACTGACGGAATACAATAAAAAATTCTAATAACCGATTTTTTATTTTGCAGGATGACACCCACCCTTGCAGGCGGGACAAACGATGGTTGGTCTAGTGCTTAACTGGATGGGTCGCGCACACCGAGCGGTCTCGAACCGCGCCCCCCCCCCCCCACCAAGCCAAATCCAACTGAACCACCCGGTTATTTTCGTTTTTTGCACAGTCATAAATTAAAATAAATCGGCGGCGATAGACTGTATAACTCCGCGAATGGCAAATTTTTAAAGAGAGGGCGAAACGCGGCCGGTTCCTTTGCGTGACTACGACAAAAAACGGTTCCGCGCTGCGTAAGCCCCACCACAAGCCGCAATTTCCGAGTCCGGCGGACACGGCAAGGCCACGGCTCCCCCCTGAACGCCCAAAAAGAAACTGCGGCAAAAATTGTGGGCCCAATAAATAGATAGCCGATAAGGCACAATAGGGTACGGTCCCGAATTAAAAAACGAAATGATTGCAAAACCAGAAGACAGGGAGTATGTCGCCAATGCGATGGTATCCCAATTAGTATCATGATTTGATTTGCAACGTGAGACCGACCGTCACACATCGGGTATATCATATTACATTAGCCTGCTTTTCGTAATTTTAAAATGCCATTATTTCGACAACTATTGCATAATCCAAATAAATTTTTGTGTTAATAAACTCAGAAAATTGTCCTCTTTCCAATAGTCAATAGGAAAAAGTTAAAATCGTGGGATAGAACACATGACACTATCCAAAAATACACTACAAAGTGTAAAATACCGCTTTATTTGAGATAAATTTTCTGGGAACTGTCAGACAACCCTCATCACGAATTTCAAAATTTCAACTGCACTATAGGAAAGAGGACACTTTTCTAAGCATATTAGAACAAAAAATTTTGCGAACCATGCATTAGTTCTCGAAAAAATCGAATTTGAAAAAGTTAAATTTACATGTATTTTAAATACACCTTTTAACACGGCTGCATGATTAGCCGATTTTGTGTAAGGCAAAAAAATAAAACAGACCCTCCGGACGCCTTCGGCGCCCTCCGGGCCTGTTTTATTTTTTCACCTTACGCAAAAAAAATTAAAAATATCCCTGAAAAATGACAGAACTCGCCAAGGGTGGAACTCGAAGCCATAGAACTCGTACGGGTATCGATCCCAAATGACAACAACATTAAGAGTGTATTAAAGCACTCGTACCGTCAACAAAATGAAGAATAGGAACGGAACGTGCCAGTTGACCGTGGCTCGACACGTTGCAACGGGGTGTATCGGGTTACAACTACCTACTTTTAATAACTTTAAAATGCCGTTTTTTCGAAAACTAATGCATGGTTCGCAGATATTTTTGTTGCATTATACACAGAAAATTGTCCTCTTTCCTATAGTGTAGTTGAAATTTTGAAATTCGTGATGAGGGTTGTCTGACAGTAACCAATTTTCTTTCTGTCATCTAAAAATCTTTAAAATACCGCTCACATCTGTGCGATAAGTAGAACTGTTTATGGCGTGGTATCATTATAACTGCAAGTATCCGGTAGGCCCGGGCCTATGCGCTGGGTATTGAAGCTATAGTAATGTTGTATCTGGCGTGATGGTCCCACTGTTACATTGCACTATATGGACCAAGCTAGGCCAGTGCCTACACCATAATACTTTCAAGCAGATACAAATAAAAATATAAAACGCGTTAATTTTTGCAGCTGTTATTGCAATTAAATAGTGGAAATAATGAAAAATAACAAAAATTAATTATCCGCAATATTAAATTATTAATTATATTACACATAAAAAAAAATGTTATTTATGTACATTAAATTTTGGGTAGGCCGGGCCTACCTTGCCTGTTCTTTAAAACCGCCACTGACACAAGTACAAAACATATAGCGAAATAACTTGCTCTGTAGATTGTTTACATTTACTACCTGTTAAGTTGAGGTCTTCTCTTTATCTCATTATAGGTAGGCAAAAGCGTTCAGTAAATTTATCTGTCCAGTAAGTTGATTTTACTGAAAGGTTGTCACTACTGAAAGGTGAATATACGTTTACTGATAACAAAGTGATCAGTAACGCTATTGAACACTTTACTGAGTGTAGAATAAATTGGCCCTAAGCTAAGTTGATCATTATTGCAGAGTATTTACATTACGTTTATATTCGAAGTTATCCTCATTGTATGAGTTGATTTGTAAATAATTATATATATAATTAAGGGAACTGTCAGACAACCCTCATCACGAATTTCAAAATTTCAACTGCACTATAGGAAAGAGGACACTTTTCTAAGCATATTAGAACAAAAATTTTTGCGAACCATGCATTAGTTCTCGAAAAAATCGAATTTGAAAAAGTTAAATTTACATGTATTTTAAATACACCTTTTAACACGGCTGCATGATTAGCCGATTTTGTGTAAGGCAAAAAAACAAAACAGACCCTCCGGACGCCTTCGGCGCCCTCCGGGCCTGTTTTATTTTTTCACCTTACGCAAAAAAAATTAAAAATATCCCTGAAAAATGACAGAACTCGCCAAGGGTGGAACTCGAAGCCATCGAACTCGTACGGGTATCGATCCCAAATGAACGATGAACTTATTGGTTCTATGGAGTTGCCACGTGTTTACGTTTATCTCCTTCATCTCATTTGGGCAGCGGGCGTTGGAGTTTGTTGAGGTTTTCTTTCCTCTTTTTCTTGGAGCGCTAGGCTTGATCTGGCTGGGTATTTTGGTCCCTTGGGATTATTTTCCTCGATATTTCTTTTTATATATATTTTTTTTTTTTTTTTTTTTTTTTTTTTTTTTTTTTTTTTTTTTTTTTTTTTTTTTTTTTTTTTTTTTTTTTTTTTTTTTTTTTTTTTCCGGTGTTTTCTTGTTGCGTGGTTTGGGGTCAGAGGCGGCGGTGAGGTGTGTGTGTTTTTGGTCCGGGTTTTAAACTTGTCTCTTGGATAGCATTCTGCGAGCGGAGCGAGTGTGCAATCAGTGGATTTGGGTCCCCAGTGTTAGATGAACTTGGTCCCTTGGTGTCGATGGAGCGGGGCGAGTGTCCGTGAATTATTGGTTCCTTGCATTAGATGAGCTTGGTCCCTTTGTGTCCATGGGGCGGGGCGAGTGTCCGTGGATTTTGGTTCCTTGCATTAGATGAGCTTGGTCCCTTTATGTCCATGGGGCGGGGCGAGTGTCCGTGGATTTTGGTTCCTTGCGTTGGATGCGCTTGGTCCCTTGCTGTCGGTGGGGCGGGGCGAGTGTCCGTGGATTGTGGTTCCTTGCGTTGGATGCGCTTGGTCCCTTGGTGTCGGTGGGGCGGGGCGAGTGTCCGTGAATTGTGGTTCCTTGCATTCGAAGAGCTTGGTTCCTTTCCGGCCAGGGTCGTGATGAGTGATTTGGCGTGTATCCGGGCGTCTTTACATGGTTTCTTGGCATCCGGGTGTTTGATGAACCCGATGCTTGGTGGGAACCTGAAACAAACATGTAAGATTACGGTTTATTTACACCCCGGCTGACGGGCGGATGAGGATGTCCTTTGGCCGGCTGTGCCCTAGGTTGAAGCCTGGTTGATATTGTCCCAGCTGTGAGATGAGGGGATTGTCTGAAAAGCTCGCGGTCTTGTATAATTTTTCCGCCTGGTTCCTGATATGCACGTCGATGGTTTCCATCTTCGCGTCGGCGTGGAGTCTTCTATTTGTGACATAATACGGGCTTGAAAATGCGTGCCGGATGGATTTGTTTTGCACCACTTGGATCTTCTTTATGTGGGTGCGGGCAGCCGTCCCCCACACGGGCGCGGCGTAGGTCATGGTGGGTCTGATGATGGCCTTGTAGATGCGCAGCTTGTTTGCCGGTGACATCTTGCTGTCGGAAGCTAGGAGGGGGTAGAGCTTTGTGAAGACGGCTCTTCCCCGGTTTGCAGCGGTTTGAATGTGTTCCTTCCACAGCAGTCTGTAGTCCAACGTGACTCCCAGGTACTTGGAAGTATTTGTCCATGGGATTGGGGTCTCGAACATGAAGATGTTGGTTCGAGGACGGATCTTGTAACGTTTCTTTTTGAACATGGTCGCGGTGCTTTTGGCCGAGTTTACACCGATGCGCCATGTTGCGAACCATCTTTCCAGGTTGTTTACGGTGTCTTGCAGTCGATCGGTGGCGAGATCTTGACTCCTGGAGGAAGTGTACACGGCCGTGTCATCCGCATAGAGCGAGATCTTCGTCCTCGGGTCGGTTGGGGCTGGCATGTCGCTCACGAAGATGTTGAAAAGGGTCGGGGCGAGGATGGATCCTTGGGGTACTCCTAAATAAAAAAGAAATATCGAGGAAAATAATCCCAAGGGACCAAAATAATACCCAGCCAGATCAAGCCTAGCGCTCCAAGAAAAGAGGAAAGAAAACCTCAACAAACTCCAACGCCCGCTACCCAAATGAGATGAAGGAGATAAACGTTAATACGTGGCAACTCCATAGAACCAATAAGTTCATCGTTCATCGTGAAATTCAAATTTTAGGTTGGGAACTGTCAGACAACCCTCATCACGAATTTCAAAATTTCAACTGCACTATAGGAAAGAGGACACTTTTCTAAGCATATTAGAACAAAAATTTTTGCGAACCATGCATTAGTTCTCGAAAAAATCGAATTTGAAAAAGTTAAATTTACATGTATTTTAAATACACCTTTTAACACGGCTGCATGATTAGCCGATTTTGTGTAAGGCAAAAAAACAAAACAGACCCTCCGGACGCCTTCGGCGCCCTCCGGGCCTGTTTTATTTTTTCACCTTACGCAAAAAAAATTAAAAATATCCCTGAAAAATGACAGAACTCGCCAAGGGTGGAACTCGAAGCCATAGAACTCGTACGGGTATCGATCCCAAATGACAACAACATTAAGAGTGTATTAAAGCACTCGTACCGTCAACAAAATGAAGAATAGGAACGGAACGTGCCAGTTGACCGTGGCTCGACACGTTGCAACGGGGTGTATCGGGTTACAACTACCTACTTTTAATAACTTTAAAATGCCGTTTTTTCGAAAACTAATGCATGGTTCGCAGATATTTTTGTTGCATTATACACAGAAAATTGTCCTCTTTCCTATAGTGTAGTTGAAATTTTGAAATTCGTGATGAGGGTTGTCTGACAGTAACCATAATTAATATTATAGTCTACTTAAATTTGTTTTAATAAAAGTATTGATCACAAAAATACGTTTATTTTTAAATGTGACATAATTTATCGTAAAGGGATGTTGCTTAAATGCGCACTAAAATTTTTTCCAATTTCAAGTGTTTTATAAAAATGTGATGTAAAATTATGGGGTTCGTAACATTTTAAACTTCCAACAAATTTTTAGTATATTATCTACGCGGGAGATATGAGATGCATTACCGGCGAAAGATTTAAAAGCCAGAGGGCCATAGGCCCGAGGGCTTTTGAATCATGAGTCCGGTAATGCATCGTTATCTCACAAGTTTGATATACTATTTTATCTACTTCCTTGTTTAAATAGCATTTAATAATAAATAATAATTAAAATAATTTACACTTGACAAATGAAAACATAAAAAGCTGTTTATCTCGAAAACGAGACAAGATATCGAAAAAATAACTCAAAAATGTCCCCCCCCAGCCTTCACACTACCCCCGCCGAGGGTAATGTTCTCGCTACCAGATGCATTAATTAGCGCGCCCTAACTCCAAGAAATATTGATGAAAACTCGATTGAAACAAATAAAGTTATACAAGTTATGAGAAATCTAGTGATTGAAAAATAAAACAAATGAGTAATTTGTCAAAAAAAATTGTGTAATTTCATTAACATGGTTGATACTTTTGATGTTGATGAAGCCGCGGCAAAGCTTGTAGAACAACGATTGCCGACGAAATCAAAAAAGAAATATGAAATACAGTATTTTATTTTATTTTATTCATGTTTATGTGCTTGTCGTGTAGTTATTGTAGTTAGTGCCGGTATTACATATGTCGGCTACTGTCAGACAACTCTCATCACGAATTTCAAAATTTCAACTGCACTATAGGAAAGAGGACAATTTTCTGTGTATAATGCAACAAAAATATCTGCGGTCCATGCATTAGTTTTCGAAAAAAACGGCATTTTAAAGTTATTAAAAGTAGGTAGTTGTAACCCGATACACCCCGTTGCAACGTGTCGAGCCACGGTCAACTGGCACGTTCCGTTCCTATTCTTCATTTTGTTGACGGTACGAGTGCTTTAATACACTCTTAATGTTGTTGTCATTTGGGATCGACACCCGTACGAGTTCTATGGCTTCGAGTTCCACCCTTGGCGAGTTCTGTCATTTTTCAGGGATATTTTTAAATTTTTTTGCCTTACACAAAATCGGCTAATCGTGCAGCCGTGTTAAAAGGTGTATCTAAAATACATGTAAATTTAAATTTTTCAAATTCGACTTTTTTGAGAACTAATGCACGAACCGCAAAAATTTTTGTTCTAATATGCTTAGAAAAGTGTCCTCTTTCCTATAGCGCAGTTGAAATTTTGAAATTCGTGATGAGGGTTGTCTGACAGTACCCGAAAAATATTTTATAATAAGGCTTAATAAAAATAAACAAAAAGAATCTCTTGATTTTTACAGTTTTTACATTCAGTTCAGTTTTCTAATTACGAAAACTTTTAAATATATGAAAAGTAGGAGAAAGCTATCTATTATTTTGAAATTCTATTAGCAATTATTAAAATTAATTCAAGCCCATCAAACGACATTTTATTTCATAACAAATTCAGTTTTTAACAATCATCAAGAAATTATTAATGGCTAATTTCTTCATCTTGGTATATCCGGGAACTGAATCTATTAGATAAATAAACCACATTATTTTGAGGTGAAGAACTGAACAAAAATACATTAGAAAATAAAAAAATTTAAAAACTTGGGACAACCTTCGCTACAACACACACTGCAAGATTCCCCATAAAATTTTAAAATTAGTAAATGATAGGATAGTTAATTCTATTTCATACCCCGCACATGTTCATCGAAAATTTTTTGAAACGAAAAGTATTTCGATGAAAACCTTGCGGTCAACTGTTTATTTTAATCATAACTAGTTCAATTATGTATTTATTTATTTGTATGATTTTAGATAAAGTAATTTTATTTTCTGTATAATATCAAGTTAATTTCATAAATAAAAAAAACCAACCAAATTAAATTGTATATTTTTTTACAAACATATAAAAATCTTAACAGTTTAAAGGAAAGCTTACACTACAATTCCAATAAATGTAACAATCACTTAAAAATTATCATTTAGTCCTCGATTTTACTTCTTTTGAGGTCCTTTTCTCTGGCGTCCAGCAAATTTATTATTACCAGGTTTCCCAAAAGCTTTGCCTTTGTTTTGTGGTTTGTTATTCGCTGGTTTCTGAAAGGTAAAATCAAGATTAAAAGATTAGAAAATAAAATTAAAATACGTTTTCATCAAAAGTCTTTTTTAATTATTCAAAAATACTGAAATGATAAGTAATCAAATTTAATCATGAATCAAATAATAATTTATTATATACAGACAAATACGAATATTTTCATTCTACAAATTCTGAACAGCAGTATTTTGAGGCACACCTGTACCGAATTCAATGTTACCAAATGACCTAAATAAATGTGTAAAAGTTTACGTTTCAATTTCAACATCGGAGCTGATTTTGATGGTGTAGATGTAAAAACGCTTTTAAAAAAATTGATTTCAAATTTTATTTACCTTATTTGGTTTTTGTTCTTTTGCATCTACTACGAACTCTGGTTTACCTTCCTCGTCAGAATCTTCTTCATCAACATCAGAGTCCTCTTCATCGGAACCTCCTTCTTCGTCGCTTCCTGCAGATTTCATTTCAAAATCACCTTCTTCATTAGATAACTCTTCATCAGATTCACCTGAAGCATCATCGGCTAATTCCGATTCCTCCTTGATTTGTTGCTGGTTTTTTTGTTGTCCAGCTTTTTGTTTCTGAACCTTTGCATTAATCGTCGATGCATTGTTAGAATCTCCACCTTTATTAGATTTAATTTTAAGCCAACTTTGTAACATTCTGATCTTTCGGCGAGCACTATTACTTCTTTCCGATACAGGTTTGGCGGTTAAAACATCTAACTTCGACTGAATCTCACGTAACGCCTCAATATCACCTCCCAAAATTTTTTCTTTGATTTTGTTTTTATTATCTTTAGAAAGGGTTTTTTTCTTATCTTTAAACTGTTGATGCCTTCTAGCAGAACGATTTTCTTTCTTATCGGAAGTCAAAGAAGCTGTACCAGCAAACTTTTCCAATTTTGTAGTTTTAGTTGCAGACTCCACACCGGTTTCAGACAAAGATCGCTTACGATTTTTATTTGCAGGTGAATTAGCTACGGCTTCCACTTTCACAGCAACTTTTTCTTCGTTCGATATTTTTTCGACCTTGCGAGATCCATTAACCGCTAAAGGTTTACGAGCACCATTTTTAGGGGTATTTTTATTTGATTTGGGAGTTTCAGGTTTCAAATTCGCTTTAGGAGTTTGCATCTTTAAACCTGATTTAGAGGTTTGAAGTTTTAAACCAGACTTGAGAGTCTTACCTCCATTCTGTTTTTGACCCAATTTAGGATTTGGTGTTCCTTCCAAATCAGATGACCTACGGTTTTTGTTACTTGCCAAAAACATGATCTAAAAAAATTAGTAAATTAATATTACCCGATATATAAATTGTATGTATTTCTGGCTATCAAGTGCGACTTTCGTCAATTGATGCAAAAGCATTTTTTGCACAACTAACCAGTAAGTAGCATAAAAAGCAGGCGGTTCTACCATAGGAACTGCAGAGCTGCAGCCAAGTCACACTACCAAGTCTCTTATAATCATATCAAATTTTTAGCATAAACCAAAAAATGCACAAAACACTTTTTCGAAAACTAAAATGTTTAAGTTATCTCTCTTATAAATACTATCATCAAAATAGAAGTAAAATTTTTTTTTGGCAGATTCTATATGAAAAACTCGAAATCAAATTACGTTTAATTATTAATATCAGTAAAATTAAAATTATGTAATTTTTTTCTACAATAATAATGTATTGTGGTGTTTCAAAATGATTGCGACTCACCCTATGCATTTTGGTGAAATTTTAGCTTTAATAATTAAGTTGTAAGATTGTAAGATTTTTGCTAGGTGGGGATCGATAACACGAAATTAGGTGCTTCTTGGGCCAACTATGGCCGACAGCGGTGCGTGATTTTGCAGGCCCGCTGAATTTGATTTTGATACGTTGAGTTTTTTGATATTATTTTGAAATTGTGAGTAATTATTTTGCTTTAAATAAAGTAATTTTATGCGAATGCATTATTGCGCCATTTTTGAAAGTATTATTTTGAGGTTTGGAATTATTTTGGAATTTTTGATTAGTAGCTACTGAGAAATAGTAGATTTGATTAATTTGGAAAAAGCAGTTGAAATTGTAAATTTCGATTTGGTTTAAAATTGGAAAATTTGGAATTGTATTTGTGCGAGCGAATGGTGCAATTGATAAGCCGGCAATTTGGATAAGGCGAGAAATCAAACTTCGTTCCTTTCGAATAAAATTGAGAAATTATTTTATTTTGCATTGAATAATTTAAATTTGGATAATTAATTTTGGAATATTAATTTTTTGGAGAAGAGTTTTTTTAATTTATCATTTTAAAAGAAGGGCAAACACAGAAATCAACAGGAACCGACTACTGAGCGTCTTATTTTGTTCTCCACTGAGAAAAGCTGGCCGGGTAAATAAAAGATTGTGCCGGGTAGGTAATTCATACAAAACCCCACAACATCTATTTGGCGCCCAATACGTAGGGCTCGATAAAATAAAATAGGAATTGGGAAAATGGAGGCACAGGGTGAAGAACGAAAGGATAAGGCAGTGAAGGTGTCTTCAGAGATTAGGGACGGTAAAGAGCAGGAAGTTTGGGAGGAAAATTTGTTAGGAGCGTATGGCGAAGGCGCGCTTGGCTTATCCGATTCAGATGTAGTAGTTGAGGAATCGCCGATATTTTCTAGCACGCGAAAAAGAAAGCCAGATAAAAATAATACTGAAATAGATCAATTCGATAGATTGTTCAATGCTATTCAAAGCTCAAATGAAAAATTAGAACACAAATTAGAAAGCTTAAACGAAAAAATAATCTCACGAAACGAAAAACTAGACTCACAAATAGAAAGCTTAAATAAAAAAAATAGACTCACAAAAAGAAAGCTTTGAGGAAATGAATAAGGGTTTTCTACGTATTGAGGGTAAATTTGGAAAAGAATTTATGGAAGAAAAAGAGTTCAATGAAGATGAAAAAGAGTTTTTTGCAAAACTCGAAAAAGAGGAGAAAAAAGAAAATGAACTCGTGGAAAAGAAAATTTTGAAAGAAAAATAGCCCAATAGAAAAGAAAATGAATTTTTGCAGGAAGTATTAAACAAAAAATTATTCCAAGAAGAGGAACAAATGGGAAAAAATTAATTGGTTAATGAAAAATTGTTGAAAGAAAAAGAGTCCAGTGAAGAAAAAAAAGAATTTTTGAAAAAAGAAGAAAAAGAAAATGAACCTATGAAACTGGAAAATAAAAATTTGGAAGCTGATAGATTGGAATTTGAAAAAGAAGAAGCCAAAAGATTAGAATTTGAAAGATTGGAAATTGAAAATCGGGTGACAATAGCAACACAAGATGGAAAAATTTAAAA
This sequence comes from Cantharis rustica, assembly GCA_911387805.1. NCBI lineage: Eukaryota > Metazoa > Arthropoda > Insecta > Coleoptera > Cantharidae > Cantharis > Cantharis rustica. The sequence continues at coordinate 28,042,323 of OU426880.1, forward strand.
ATTGGAACTAGATGACGAAAAACAGAAAACCATGAAGAGGAAGAAAATTTGGAAGTTTTGGATGAGTCGGGGGTGGAAGACAAGAGGCGAAATCCCGATGAAGTGGACGCCTCAAGCGAAGATCAATTTGTGGAAGGTCCGAAAAGAAAAATAATGGGGAACTGTCAGAAAAACCTCATCACGAATTTCAAAATTTCAACTACACTATAGGAAAGAGGACACTTTTCTGAGCATACTAGAACAAAAATTTTGTTGGATTATAAATTAGTTCTCGAAAAAATCGAATTTGAAAAATTTAAATTTACATGTATTTTAGATACACCTTTTAACACGGCTGCATGATTAGCGATTTTTGTGTAAGGCAAAATAATTAAAAAAAATCCCTGAAAAATGACAGAACTCGCCAAGGGTGGAACTCGAAGCCATAGAACTCGTACGGGTGTTGATCACGAATGACAACATTAAGAGTGTATTAAAACACTCGTACCGTCAACAAAATGAAAAATAGGAACGGAACGTGCAAGTTGACCGTGGCTCGACACGTTGCAACGGGGTGTATCGGGTTACAACTACCTACTTTTAATAACTTTAAAATGCCGTTTTTTCGAAAACTAATGAATAATCCAAAAAAATTTTTGTTGCATTATACACAGAAAATTGTCCTCTTTTCTATAGTGCAGTTGAAATTTTGAAATTCGTGATGAGGAAATTCTGACAGTAACCAAATAATGGAAACCGAAAAGAATGGAAGATTATAAAGAATTTGGATAATAGATAAGCCTTTTTTTATTTTTATTTGATTTGATGAATTTTGAAATTAAATTTATTTTTGTATAAATATTGTAATGTTGTGTAGAAAATTTTTTAGATTTAATTTTTTTGAAACACTTTCGAGATTTTGCTAATTTTGTTTTCAGCTGCGCTCAAAACTGCCATTAGCAACGGGGGTTTGATGTGGTGTTTCAAAATGATTGCGACTCATCCTATGCATTTTGGTGAAGTTTTAGCTTTAATAATTAAGTTGTAAGATTGTAAGATTTTTGCTAGGTGGGGATCGATGATACGAAATTAGTGGCTTCGTGGGCCAACTATGGCCGACAGCGGTGCGTGATTTTGCAGGCCCGCTGAATTTGATTTTGATACGTTGAGTTTTTTGATATTATTTTGAAATTGTGAGTAATTATTTTGATTTGATTGATTGAATAAAGTGAATTTATGCGTTTGCGTTATTGCGTAATTTTTTGGATGATAATTTTGAGATTTGAAGTTAGTTTGGATATTTTTGATGCATTGCTACCGAACGGTAGTTGATTTGATTGGTTTGGAAGGTTTCGATGGTTTGGTTAATTTAACAAGAGCGGTTAAAATTATAAAATTTGAAATTGGTATAAAATTGAAAAGTAACATTTGCATTTGTACGAGCGCGTGGCCAGATGATAGATAAGCCGACGTTCTGTATACGCGTAAGTTTAAAAGTGCGAGCCCATTTACAATTTCACATGAAATTGAAGTTGAAATTAAATTTACGATTAATAAATTTGAATAATTAATTTTAGAAGAAGAATTAATTTGGAATATCGTCATAGGAATTCACTCCTGAGGTCGAATTGCTCCACCGCAAAAAAAGAGCTAGTCGAGGTATTTTTTTTAGTATGGTAAAGGATTTGATTGTTTCAAAAACAACTCAAATACCACAACAGTATATTATTAAACTCGCAGATTACAAGATATAGGAACAACACACCATGGTACAACGTGCAACTGTTCTGCTCATATTGCAGCTCTGGTTTTACGAACATATACGATTTTATTCTAAACACATCTTGCGTTATGGAATTTAATTGAAATTATGAATATCGAAGATAGTATCTTATACACAACTTTAACACAAGCCGTACTTAATAAAATTCTTTTCGAAAATTAGTTAGCATTACAATTTATTGTTAAAATGTAAAATCATATAAAGTACTACATTCTAGATAAGTGTTGTACGTTTAATATTTAAAAATGTGCAATAAGTAAGTTTATTTTTTGAGATTGCCATTTTACTGATATCTTGCCATTTTTATAATGCAGAACACCCAAGAATATTTTTCACCAGCCGCCACTGATAAAAAGCATTATAATTGTAATCCGATGAATCAATAAAACACGTTTATATGATAATTAAAATACAGAAATAACATGTGCAGGTAAGAGCATGTTTAATTACAACCTCTACAACAAAGCTTTAAAAATCTAACGAAAATATTCGCAGAGGCTCAGGAATTTGTTACATGAGGTTCTTGGATTCAAAATGCTCTCTAACACATGTGATCTACTAAAATATTACAATTATTATAAAACCACAATTATTGATTAGTTGCAGTAAATACTAATAGGCATTCCACAATCATATTTATAAAAAATCATATAAATACATAATGTAATTGCGTATTACAAAGCCACCCGGATAAATTAATAAACGCGGCGTATAATAAAATTTGCAAAAATAACACATTTAATTATAATAAAATAAACTATTAGTAAAGTGGAAAATTAAATACAGTTAAACAAAATAAAAATACTTACGATATAATTAAACAGATACAAATTCGACGGTTTTAAACTGCTTAAACGTTACTGTGCACGTGGTTTTCAAACAATGCTACACTAATTTTCAACGTGAGAAAGTACAGATATGAGGTTATAGAATATTATATATGCTTTCACAACAGCGCCCTCTGATAGAACATAGTGTAAACGGAACATTAAAAAAGCGGTAAATTTAAAATTTAAATTTGAAACAACGTTCTTTGTTGATAATAAAAATTAACTAAAAAATTAATTACAATAAAGCTTTTATTGTCGTTTTTGTCCAATTACATTTTTTTTATCTAATTACCCATCGGTGAATTTAATAAAATTTTTATTTTACTTTTAATTTATGACAAGTAATTATTTATTTGCGTTGAGTTTATTAGAAGAAAGCAAGAATTTATAAATTTTTCAGTTGAATCCCGCATTTCAGGAGTAAGTTTATGTAAGGGCGATTTTTGTCATTTTTAACCTCTACCCCACGTAAGGGTACGTAAGATTGTGTCAACTCCCTCCCCCTTTCCTTACGTAAGGGTTTTTTTTAATTAATTTTGATCTTCCTTCTTATTTTGCATTCCGCTGGCTAATTTTTGGCAACTTACCTAAAACCTTGATTCCAATAAGCGACGTTCACTGTATAACAATTAATTATAGTTTATTGGTACAATTTTGGATATTTAATACCTGTATATTGATTATTATCAATGTAAAAAGTATACCAACGCAAAAATAGAAAAATTTAATTTAAAAAAATTTTAAGTTAAACTTACGTAAGAAATATGTTGACCCTCTTCCCGTCCCGTAAGGGTTACTAAGATTTTTGATACCCCCCCTCTCCCGCCAAACTCTTAGGTAATTAATGGACGGGTCCTAACAAAATATATTTTAAAGTGTAATTTTATTTTTATATTGGTTATCTAAAAATGTATGTTTTTTTTTAACTTAATAATTTTAAAGAATTTTTATAATGATTGCTTTAAACCATAATAGGTTCTAGCAAAGAGTATGTAGTGTATAGAGGAACAGCTCTTATGGGTATACCTGTCACTAGCATTTTTCGTACCCTACAATAAAATTGTAGTCGATTCGTAACGACCTCAGCGGCAAAAACCAGCATTATATAATGAGTAAGCATTAAATGAGACAGCATGATAAGCTGTCTTTGTCTGTTACGATTTTGGTAATCCCTTCAGGTAGATGGTTATAAAAGTAAGAAGAGAATTTCAAAGTATCGTAAAAACAGACAATTTTATTATATACTTCGTATTTTAAAGATTATTAAAATTTCAAACCAAAGTTAAAACTAAAATAATTTTAAACTTCAACAAATCAACGCTTCAACTCGGATCTCTCGGCACAATTTTTAATTTTTATGTATTTAATTTCATGTTGAATTTTATTTTTTAAATCAAATCAAATTAAAATATTATTATAAAACATTTATCATTATTTTAGAAGTATACATAAAATATTATTCATGCCTTAAAATTCTTTTTTTGGGTTCTGCTTTTTGCTTGTCATATTACATTAATATTACATATTAATTTATTGCAATTATTGTTTTAAAAAAGTTCGATTTGTTTTTTCGCAATTCTTCTAAAACTGAATGTTTTATATTTATTGCATGTGGAGTAACAGATATAAATCTTTCATATATTTGTAAACTAGATTTACATTACAAATTTTATTTAAACACTTTAAACCAGGGCCGTATTTAAGGGGGTGGTTTTAGGGGTTACAACCTCCCCCGAAATTATTTATCGATAAATAATTCGATAAATTATTCGAAAGTTCGACTGCAATCGTAAAAAAATCAGAAAAAACAAAAACATTAAACTTGAAGTGTTTAAATAAAAATTAAAACTAAAGAGATATTTCTAATAAATTAAATCCCAAATTAAAAAATTGAAAATTCGTATTATAATCCGGCGATTGGCGACACTGGATTAAATACACCTACTACTAAATTGCAAAAATATAAAAACCGAAGATGAAAAATATAAAAATGCCCTAAATATTTACAGTCCTGTGTAAAAGTCTGCGACCACTTAGTTAATTGTTAGTTATTACTCCTATTAATTAATTTTCGATTTTTTGAAAAATAATTATATTGAAATGAATAAAATATGTATTTTATCTTAATTCTTACTATTATGGTAAAAATTTTAAATTGCAATAAATTGTTTGAACCAAAAAGTTTAAAGGGAACATAAATTTTATGATCATCATGGGCAGCAAAATAGCTTAAAATAACACTTCCGCAATAAATTAGAATGGGCATTGTAAATCCATAAATTGTTTTATATTTTGTACATTTTTGTACATAAGAGTATATTTGCTTAAGATTTGTGAAATTTTCTTTCAATCTAATTTAGTTCTTCGTTTTGACAACATTATTTTACTATCGCCATCGGTAAAATAAGAATTTAGTTTGTGATTTTTATTCAAATATTAAAATTAAAAAATTTTATTTAAAAACGGTTTTTTACGTGAGAGTTTAAAATTAAAATATGAATAAGTTTAAACTTATTAAAAATATCGTAGTAAACAAAACTTTTAAAATTATATAAACAAAAACGCCCCCCCCCCCCCCAGAAGTCAACCTGTAATCAAAATTTGTCGCTCCTTTGACAAATTATTTTCAACCATTAAATAGAGTTCATAAAAATCGAAATTTTCTCTGAATATCGAACTCAAATAAAGAAAAATCGCGCAAAAACATAATTATTTCAATTAAATAAAAACAATTTTTTCACAAAATTTTAATTTTTTTTTGCGGTAACTTTCGACAAAATACTTTCAAACAAAATTTTCTAATAACAATACTCAAAAATAAAATAAAATCTTAATTGCAAAAATACTTGCACAAAATTATACTCAAAAAATCAGCGGAGCAAAATATAGGCTTCTGCCGTTTCCGCCATCTTGGTAAAAAAACCTCCCTCTAGTCACTTTTCTCCAAACATTACATTTCAAAAATTAATATAACAAAATTTAAATTTAGAAAAACTTCTTTTGTTATTTTATAAATTAGCTATTTATTTTGCTATTTTTTTAAAACCCTCCCCGAAAATTTAGTCTAAATACGGCCCTGCTTTAAACAGTAATCAGTGCAGTCTTCAAAAAATTCAAAACAAAAATTTAAAAAACAAATTAAAAAATGAAATATTTAATCTTTGATATTTAATATTATTAAATAATTTATAGTATATTTTTAAATTATCGGATTTATCGGAAATTGATCGTATCATTTTAAAAAATTATCGTACGATAACATAATACTATCGTATAGACCAGGCCTGGTATATACTATAAAGCAGTGTTTTTTAACCTGTGGGTTACGATCCCCAAAGGGTCGCGATGTTTTGCTCGTGGGGTCGAAATTTTTTTTAATAAAATTAAATTATAAATTTACATAAATTATAATAACTATTTACGATATAGGTGTTAAAAGTGAGATTTTATTTTGTTAGTGGAGAATTTCGCGAAACGAGCGATAGCGAGTCCAAAAAATTATAAACTAATAACACTAGTGCTAAAAATCTTTTTCTTACTAGTGTTAAAATAATTATTAATTATATAAGAGGATTAAGAAGGCTCTATTATTCTCTATTCGATAAGGTTGAAAAACACTGCTATAGAGAATACAAATTATCGTATTATTATATATACAATAACTACCGTATGGTGGTTACACTGATTGTAATGTTTACTGCCCTATTTAAAAATTTCTATGGAGACCCCATGATAAAACCGTGTTAAAAAACCTTTTTTCTTACTTATCCACTTCAGGTACGAACAGTCGCCAAAAATATACCTGCAATTATCGATATAGTAGCTAACTTTATATTTAGGTATTTAATATAAAAATGTTCCCGGCCGATAGATGGCTTTGCTACGCCCTCTGGTAGACGGGATTGTCTCTACGTTTCAATTTTTAATACATGGCTGTTCCTCTATACACTACATACTCTTTGGTTCTAGCCAAAATTTTTCCGGGTGAAACCAATCTGCAGTTTAACAAGTGATGACTTTTTCTTTGTCGCTTTTGCACTTTGTTTTAAGGAATTCCAACGATTTCCACAGGGTAAGTGTATCAACTATTGGCAGATTTTGTCAACTGTCTACAATATTGGGGGGGGGGGGAGCCCCTTTCCATAAGGACGTCATGATATGAACTGTCGGACGTATGTAAATTGCGCCAGCAGTTGGTGCAGGTAGCTTAAGTGGGGCAGTTTTGTAAAAGTATCAAAATATGTTCACCGTATGGAACTCACTATAAAGAGGAGGGGGGGGCAAATCACTTTAGTCATATTATTATTTTAATAAAATTAATTTTTACATGTTACATGGAATTGAAATAAAATTTAATTCATGGGTTATATATTTGTTCAAAAACTATTTAAATGAATGATATAGTTTGCTACAATACTGTTAACATTATGAACAAACTATATATCATTCATTTAAATAGTGTTTGAACAAATATGTAAGTTATAAATTAAATTTTATTTCAATTTCATGTAACATATAAAAATTAATTTTATTAATAAAATATTATCACATGTTAATAACCTTAACCATCTTATTTGAAAGCGTTTTATATAAGTAACTAGTATAATAACTAATAAGTAAGTGAAATCAGTGAAATAATTATTAATTATAATAATTAACGATTTTTGGTAGCATCGATCATTAGGTTTAAAATCATATTAACAGTGTTCTCCATATTTTGTTTTTTTTTATTCAACAATAAATTATTAATGCGTTTATATCGTTGACCCTCCATTTTAATTTGTAAATTATAGTTATCTCAACTATAATTTACAAATTATAATTAATATGCACTTTATAAACTAAATATTATGTCACGTTGTGTTGTGCCACAAAAGTTTAAAATAATTAAAGCAAACGCAAACGTGTGTATAACAATTAAAGCAAACAAATTCAAATTTAAATTCATTCGCAATTCTGACACCACAGCGCCACGCTTTTGCCGACCCACCTAAAATGAAAAAGCTCGAAAAAGCGAACTAGGCTTTTAAAATGGGCGGAACCTAAGCATTTGAAAGCACGCAAAAGTCCCAGATCAAACGGGTAAAAAGTGTTTGTTGGTGCTTACAAGCGAAAAAAGTGTCAAATCGAACACGGCCCTTGTTTGCTTTTACGCGGCGTTGCCAAACATAAATACTAGGGAAGTCAAATAACACAGAACACATATTTGACTCTTGTGGTATCTGTGGTACTATCTTAAACGGGCGTACACTATGCGCACTACAAACCCGCGCACCTTTTTTTTTAGGTTTAAGATATTTTAAGCTATTAAAATAGAATATTTTAAACTAAAAAAATAGCCATACTTGCATTTTTTAATTTAAAGGCGGTCACCAGACTGTCTGTACATAATACAGTTAACCCCTTCATTGTGATAATTTTAAAGTACACCCTTAATTATCTAAAAATTACCTGTATTCTGGTTTTAGTACAGGTAATAAACTTAAGTGATAAAGAATTAAAAAAATATATTGCTATTAATGAAAACCATTAGAAACAGGTAAAAACTATACAACTATACAAACTAAAATTATCTTAAAAACCCAAGCTATTACCAAAAGGGCCATAAACAATGTTCCTTGGGTGTAAAAGATTAAACTTTTCAGGTAGCAGGTAAAAGTTCAAGTGCGAGGGTTTTAAATGCGCGTAGTGTATGTAGTTTCCACCAATGGTCCAATTTCCACCAAATACGTATATTCCGGGCGTATGTGGACTGTACCGATGGTCAGAAATTAATCTTTTCTTTTTGTTTACATGTTTTTTGTTTACAAAATTTCATGTTTACAAATTTTTATTTAATTAATTACTAATTACTGTTAATTTTTGAAATTGGGTTCAAAAACAATAAAGCTGTAAACAAATTTTGGCGGTGATCTTAGCAACCGCGTATAATGATGATCCAATAACTTTTACAAAAATTCAATTATTATTCAAAAAATTTTTAAAACAAATGACACCTAAATAAATTGGCCAAAGATTTTTATAAAACAAATCAAAAAATATAAAATTAATTTATATTATCAATACCACGTGTATGTATTACGTTTTGCTTTTGAGCCTTTTGAGGTTACTTTTATTGAAACTGTCAATATTATAAAAATAGTGTGATAATTGTTGACCTTCCATAAATATATATTGGGAAAAAATTGTCGAGATATGCGGTCAAATAAAACAATACGATTGTCCGACGTTTCGGGATCTTTATTGTCCCATTTTCAAGGCTATAATATACAAAAACAACAACAAAATAAAACTAAAATACAGATCACTGCTTTTGTATATTATAGTCTTGAAAATGGGACAATAAAGATCCCGAAACGTCAGACAATCGTATTGTTTTATTTGACCGCATATCTCGACAATTTTTTCCCAATATATGTCAATATTATCTTTACTTGTTTGTACGAGATGCGCATGAATCTTGCTTTAATTCTGGTTAAACTCATCTAATCAGCCAAAATTGGTCGATTAGTTTGATGGCTGGTTAACCATGGTTAACTTGCTTTAACCATGATTAAAAACGTGGTGGAACACTATTTTTTATTTAACCATGATTAACTACAACCAAACTACAACATTTAATGTGACAATAATGATTACAAACAGGGACGTACCCAGTCGGCACCGATGTCCATGCGATATCGCATTCGTGTTTCTTTTGTGACCCCGGTGTGATATCATATGTGATACCGTTGTGATATCGTCGTGATGTAATGTAGAATTTGTTTGTGATATCACGAAACGATAATATAGCACTGTCCATGCGATATCGCATTCGTACTTTTTTGTGATACCTCACAAGTGATATCTTTGTGATATCGTCGCTATGTAGTATATGTGAGTTGTTTGTGATATCACCAAGCGATATTGCAGCGATGCTTAGACGATTTATCTATAATATCGGTACGATGCTTCTTTGTGATATCGCCAAGATATAACTATGTTTTAATTTTGTGATTTACACCAAAAGTGACATCACGGCAATGCTTAAACAACTTTGTTTGTGATATCAGTATGCCATACAAATTTGCAATATTTTACGATGTTTTACCAAAAGAGCTATGATTTTATTTAGTTTTATATGGTAATGATCGCCCGCACCTACAAACCGCCACCGTCTTTAAAACTTTTATAATAATACCAGTGGCGGCTCGTGACATTTTCCAGTAGGAGGGCACAAAATTAAAAAAAAAAAATTCTTTAAATATCTATTTATAATGAAAATCTCTATCCTTATTGTTAGAAAAATGTTCAATTACTTTATCATCATAATCTGGTAATCTTCGAACAAAGTTTATTCAATAAACAGCACTGCCAGATAATATTTAATATGCATTTAATTTAATAGCTTTGAGAAATCAATTTATCGGGTGCAATATTTAATTTGGTTTGTAATTTTGTCACACTAGATAAAATTTAATTTTATTAAAAAAAATAGATAAAATTTGCGTTGTATAACCTAATGGTTTAAGACGGCTGTATGATTTTTGAAGAAATTTTACCGATTGTCACTATTTCCGTCAGCGCAATCAGTAGTAACTAATAATTGAATAATACAATAAATCTCTTTATCAAATAGCGTTGATGGTGCGAGAGAGCACTACCATATAAAGATTTTAATTCGCTTTCTTATTATGCAAATATATAAGGCTTATTTTTTAATATATAGATATTTTAAAAAAATTTTAATTTTTATATTTTGTATATACATGGAAAGTCATTTGCAGGTTATTTGAATGTTAAATTAAAAAATAAAAATGAAATTCTTTTTTTAAAAAGTTGTTAATGACTTTCTATGAAACTAGATTTTTTTTCGAATCATTTACTTTAAACGGCATTAAATTCCATGGATTAGTAAAATAGCTACATGAATATTCGTTAAAAGTTAGGTGTACAACCCTCTTAACAAAAGACTAGAATCGTTCACAAATTTGTTCTCGTTTTTAACGTTTATTTAAACAAATTTGCTTCTTTTATATTATGTACGCCAAGAAGGAAATCGAATTCAGCAGCAAAATCGATTAAACCCAAATAAATACGATAATCGAAAATATATACTAATATAATTGGATATCGATAATCCCTAAGACATTACAAGGAATTTCTGAATTTATATGATTAAATAACTTCACCGCTAGTAACCCACGGAAATATTTCCTTTCTTAACAACTAACAATAAAAACAAAATAGTTTATTAAGGCCTCGCCACATAGCCTGTGCTATGCTATGCTATGCCAATGTAAAATGTTAGCATAGCATGATCCAACATAGAAGTGTTCACATAGGTTGTGCTGTGCCATGCCATTAAGCTCCGCCTCTGACTTCGACGTTGAACATAACCGAAAATATTTTCAGGTTTTTGTAATTTCGATTCGAAAACTAACAATATATTTTGATTATTTTTGTTGAGTTGTTTATTTTTAAAATGGATGTGGAATCTAGTGATGTTGCTGTAGGTTTAATTTTACTGAATGTACTCCTACTTTAAAAAAAAAGAAATCGGGTATTGCCTAAAAAAGTTCGTCGTTGGTGGGACACGGATGCGAAAGTATTAAAATTATTAATTGTTCGTCTCTAATAAATTTCTCGACATTTTACGACTCAAAATAATAAAAATAACCTCAAAACCAATTGATTATAGGTACACCACCACAGAACATCTATACAAAATATACACAGAAGTAGGATCGAGTTCAACTTCTATGCTATGCTATGCCATGCGGCATCAAAGTCAAACAATTTCTTGGTTATGTAAAACATAGCATGGCAACCCGCATGGCAATGTGACCGTTGCCATTAAAACCGTATGCTTCTACTTCTGTGTTTTACATTGGTATAGCATAGCACGAGCTATGTGGCGAGGCCTTTAGTAATATGTATAATAATATGTATTGCTCAAAATGCATATTAAATACTTAATACATTTTAAACGTAAAAACATAACACAACTCGTAAACTAAGCACATGTCATACATACACTAGTGGTGTTATGAACTCAATTGTTAACCGATAAGGGTTTCTTAGAGTGTGACCCGTTTTCAACCTGTCGCTCGACTTGAAAAACGTATTTTTAGTATATACAAGCTTGTCTGTCGGCCACCATCGGTAGCTGCCGTTTGGGTGGCGATTTGCGTGGCCCTATTATAATGTTTGTTGGCATAAACTACAAAATAATGTAATATAAAATTTATTTTTTAAATAATTAATAATTAATTAAAAATCAATTAGAAAATAAATAAAAATTAATTAAAAAATAAATAAATTATTTTAAGCTAAACCTTGTTTTTGGTTTTGGGATAGGAGGGCATGTGCCCCTGTGCCCTTTAAGACAAGCCGCCACTGAATAATACATATGTCGTTGCTAAAATATAATATTGTTACGAAAGAACGTGTAATTATATTTGATGACTAGAGACCGGATTTTAAGCATTTTTGCTTATTGTCAATTTTAAAAGCAGCTCTTTGAAATTTGAGATCTGAACGAATTACATAAAAAGATGTATTTTGACGTATAGTTTTTTCTACTTTTGTGCTTATTTTGAGCTTATTTTTGAATAAAACACGGAATGTCCATTTTTTTACAAAATGAAACCGTTAAACCCATTTCTTACTTCTTTTTAGTACTTTAGATTGGTAAAACATGTTTGTAAGACTAGGGTAAGCATAAGTAATAAAATAGCGAAATTTATTATTAGTAAAAGAATATGTTAGGAAAAATTAAGTCACCGCCTAATTAAAGAAAAAAAACATTCATATCTTTGAAATTTTAGTTTTGTTACTATAGTGGACACGTCACAATAACTTACTTTACTATTATGCTGTTATGCCTAATTTAAAGAAACACATAATTATGAAAATTTATAGTTTTTTTGTATGATCTGATAAGAATATTTTTAAAAATATAAGGTATTGTAAGTTGATTTTTAATAATTTTTATTTATATTATTATTTATTATGTTAAATAAATACGTGCAAAAGTGCTTTGTTTATTTCTTTCGAATAATATTGTTTAAGCTGTAATCTTTTTCCTTTTTTTTGCTTTAATTATTAACTTTTTCATAATTTTTTTTAGCATAATTCGAACTTATTTTTGTAAAATACCGCGCTTTTTAAAGCACTTATTTTTCAAAAACCTTATTGTTTGATGACGATAGTCATTATTGATGACTAATGTGTGACGTCATATATGATAAGTCAAACATGACGAATCATATATGATGAGTCATGTGTGATGAGTCATGCATGATAACAGCATTAGTCATTCAAATATAGCTGAATTAACGGTCTGGAAATGAATAGAAATTCCTGGAAGTTTCTGGAAGCTAACATTTAAGTACAAATACAGATCCTTTCCTGTGACGAATTCAATTCCAGCTTTAACGTGCAAGTGTTAACATAAATGAACAGTGAACATAAATAAATAGTAAAGTGATAAACGATATACCGAGTGTTTAAATAAATCCGGACTTAGTGTTAAATAAATTGTAGTGTAATTTAGTTCAGTGTTAATCTTAGTGTAGTAATCATTTTATTGTTATAAACCGTATCTGTAAATATTTGTATTAGCCCTTTAGAAATAAATAAACGTTTTAATTTTCGTCACATTGGTGTCAGAAGTGGGGTTTAACGTGTAAAGAGCTAAAGGACAGTAGTAATAACGGTTTAGCTAGTTTGTATTCGCGAGTGAATGCCGGTTACTCGGTCGCAAAGAGCTAAAAATTGGTATCAGAGGCAGTGAAACGCAGCAGGCGCTAAGGCTAGCTTGGCACAGTAGACTGGATGACGCATTGGCGTTCATATGCGTTCGAATTCGAGACATCAAAGCAGTTGGCTCAACGAGAGAATCACCGAGTTCGATATGTCACGGAAGAACCGGAACAAAATTTGGCTGAATCCGGCGTATCCTTCGTGATCGTTCATCGTAAGAAAGAGGACCTAGGCGTTGGAACTGCGATGAATTGGGTCATATTCAACGCCGCTGCCCCAAGCAAAGAAAAACAACTAAGAAATTAGCCGAAAAAGTAGAATGGGTCGACCAGAAAGGGCAAAGGTCGACCTCTACCAACAGTGTCCCGGAGATACCCATCCGTGCTGTATCACCGACTAATACGATAAACGGTATTTATACCGATTGTAAAATAAATAAAAAAGTCAATTCTCTCCGAAGAACTACTGTAACCGATGATAATTGGCAACCTGAGCAGTTACTTCGGGAGCAAGAAAAAGATCCCGACTTGGAATTTATTTTGGACTGGAAAGTCGAAAGACAACTGCCGACATGGGAAGAAGTAAGCGCCTTGAATAGTGACGTCAAAGCGTATTGGACCCAGTGGGACTCCTTGAAATTAGAAGATGGTGTTCTGAAACGATCCTTAGAGACTGACAGTGGCACTGAGAATAAACTTCAGCAGGTAGTAGCGAGAAGCCGAGTGTTGGAAGTGTTGCAGCATTTGCATGATGGAACTTCGGGAGGACACTTCAGAATAAAGAAGACTCTAGGAAAAGTTAGGGAAAGGTTCTAATAGGTGAACTGCAAGGAAGACGTCAAGGAGTGGTGCCGTAAGTAAACGCTATGTGAATGGAAAAACGGACCATTGGGAAGGCGCAAGGCACCTATGAGACAGTATAATGCGGGAAGTCCATTTGAGAGAGTGGCAATTGACATCGCGAGTCCGTTTCCTGAAACCGACGCCGGTAACAAGTACATTTTGGTGGCAATGGATTATTTTACTAAATACCTAACTGCAATGCAATACCTAACCAAGAGGCTGTTACTGTCGCAGATGTACTTGTGAAAGAAAGAGCTCTTTTACCAATTTGGAGTCCCTCTAGAGCTACAGTCCGACCAAGGTCAAAATTTCAAGTCAGCGTTATTCCAGAATATCTGTCGCATGTTGGGCATTAACAAGATCAGAACAACACCTCTTCATCCTCAATCAGATGTCATGGTCGAACGAATGAATCGAACAATGGGAAGGTACCTCGCTAAGGTAGTCATCAACATCAACGAGACTGGGACCAATATTTACATCTGTTCCTGATGAGTTACCGGTCATCCGTTCACGAAAGCACTGGACAAACGCCAGCTTGTGTAATGTTTGGAGGTGAAGTACGCTTGCCATGCGATCTTCAGTTTGGGAGCAAACCTGGAGAAGAAGTTGCTGGAGATGACTATGTTGGCAATTTGAAGAAAAAGATGCACAACATTCATGACGCCGTTCGGAAGAATATTCAGTTGGCCAGCGATCGGATGAAAATCCAGTATGACGTGAAGGCAAAAGAAGATGGTTTTCAGCCTGGTGATTTGGTGTGGCTGCATAATCCACAAAGAAAGCGTGAATTGTCACCAAAACTGCAAAGACAGTGGGAAGGCCCATATGAAATAGTTACCAAAATCAACGATGTCATATATCGAATTCGAAGACCACCAAGAAGCAAGCCAAAAGTGGTTCACGTAAACCGATTAGCCCCTTATGCCGGTGACAACAGCGATTCCGAGGATGATGCCGGAATAAGAATAATAACTAACAAATCTAAAAGCCATCCCCAAGAACCAAGTTTTCAGAAGTTTATGTCTACCTATAAAGGAACCGGCAAAGCAAGATTTGAAGTCACAACTGAAGTGCAACAAGATCTTTTCGACTTACCAAAGGACTACTCACTCGCGCACTGCGTGGCACAAGATCTTCGCATGTCCCGTGGAATCGCTGTTGTATTCAAGAAGAAGTTGGACGTTTGGATGAGCTCCAATCACAGCAACTTGCTGTCGGTAAAACCCTTAAGCTACGTGACCAACAACAATCAATTTACTACTTGGTAACCAAGAGGTTTTCCCATCAAAAACCCACCTATAAGGACTTATGGAAGACTTTGTTAGAGCTTCGCAGAGATATGATAAGCCGTAACATCAAGAAGCTGGCGGCGCCCAAGCTTGGCTACGGTTTAGACCAATTGGACTGGAGGACTGTCCGTAACATGCTAGAGGTAGTGTTTCAAGGAACGGAAGTTCAAGTATTGGTCTGCAGTTACAATCCAAGCAGTACACCAAAAGAGCAGTAGAGTGTCGACTGTTATTTTTACCGCCAAGGAGTATGTAGAAATGGTGGCAATTGCCGCTACTGCCACGATCCCTTTTATAGATGTCAAGTCTCCGCTGTTTTGGGACAGAACAGATTTAAGGAGGGGGCAGTGTTACGAAAGAATGTCTAATTATATTTGATGACTAATGTGTGACGTCCTGTGTGATGAGTTATATATGATGAGTTATGTGTGACGAGTCATGCATGATAACAGCATTAGTCATTCAAATATAGCTGAATGTACAATCTAGAAACGCACGGAAGTGAATAGAAATTCCTGGAGGATTATAGAATTTTCTAGAAGGCTACATCTAAGTATAAGTATACTTTACAGATACAAAAACATTTTGCCATCTCAGGTTAAATGGAGACTTATTGAAAGTCTGGTCCCTGGTCGAAATGTTCCCATGGGTACCACCCAATGGGCAGAATTGGGCCACCCATGGGCATATGCCCATGGGTACGTGACCATGGTCACATGGGCATATGCCCATGGGTACGTGACCATGGTCACATGGGTACATAACCATGGTCACATACCCATGGGTGGCCCAATTCTGCCCATGGGTACCTCCCCATTGTATGGTACCCATGGTCACATCCCCACTAAATATGTGGAGATTGAGTAAATTATCTGCAATAAATAAAGCTAAATATTAAAAATTTGTAACTTTATTTACAACTTTTTAAACTACAAATTTTCACAACAATTAAAACAACAAATTAACCTAATAACAAATTACAACAAATGCCTAATAAATTAATACATTATCTTAAGGTGGTGACTGACTTGTAACTGAACGTTTTAATGTAATGTAATCTAACACAAACATTTGATAGTCATTGCCAATAAACTGACACGTAGCAAGCACCAACGGCAAGCGAAGCATCCGTGCTCCACTTGACTGTCGGTTTTTTGACGAATTCCTTCGATTATTACATCACATCATGACGTATTAACGTAGTTTGAGCAACTCGTTTATTTAGCCGAACGAGCTTTGTAATGTAATGCTCGTCGCAAACGTATTACAACGTTCAGTTCCAAGTCAGTCGCCACCTTTAAAGATATGACTAAATTAATTTGTTACGCCTCTCCGCACAGTTTTTATTTTTGAACATAAATATTCAATGGTTTTCTTTTTCTGTTTTGCTCTTTCAGCATCGTTAACTTCATTTTTTTCTTTGTCCGTCCTCGAATTTAATAAAACTAGAAAAAAACGATCTTTATTTTATGTATTAAATAATTTTAGTATATACGTTACCTTGCAAATAAGCTTTTTTTTGAGGACTGCACGCAGGTCGAGCTTCCAAATTTTGGACATTTGGACAAGCCGCACCTGTAGCACTACACAAACAAAGCTGTTCCCTTGTCCAAAGAGTGTCAATGCATTTCTTAATAAACTTTGAATCTCCAGTTATGCCACTGGCGACCTGATTAGCAGCTTTAAATTGTGCGTCCGTTAGTGTAAACTATGAAAAAAAAATTGTAATAATTATTATAGATCAAAAAATTATGTATTGTCATGTTTCAAAAATGATTTGGACTCACCCTGTACAATGTAGTAAAATTATTGTATTAATTATTGAATTGGTAAGATTGAGAAATTTGTTAGGTGGGGTCTGATGACAGGAAATAGGTGGTCTTTCGTCGATAGTGACGGCACAAGCCGGTTGTGCGATTTTGGCTTTTGATTTTGATTTTTGATATAAATTTGAATTTGTGAGTAATATTTTTAATTTGATTTGAATAAAGTGATTGTATGCAAATGCATTATTGCGTTTTTTTTGGATGATTATTTGGATATTTTGGAGTTGTTTTGAATATTTTTGATATTGAGTGGCTACTGAGCGGTAACAAATTGATTGATTTCGCTGATTTAGAAGAAGAATGATTACAAATTAGAATTTTAACTTGGATTATTTTAGTATTGGAAATTAAAATTGCATTCGTAGAAAAGAGTGTGAAATTGATAAGCCGGACTGCGATATGGGTATCGTATGAAATTTGCGTTGCCATTTTTATAATTTTATTGAAATTAAAATTTAACTAATATTTGATTTTAATAATTTTGAAAACAAAGTTAATTTCAAAAAAGTAAAAATAAAAAAACCAGGGTGAAAATATACGTCAGTATATGTATTTACCCCAAGTTCATCTTCTCCATCGACAGATGGATTTTCTGATTCTGAAGGTTCTGCAACCGGTACGTCTTCAGATTCTTTGCTATTAATATCCTTTACGTCGATTTGATGAGTTATAACGTTATATGAGTGATACCGAATATTGAGACGAACCAACTCTTTATTTTGATCAGCAACTTTCCCATAACTGATCTTTTAAAATTTGCATTTCATTGGCCTGCAGGATGGAAGTTGTTCTAAGCTCAATTAGCTCAGCTTCCATTGCTTTATTTTTTTCAACTACTTCCATATAGTCTGTAAATGATATATGATCCCGAAGTATGCTAAAAAACGATTAAAGTTTATTTAAAAAGAACTTTTGGTAACTGATTTATACTAATTACTTTACAGTTTCAATGGCATTCGTTTTCTTTTCTTCATCTTTAGATGACGCATTCAGCTGCCTCAAATTAGCCACTCTAGCCCTTTCTTTCTGAGCTTGCTCTTCTTTTTTCTGATTATATAAAAAAAATTAGTTAACTGATAAATTTATTAGTTACAAAATTTTAAAACTTCAAAGAATATAAAATCTTTCAGATACGATACTTACAGTATTAACTTCGCTTTGTCATGTTCTTATCGTTCGTTCCTATTGTTGTTTCGGCTGGCCTACGAGTCCTTTTCTGACTCAATAAATTTACAAGTTCCTCTTCCGAGTCTAAAAATATTCCTATACCTCCATAAACTAAGACTAAAATAAGACACCTACCTGCTAATTTCAAAATAATAGCTTTATAGTAGCCTGCTAATGGTACACTTTTTGCTTATTACTAAAGCTTCTCTTTATCTCATCAACGTGAAGAATTTTATGCTCACGAGTCATAACTTTTCATGGAATATCCCTATCTTGTGGACTCAAAAACACGTTGTATTGGTAAACAACTCTAGTTGGAGGTTATTAAAATCTTCAAAAAAAGTTTTACGCACTTCTGTTTTGTCACACATACTGCACATGTGCCTACATTGTTCTAAAAGTAATCAAGTACCAGACCTAAAACATTAATTAATATTTAAAAAATTAACTTACTTCATAATATATTAATAAAAGCTTGTATAAATGAGTTTTAAAGATAATAAACACAATGGCAATTTTTAGGTTATGTTTGCAAAAAATTATGAAATAATGTTTTACCTGCGTTTATTTTCACTGAAATAAAACAATTTCGATGTTATGCAAAATATTACAAATCACTGCACTCTAAACAATAAACGATCACTATAAATTATAATATAATATCACGTGTACTATGATATCAATATTTACTATATTATTATAAATTAACGAAACTAACTATATAGTGGTACCAACAGAACAATTATTATAAATTACGTTTTGGTTTCGATGGTAATTTAAAGAAAAACAACGAATCGAAATCATCTGATTTATATAATATTAATTATATTAATCCGCTAATTACTGATTTGTTCGCAAATAAAAAAAGAATTACGTAGAACTCAGATGTTGCTTGGATGTAAAATTGTAAGTTCAATTTTCAAACATTCAGATGAAATACTCTAATATACAATAATAATTTTATAATGATATGATTAAATAATAATAATATTTTTTAATAATTTTAGAATTTTATTAATATAATAAAAATATAAAATATAATTTTATAATAATTTTAAAACACGTGGCACTCGCGGGTTCGACCCGCGAGTGCGGGTAAAGTAAGTCGGTTTACGAACGATAATTTTACGTGATAACGTCATAAGAAAACGTTGATGAAAAATTTCATACTTTTATGAATTGAATTGAATTATTTTTTAATTAAATTAAATTAATTAATTATTTATTTTTTAATTAAAACAGATAATACGAATTAAAACTATGTTATACATTCACCCTCGATAGGCTTTTGCGTTATGTGCATGAAACATAATTGCATCATTTTGTGATCGCGAGATCGAACCTCATTTCGCTTTTTTTGTTTTTTATAATATTTAAAAATAAATAAATAATATTATATAAATACATATTTCTCATTTTATTAAATTTATGCATAAAATTAAAATTGCATATGCCCAAGGTCATGTCATACATCAAATATACTCATGGTCACATAATACCCATGGTCACATCACATCTGCACATGGTCACATTGCATCTGCCCATGGTCACATTGCATTTACCCATGGTCACATTGCATCTGCCCATGGTCACATTACGTGCCCATGGGTATATCCCCAAGAAGTTTGGGGATATGACCAATGTGACCATGGGCACACATGGGAACATTTCGACCAGGGGTGCTATGCCACATTGACTACTGCATCACCGTGTATTATGGATGCTTCACGGATCACCTGAAGAACAAACTACAAGTATTGCAGAATGTTTGCCTTCGCTTTGCCTATGACATTGGTCATAGGGAACGTGTTACACCATACTACACTGCACAAAGAATAATGAAATTGGATACAAGCTTCGAATTGTTCTTTGCAGTGATGCTATTTAATGTACTTAAGTCGGGACATCCGAGCTACCTTAATGGTTTCTTAATCAAGAGGTCAGACTGCCACAGGCTAAATCTACGCTCAAATGAGCATCTTTCCATTCCACAACATCACAGTTCCAAATTCAAGATCGTTCCAATATATTATGTCCAGTACCTATACTAAGTTTATTGTCGTTTTCCAGACGTTTAAGAACAAAGAATCGTTTAAGAAGAAGATGGTAGAAAAACTATCACTGGAGGTCCAGGTGGAAAACAGCTTTGCTGACGCTTCACCCTTTTAGGCAATTTTTATGCTGTATTTATATTGCTTAATGCATTCGTGAAAGCCCTTCAAAGCGTGTACGCGCCTCGTCGAACTAGCGAAAGGCGACACGGAACCCGTGACCACCAACCGGGGGTCAAAACGCGATAACTTCTCAAAGCGGACGGCAGAGAAAAGAACTAAATATGCAAAAACTAAAAAACTCTACAAAAGAAATCCGCAGCAGCTGGAAAACCTGGTAGTCGGGGGAAACGCACACGAACTCACGGGAACCACTAAGCCCAAGCGCCCCTGCGACTCAGTAAAGCGGTTTTACGAGAAACTCTGGAGTCGCACGGGTGATCCTCTTGCGACTCGCATCAACACTGGCTGCAAACTGGTCTCGGCAATCACGATCACCGAAATATCAAAAAAATTCAGTGCCTAAAGTACAAGAGCGCGCCGGTGCCGGACAGCGTGACTAAAATGGGCTTCCGCACGCACGGGATGGCGGCCGCACTTACTATAATATTCAATAGTATCCTGATCTCAGGACAAGGTGGGAAGCTGTACACGGTAGATAGTAGTTATTGCTTGATAGCTTCGGTTATTGGCGTGCTTATGTTAATTGATAAATTAAAACTTTGTAGAAAATGGGAAAAATTATGAAAATCGGTAAAGTCGTATTTGTCCTGAGCTGCCGTTACGCAGGCAGGAAAGCCGTGGTTTTAAAAAAACTATGATGATGGTACTCCCAATAAACCCTATGGATACGCATTGATTGTAGGAATCGATCGTTACCCACGAAATGTGTACAAACGCATAGGCAAAACAAAAATCCATAAAAGGTCTAAAATAAAGGCTTTTATTAAGATAGTTAGTTACAACCATTTGCTTCATCAAAAAGTTGCTTCTAAAGACATTAAAGACCCAATAAAGTGTAAGAAGGTTCGTTTCCAATTTAGAATAGAGCTGGAAGAGCGATATAAACAGGGAAAGAATAAATGGTTGTTCCAGAAGCTACGGTTTTAGATTTTTTAATAATGTAAGATCCATTTTACTGCAATTAATTAAACTAACCGTTTATTTTATAAAAAAAAACTGTCGTCTGACCGACGACCGTGGAGACATAACCTCATAAAAATGATTGAAGTAAATAAAATTGCAAATGAGCTGAAAAAGCTTTTAAAAGACGAACTCATCTATCTGCTATTAAATGGCAGCCTTATAGCGAAATGGCAAGACAACAAAATTTTAACAGATTTTGTGAAATTAATGAAGACAAGTGGCTCCAGTGACAGCAATGAAGGTATTGAAGTTATCTGAGGTTTAAAAATGCAAATTAAAGTGATGCAAGAGCTTATTAACGAAAAATCTTTTGTTAACAAATTGCTACTTGAAAAAATCTCGAGAAACGCGGAAAAAATATCAGAGTCGCAAACAATTGTAAATACAGCGAATAGTGTGAACTGTGCTTCATTTGCAGCAGTTATTAAGTAACCTACGTCACCGGTTACTAAACAAAGCAATCCAAGCAACCTCAAAGTTGTCAAACCTAAATTGACAAAAACCGAGGGTAAACATAAAAGCAATAGAAATATTCAAACAAGGGAATATATGACTAACGGCCGGTTTCACAAAGTCTGGTTAACCTGCAGTTTAGCGGTTACCTTCACTTAACCTATGAAGAAGTGTTTCACAATCTCTAGCCTGACGGCTAACCTTAGGTTAAGTGCTGGTATTTGTAACCCACAGAAGTTCCTTGAGTTAACTCAAGGTTTACATCAACTATCACTTTGTTTGCAGTTGGAACACACGAAAGGCAGTGCTCTCATTAATTTCAAACGGCGACAGCTTTAAAGACAGCAAAACTTCAAAAAGCAGAAACTCCCCTCCAAGAAACCAAGGGACGCCAAGCAGAAACGCCCACTTTCAACCAGCCAGTCAAAGGATACCGCCAATCATCATTCGCTCAGGCGGTTCCTGGACCCAAAACTACCAACTGATCAAAGGAAAGATCAACTATACAAAGATCAGACCAACACGCGACGGCATGGAGGTTCATCCCACAACGACCGAAGACTATCGGAAACTTAACCGAATACTCGAGAAGAAGAAAATCGAGAGTCATTCCTATATGCTCCCGGAGGACAAACCCCTCAAAGTGGTAATCAGAGGGCTCCCTATAGACATAACCCCCGACGAGCTGAAAGCCGACCTAGAGAGACAAGGACTCCGAGTGCAAAAATTGCACCAAATGAGAATGGGTCGAGACCGTCGCTTAATACCCCTCTACCTGGTCTAATTGGACAAGACAGATGAAGGCAAAAAGATCTTCACGACCACGGGAGCCTATGGGGTAGGCTTCACGGTTGAATCGCAACACCCCAAAGTAGAAATCGGGCAATTCCACCGCTTCCAAAGGTACGGCCACGCCCAACGATGCTGCCGATAGTCCAGCCAGACCAGCCGAACGAGTAAGACGTACCTAGAGACCAGCTACCAGACCAGACCACGTGGCCAGCCAGTACCAGTTATAAACATTTCGAATCAGCTCAGGACAATTGTTGAGGACGACAGGCAGTTATTATCCATAAACCCGCCATCAAAACCAACAAGTTAGACAGGGAGGATCTAAAGTTTTCACGTCAAACTCCGATTTATTTGAAATTTTTATTTCAAAAACCGAAATTTTTTAATTTCTAATTTCTGAATTTCTGCAAATTTATTTTAACAAACAGCAACACGATTGCAAACCAAAAGATCGAGGAGATCTCCGCCAGCCTGGCCAAGCTCCAGAGGGAGCAAACCAAGAGGAACGAGGAGTTCAGGAAACTCCAGAGGCAACACGATGTCCAGAACGAACTGGACAAGAAGGCGGTTGCTCTCCTTCAAGAGCAGCTAAGACAAATTGGGCAACTAGGGAGGAAAATGCAGGTGAAGCTGGAAAGCCAGACGCCACCTCAACTGATGGCCAGACCCATCACGCCGCCACCAGGATTTTCCGCCATCCCCGCGAAAGAACCGGCTTTCCAAACCGGAAAAACTCAAAAGAGGAAGAAGAACTCCTCCCGGGACACCTCACCGGCATCTAGCACCGCCTCCGACGACCTACTCCACAACAACAAGTACAGGGTACTTGCCGATGACTTTGAAGGTGACAATCCTGCTAGCTCCGCAAGGACGGACATTAAGACAAGTCAGGACGTACCGACCAGGTCCCAGTTAGCCCCAAGAAGCCAGAAGTCCCCGCCACCACGCAGCCACGCAAGCGCCCACTTCAAGCCCGCAGAGCCCAGGATTCCTCCAATCATCGTGAGGACGCAGGACAACTGGGCGCAAACATACAGCCTCATTCAGGGGCAAATCAAGACGTCCAAAATTCGCACCGTACGCGACGGCATGGAGGTCCACCCAGCCACAACAGAGGACTTCCGGAAACTCAACAGGCTTCTGGAAGCAAAGCAGATCGAAAATCACACGTACATGCTGACGGAGGACAAACCCCTCAAGGTAGTCATACGCGGACTACCGATAACGATCACCCCGTGACTCCCGGTGCAATCGGTGAACCAAATGCCACGTGGACGCGACCGCCGCCCGATGCCCTTATACCTTGTCCAACTGGACAAGACAGAAGAAGGGAAGAAAATCTTCCAGACCACGGAAGCCTACGAAGTAGGCTTCACCGTCGAATCGCCCCATCCCAAGACGAAAGTCGGACAATGATACAGGTGCCAGCGCTATGGACACGCGCAACGCTGCTGCCCCGCATCGGGCCAAGTGCGTCAAGTGCGGGGAGGACCACCTGACGGCAGAGTGCCCCAAAACCAGGGAAGAACCGGAGAGATGCGCCAATTGCCGGGGACCCCACCCCGCGAACTACAAGGGATGCCCGGAGTATCCGAAAATAAGGAAGAACGGAGAGCCATGGAGGAAACCGCACCAGCACAGGAACCCCTCGGTCCCGCCGCCCTCGTACAGGAGCAGGCGCCCCACCAGCTACCGCAACACGCCAGCGAGACGCTCCCCCAGCCGCCAGTTCACACCGCGACGACGATCCCCCAGCCGCCAAAACCCGCCGCGAAGACGCTCCCCCAGCCGCCAAAACGGACCGCCAAGACCACGCTCCAGAAAACGCCAGAAAACGCGAACAACGCACCTGGCACCCGGACGACAAACGACGATACAACCGCCTCAAAGAGCGAGTTTCCGAAGAAGTTAAAGCGCATCACGATCTGGAATGGGCAAACAAGATCGAATCGCTCAACTTTGAGGACCAATCCGCCTGGAAAATGGCCAACGCCCTAATCCGCCCCAAAAACCGCCAGACGCCCGCCATTATCCGCCCCGACAACACGCAAGCGAAAAGCGACCAGAAAAAAGCCGACACCTTCGCCGACAACCTAGAAATTCAGTGCAGCCCCCTCGAAGAGCGCCTCAACCAAGACCATATCGAAATGGTCGAGGACTTCGTCATGAGGACCCTCCCAATCGAAGACCCCACACCGATCGACCCGGCCTCGACAAAGGAAGTCACTCAAATAATCCGATCCCTGAAGAACAGGAAGGCACCCGGACCCGACGCGATCATAAACCGATCCCTCAAGGCAATGCCGTGCAAGGCAATCGCTGCACTCACCGGCATCATCAACGCCTCACTCCGCCTCCGCTACTTTCCGCAGAAATGGAAAACTGCCGACGTAGTGGTCATCCCCAAGGCAGGTCAAGACCCTCGGAAGCCCCAAAGCTATCGCCCCATCACCCTCCTCGCGTCGCTAGGAAAAGTCGCAGAAAGAGTCATCTGCACTCGTATCAAGCAAACCATGTTCGATCAAAGCATCCTGCAAGACGAGCAGTTCGGTTTCCGCCCAGGACACGGCACGGTTCAGCAAGTCCTCCGCCTGGTCGAACACATCTCCCTCGGTTTTAACAAGAAAGAGGTCACCGCACTCGTTCTACTCGACGTCTCGAAGGCCTTCGACAAAGTGTGGCACCAGGGTCTTCTTTACAAGATGTACAACGCCAACATCCAACCAGCACTCGTCAAGCTGGTGGCGTCATACCTTGATAATCGAAAATTCAAGGTGAAATTCGAAGGCACCCGATCCTCCGAGCGCTTCATCACTGCCGGAGTACCCCAAGGATCCATCCTCGCCCCGACCCTTTTCAACATCTTCGTGAGCGACATGCCAGCCCCAACCGACCCGAGGACGAAGATCTCGCTCTACGCGGATGACACGGTCGTGTACACTTCCTCCACGAGTCAAGATCTCGCCACCGATCGACTGCAAGACACCGTGAACAACCTGGAAAGATGGTTCGCAACATGGCGCATCGGTGTAAACTCGACCAAAAGTACCGCGACCATGTTCAAAAAGAAACGATACAAGATCCGTCCTCGAACCAACATCTTCATGTTCGAGACCCCAATCCCATGGACAAACACTTCCAAGTACCTGGGAGTCACGTTGGACTACAGACTGCTGTGGAAGGAACACATTCAAACCGGTGCAAACCGGGGAAGAGCCGTCTTCACAAAGCTCTACCCGCTCCTAGCTTCCGACAGCAAGATGTCACCGGCAAACAAGCTGCGCATCTACAAGGCCATCATCAGACCCACCATGACCTACGCCGCGCCCGTATGGGGGACGGCTGCCCGCACTCACATAAAGAAGATCCAGGTGGTGCAAAATAAATCCATTCGGCACGCATTCTCAAGCCCGTACTATGTCACCAATAGAAGACTCCACGCCGACGCGAAGATGGAAACCATCGACGTGCATATCAGGAACCAGGCGGAAAAATTATACAAGACCGCGAGCTTCTCGGACAATCCCCTCATCTGGCAGCTAGGATAATATCAACCAGGCTACAACCTAGAACACAGCCGGCCAAAGGACATCCTCATCCGCCCGTCAGCCGGGGTGTAAGTAACAGTAATCTTTACATGTTTGTTTCAGGTTCCCACCAAGCATCGGGTTCATCAAAACACCGGATGCCAAGAAACCATGTAAAGACGCCCGGAAACACGCCAAATCACTCGCCACGACCCTTGGCCAGAAAGGGACCAAGCTCATCGAATGCAAGGAACCACAATTGACGTACACTCGCCCCGCCCCACCGACATCAAGGGACCAAGCTCATCCAATGCAAGGAACCACAATTCACGGACACTCGCCCCGCCCCATGGACATCAAGGGACCAAGCTCATCCAATGCAACGAACCAAAATTCACGGACACTCGCCCCGCCCCATCGACACCAAGGGACCAAGTTCGTCAAATACTGGGGACCCAAATCCACTGATCGCACACTCGCTTCGCCCGCAGAATCCAAGAGACAAGTTTAAAAAGACGGACCAAAAACACACACTCCTCACCATTCGAGCCCGAACAGCCGTAGCGTACAGACGTGCTTCACTAGTGACACTCTTACCTTAAATTGTTATAAATCTTCCACCCATGACCACCATGTCTGCCGAACTAACCGTACCCAACATCCGTGTAACGGAACTACAAAACAAGTACTCCTTCCTAGACAAGGAACTCGCCAACGTCAGGACAATTCTGATCGAACTCCAATCGAGCCGAGCAGAATTCATCCAAAAAGCGGAAGAAGACAGGAAGACGTATGAAAAGCAGCTTCAAGACGCCAAAGAAGCCTTGAACGCTAACCTAGACACCAAAATTGCAGGGCTCCAAGACTCTTTGGAGTTCCTAATGAACGAAAGGACTGACATTGCATCCGAACTCAAGCACCTAGACATCGACGTGCCCTCCACCTCCGCAACTCAGCTAACTCCCACCGCTCGCTCGACCAAAAAGCGACCAGCAGCTGACACACCATCCAGCAATGACGACACCCCAACACTGGCGATCACCAGAACGCAGTTAAAGAAACAGCGTAAGCTCCTCCGTCCCACGGAGATGAGCAAAAAACGCACTATCCCACCACCAAGTTCCGACGCCGCAGCTGAAACAACCACAAGTAAAACCCCCGAGCAGGAGCCGCTGGCACACCCAAGCCCAGCAAGCCCCCAGGTCGATTCAACCGCCGCAACCGAGATCACCCCATCCCCAGCCTCGCAAATTCCTCCCACCCAAACAAGATTGCGCATCCCGCCGATCGTTCTAAAAAAAGCCACCAAGTGGGACGCCCTACGAGCCCGCATCCTAACCCTCGGATACCGGTTCACGAGAGCAACTAACGTCCAAGAGGGAATTAGCATCACCCCAGCAACCTCGGACGATTATAGGGGCATTTTCAAATTGTTCGAGGAGGACCTCGACCCAGCACTAGGTGGCTTTTTCACCTACCAATTACCAGAAGACCGCCCCCTAAAAGTGGTCCTAAGGGGAGTAAATGTAGACCAGACAATCGAGGCCGTCAAAGATGACCTCGAATCCCAAGGCTTTGAAATTCACCAGGTCGCACGGATGCACAGCGGCCGAAACCGCCAACCAATCCCGCTTGTGATGGTCACCCTCGAAAAAACAACCGCAAACAGGGCCATTTACGAAGTCCGAACGGTTGTCGGACTTAATATTAAAGTGGAAACGCCGCACCGAAAAGCCCGCATCAGCCAATGCCACCGATGTCAATCCTTCGGGCATAGCCAGCGTAACTGCCGCTCTGGACCACGATGTGTCAAATGTGCAGCCCCACATCTCACCGCCACCTGCACCAAAACACGAGATACCAAAGCTACGTGCGCTAACTGCTCCGGAGACCACCCCGCCAACTACCAAGGGTGCCCCAGCTTCCCCAAACTTAAGAGAACCGGTCAAAACAATCACGTACGGCCAGAGGGTCCACTCCACGGGCGCTTTGCCCCACATCGCACGCAGCCCGGGACGACCTATGCGAACCGATCTACGCGCCAGCAGCAACAACCGCTCATGGCCAATCCTGTAGCCCCTCCGAGGATCGCGCAGCAAGCCACGCCCCAAAAAGTCCACGAAGCCGATCCCTTCGCACAGGCATACGAAACAATGATGCAACTTGTAGGAGACCCCTCGGAATTCCTAAGGTACCTACAAACACGACAGGCAGAAGCAAATTCAATTTAAATCACAACCCACCAAGCCCAAAACATGCCAAAAACATCACACATCAATGAATCCACACCCTCGTAAACCACCAGCCAGCCTCAGGATCGCTTTCTGGAATGCCAACGGTCTTTGCCTCACCAAACGAATGGAACTGCTAGACTTTGCCCATGAGAAAGACTTGGACGTCATCCTGATAGCCGAGACACATCTCAAACCCAGCCACACTGCCAAACTTTCTAACTACACCCTACACCGAAATGACCGACCCGGCGGTGCCGGTGGGGGCACCGCAATCTACATCAAACGGTCACTCCAACACTACAACACCACCCGACCGGATCTTAATCAAATCAAGGCCACCACCATCACGCTGCCCGTCCACAACCTGGGAAACCTCCAACTCACGGCAGCCTACAGCAAACCAAAGGACAACCTCCCCCAAGACGACCTCCGCAAGATGCTCCGCGGTTCCGCTCCCAAAATTATACTGGGCGATTTAAACGCCAAGCACCCGTCCTGGAACTCCAGAAGGTCTAACACAGCGGGGAACGTGCTCCGCAAGCTGGCTACTAACCTTGTAGTAGATGTCGTTGGCCCAACTGAACCAACACACAGGGCCACGCAAGGCCCCGGCAGTGACGATGTTCTCGACATTGCAATCATGACCAACATCACCATCCCACATTCACTGGAAACCATCCAGGCATTGTCGTCAGATCACCTCCCGATACTTCTCCAACTGGGCGATCCACTCAACCAACCCGCCTCAAGGGTAGCCACGATCACCGCCTGGCCGGTTTTCAGAAACCACATTGCAAACACCATGGGCAACATCCCAATCATCGCGGACCCCAACCAACTCGAGGACTATGTGGCAACCCTCGAGAACGCAATTACCAACTCGCTGAAAGCCGCATCTCACGACATCCCGATCCCGGACACTCGCGACCTGCTCCCGGCCGACCTTAAACAACTAATTAAGGAAAAAAGGAAAGCAGAGAAGAGGTCCCGCTTCACCATGTGCCCCGCAGACCGCCTCCACACCGCCCAGCTCAAGGCAACGCTAAAATTCAAACTCCGCAAATACCACAGCGAATCCTGGGCAGCAAAGCTGGACTCTCTCAATTTCGAAGACATGTCGGCATGGCACATGGTCAAAGCATTAAAAAACACCCGCACCACCATCCCGGCACTGCAGTCCAACACCGGCCTAGCCATCACCGACCAGGACAAAGCGGAAGCGTTCGCGGACGCACTCGAAGAGCAGTGCAGCCCAATCCCCAACAACGCAAACCCTGGCCACCTCGAAGAGGTAAACACCGCAGTCATGAACAAGTTGAACCCAGAAGCCCTACTGAACCAACCCCCCCTCAAGCCTGCCACCCCTGAAGAAGTCGCCGACGCAATCAAGCGAACCAAGCGGCGTCGGGCGCCAGGACCGGACAGAATTACATATGCCGCCCTTAAAGAGCTCCTGAGAAAAGCCATTGTAGCGATCACCACCATATCTAACACCATCCTTCGACTCGGGCACTTCCCCGACCGTTGGAAAACAGCAGATGTGGTGGTGATACCTAAACCAGGGAAACCAAACAACATACCGACCAACTACAGGCCCATCAGTTTACTCCCGACAATAGGGAAGGTGGTGGAACGCATCATCCTAACCAGGCTCAGCCACTCGCTCGAGGAGTTCCACGTCATTCAAGACGAGAATTTGGATTTCGACCGGGACACTCCACCACCCTCCAGATCCTAAGATTAGTCGAGGCCATTACACTGGCCTTCAATAAGAGAGAATACTGCTGCGCCGCCTTCCTGGACGTCTCAAAGGCCTTTGACAAGGTCTGGCACAATGGGCTCCTCTTCAAGATGCTGCAAGCCAACATCCCACCTCCCATGGTTAAACTCACACAATCATACCTGGCCAACCGCACCTTCCGCATTAAAATTGAGAGCACCCGCTCAACACCGCGACCAATCACGGCAGGCGTACCACAGGGGTCGATTCTTTCACCGACCCTGTTCAACATGTACGTCAGTGACCTGCCCAGACCACCAGACCACAACAGTGCCCTATTTTTATATGCGGATGACACAACGATTGCCACCTCTTCGTTGTGCCCGCAAATTGCAACCCGCAAGACCCAGGCAGCCCTTGATGAACTCGAGAAGTGGTACACGAAATGGCGAATCGAGGTAAACTCCGAGAAGAGCGCCGCCATTCTATTCCGCAACAAGCGTACCAAGCAGCATACTCTTCCAGACCTGAACATGTTTGGTACCAAAATACCATGGCTCGAGTCCACAAAATACCTGGGTGTCACATTCGATCACCGCCTAAATTGGGGAGCCCACGCCACCCAAGTTAACCGTCAAGCAAGGGCCCTCATGGCCCAGCTCGCCCCCCTCGTTGGCCGCCGCAAATCAAATTAAGATTGTACAACACCATCATCCGGCCAACCCTCACATACGCAGCCCCGGCGTGGGCCTACACCACCACCACCAAAACTAAAATCATCCAGACCGTCCAAAATATCTGTTTGAGAAATGCCATGGACGCCCCGTGGTTCGTCACCAACAGGCAGCTCCACGCCGACACCAGGATAGACAAAATCCAGGACCAGGTCAGAAAAGCCGCCGAAAAGATTTACGACCGAGCCCACGACGTGGACAACCCTCTCATCGCTGGACTTGGCAAATACAACGTGGACCACTTCTGGCTCCACCCGAGACCAAAAATCTTACTAAA
Organism: Cantharis rustica; assembly: GCA_911387805.1. Taxonomy (NCBI): domain Eukaryota; kingdom Metazoa; phylum Arthropoda; class Insecta; order Coleoptera; family Cantharidae; genus Cantharis; species Cantharis rustica. The sequence goes on from OU426880.1 coordinate 28,073,722, forward strand.
TACATAAAGGAAGAAAACCTCAAAACGACATCAGGGACCAACACTTCACCCAAGTCCAAGCAGAGACGCTGCCCACATGAGTTGAAGGAGATAAACGGTAACACGTGGCAACTCCATATAACCAATAAGTTCATCGTTCATCGTTCATCCTCACCGCCGCCTCTGACCCCAAACCACGTAACAGGAGCTCACCGCAACATCTAGAACATCGAAAAATCAAGGGAAATATCCCAAGGGACCAAAAAACCCAGCCAGATCAAGCCTAGCGCTTTAAGAAAAGAGGAAAGAAACCTCAATAAACTCCAACGCCCGCTGCCCACATGAGTTGAAGGAGATAAACGGTAACACGTGGTACCTCCATATAGCCAATAAGTTCATAGTTCATCGTACGATGCTGCCGCGCAAATGCAAAGTGCGTGAAATGTGGACAAGAGCACCTCACGGCAGAGTGCACGAAGCCGATGGAGGAACCGGCCAAATGCGCAAACTGTGAGGGCGCGCACTCCACAAATTACAAGGGATGCTCCGCATACTCAAAACCTAGAAGACCCGGCCAGCCAAGAGGACCCTACAGCCAACCAAGAGCTCAATCCAACCCTCACCCACCCATTGGACAACGAAGAGCTCCCTCTTACTTAGAAACTGCCAGCAGACACGCCACTAACCAGGAGAGACGATATTCCCCAAAGCCCCGCGCAGCCCGAAAGACACCTGCGATCCTAGAGATGTTCAACGACCTAATATGGTCCTTCGCAGCAATCCTAAAAGACGCAAAAGTCAACAACGACGTCATCGACAAACTACAGGTCGCAGCAGATTACATAGTTAACAAAGAAACAATTGCAAATGTTTAGACAACGACACCAGCAGCCATCCCTGCAGATTGAATTCTGGAATGCAAACGGACTCCTTGCGAAGAAATTCTTGCTGCTAGACTTTGCCCACTTCTACGACCTGGACGTCATCATGGTCAACAAGACCCACTTAAGGAAAGGAGACAACGCCATACTGCCAGGGTACATCTTGTACCGCACAGACCGACAACATGCCCGAGGTGGAGGCACCGCCATTTACATCAATACCTCCATGGAACATCACGAAGGACCCCCTCTGGAAGGGATCTAAATCACGTAGAGGCCACATTAGTCATCATCCACATGAGGAACCACGAATGGATTCAAATCTCATCAATCTACAATGCTCCCAACAGGCAAATCCTCCAAGAAGATATCGCCGCTCTCCTTGACGGACCAGAAAGGAAAATCATTGCGAGCGACTTTAACGCCAAGCACTCAACCTGGGCCTGCAGGCACACCAACCAAGCAGGAAAAACCCTCTCCACACTCGCCATGGACCTTGACTTCATCATCGCTGCTCCGACAGCCCCAACCCATTACTCCCCGGCCGGCACGCCAACCATCATCGACTTCGCCCTCATCGAGGACATCCAGATGCAGTTTTATATAACAACAGTACAGGAGCTCACCTCGGACCACTACCCAGTGCTTCTTCACCTGGGGGACGACATAAGATCAAGACTCCAACCGACAAAATCAAAAATCTCATGGCCCACCTTCCACGACCACCTTCACAAGACCATGGACATTATTCCGGTCATTTCCACTGAAAACGAATTATTATAATAAATAAATTATTGAATTCTAAAATTAGTTTTAAAAACTGCTAATGCTAAAATTGTTTCTAATATTTTCTTTTACAGGAACGACTGTCTTTCCGCAAGTCAACATTTGTGCCTTTCATTAAATTTCTTTGCAAAATACTTGTTGCCAAATAACAACAAACTTTCTTAAATATGTGGCTTCTTTTGAAGCCACCCGTGGTCAACCTACAACGAGGCGCTCTTTTTTCTGGCAAATATGGAACTGCCTTTTTTTTAACCCCCCAAACTTACAATTAAAAATTCCATCAGGCCCGCAAAATGGTTCACACACTTTGCGACTATTCCTAAAATTAACTAAAACTAATAAATAAACATAAATGTCATTGAAGCGGTAGGTTTTCTAATATTTCTTTTAAAGTTTGAAAACCAACCGCTCAATGTAACTTAATCTTTTCTTAAAATTACTTTCTCACGATTTTAGAATTGTTGAATTTAACAAATATAATTTTTAGCGTGAGATTTACAAAAAAAACTAATTTATTTCATTACGCGGTATTACTAAAATCTGTTATTTTTCACTTACTTCGTTAAATTAACTGGCGCCACTTTAATAAGCCATATTTTCTATTTCAAATTGTATCGTTACCGCACAGAAATCAAAACCGTCTCGCACGTTAACAAAGTAAATCGGTATAATTAAAATTTTAGAATTCGTTAATGTACAAAAATCGAAAAGCGTCTTATACGTTCAGATGGTAAATCGGTAATTTAAATTTTCTAATTCGTTACGGCACAACAATCAAGAAAACGTCGTGAACGTTGAAAAAGTAAATCGGTAATGCATCTTTCCTTTCTTAATAAAAGAATATGAACTCTTTATTTATCAAAAATTATGAAACATCTTTGTTCTCCTCGTTGGTCACACGCTTGCTTATACTATCCATCCGACAGTGCCGGCTTTTTCAGCCATCGGGTCGTAAAAGACAAGCCCCTAAAGGTAGTGATTAGGGTGATCCACCACACGATTGATACCGACACCATCAAGGGAGAATTAGAAGCCCAACGCTTTCAAGTGCATAACGTCTCAACGATGTAAAAGGTCTGTGACAGGAAGTCCCTCTCACTACTACTGATCACCCTCTCGAAATGCGACAACAACAAAAGAATCTACGACGTCGAGAAGATTCTTGACATCGACATCGTTATTGAATCTTGCAACCGGAAATTCAGGATAGGACAGTGCCATACACAGAACATATAAGTAGGAGAAGGGAACCTCGCATGTTAATTCATCGCAACACGGCCCTCCTGCGGCCGTAGGGCACAACTAAAATTTTTGCGCGGCGTTTGAATAGCTCTTTATAATTTCATAATTTTATTACAAGATTTAAAATTTCAAATTCTTAAAAAATTTATTTATAAATTTTCTATAATAAACAGAGGTAATTATAGAAAATATATAAATAAATTTCTTGAGAATTTCAAATAATTATCTACTAAATCTGACATCAGGAGGTTGGTTATCAATAAAAATTCAGTCAAATTAAAAATGTATATGAAATATATTAAACACAAGTTAATACAGAAATTTATAAAAAAAACAATATGTATGTACAACAAACAGCAAATAATTTTTAAAAAGCAGTAACAATATAATATACATAAAACAATAATATTAAATAAGTATTAAAACGAACAAGTTATATAATCATATACAACAAAATAAATTTTCACATCACTTCACGTGCACATGCGTCTCGTATAAAAACACGAACCAAAAATGAAAATATAACTGATGTAACCTAAAAATAATAATACAGTGTAAAATAAAGGAAGATAACACTGAAAATCACTAGAAATCACTAAGAATCTCACCAGCTTTGATGCCCTTTGGCGAGTATAACCGAAGAATTACGATGAGGCACCCGATGATCGTGTTGCCGTAATTTCGTATCTCAGCTTCACCCCCATGGTGCCATAAATGTCAGACATTCGGGCACTCGTAAATAGTGCCGTTGCGCAGCGAGATATGTAAAGTGCGCAGGCGTGTCCCACGTATCAAGTACTTAAAATAAAATATCCCACATATCAAATCCGGTCAACTCACTCACCACCACACAAGAAAATGCGAAAAGAACTACAAGCGAAGAAAAACAGCACTGCTAGGAAGAAATACCCGGCCCATCGGCCGCGGTACCAAGCTAGAACTAAACTCAACGCCACTGTAGGTCCAGCGGTCCTAAAAAGCCAAAGCCATTAATACCGCCAGATGAAGGAGCTTTAAGGCAGCCTCCGACTGCCACCTGCTCTACAAGAAATTTATTAGTTAGTTAATAAGTAAACAAAAAAAAAACAACGAAATTCTAACTACACAATAATATATTTAAAATATTAATTTCAGAAATTAAATCACAATTCATATTTCAAAATATGTAATTTTAAAACTCTAAAAGGGAGGGATTCTTCTCGTGAAAGAAAACGCTTAAGAAAATTAGCACAAGAACAAAGAAGAAAATCTATACGCTGCTGCAGATATGATGCATTGCTTTGAAAATAGAGAGTTCAAGTTTTGGCATTAGTCCAAGTATCAAATTAAAAAATATTTTATCATTCCATCTTACGAGATGCGTGACGGTAAGTCGCACGTTGATTTCTCTGCTTTTCATTTTGTTGACGGTACGTGTGCTTTGATATACTCTTAATTTTGTTATCAGTCGCGGTCGACACCCGGACGAGTTCTATGGCTTCGAGTTCCACCCTTGGCGAGTTCTGTTATTCTTCAGAGATATTTTTAAATTGTTCCAACGCCTTCGGCGCCCTGCGGGCCTGTTTTATTTTTTTGCCTTACACAACAACGGCTAATCATACAGCCGTGTTAAAAGATGTATCTAAAATACCTGTAAATTTTACATTTTTAAATTCGATTTTTTCGAGATCTAATTTATAATCCAACAAAATTTTTGTTAGAAAATGTTTAGAAAAGTGTCCTCTTTCTTAGTGTGTAGATGAAATTTTGAAAATCGTGGGTTCGATTTTCTGACAGATCCCTATTTTTTAATTTGATACTTGTTAATGCCAAAACTTGAACTCTTCAGTTTTAAAATAATCGATATTATTTTCAAAGCAATGCATCATATCTGCAGCAGCGTATAAATTTATTTTGCCTGCTAATTTTCTTCTTCGTTCTTGTGCTAATTTTCTTAAACGTTTTCTTTCTTCGGTCACAATAGGTTTTGAAACACAAAATCTTTCAGTTTTCAATAAAAATTCAAGTAATCCTGTAGGTTCCTTTGTGGTATGATTATTGGAGGTTGATTTGTTATGTTTGGCTGGAAACTCAGTTTTATCGATGAACATTTTGGAAGCACAAAAATCGTTAATATTGTTGAGATTTGAAAAATAAAACTAGAAACTGTTATTTCTGTCACCATAATATTCTATTTATATAGAAATTTTTTTGAAACTATTACCAATTTTAAATACCAATTTTTAATCCAATATTATAATCCTCTTCAGCAGTAAGTAATTGATTGTATCCCCTCCACTTTTGCACCCACCACTACTTTCCTCTCAAGCCATACTCACTTCCCAAGGTCAAGCATCCTATTGGTTGTAAGCCACACCCACTTCCCAAGATCAAGCATACTATTGGTTATAAGCCACACCCACTTCACAAGGTCAAGCATCCTATTGGTTGTAAGCCACCTCCACTTCCCAAAGTCTTTCGCCATCTCACTCACAACTCAGGGTTACCCAAAGAACGAACACACAAAATATCTAAAGGTCACCCCCCTCCCCACTGACATAGTATATAATAGATAAATTTTGCGTACAGTATTACAGTAAAATAACAAATAACTTCTCAAATTTTGTTAGTGATTGCTATATACATACAAATATAAAAAATCAATTGTAACGTGATTCTCCTATTGGTCACAAAAAACCCTTTTTGTCTCTACTGATGACGATAGTTGATAGGCTAGCGCTTGGGGTTTTACCCACTGTCGAAGAAGTTGGGTAGCTTTACAGCTTCGTGAGTCCTTTAAAAAGATGGTGGCTAAGTAAAATAAAAGGAGAATGTTTTTGAGCGCCAGCTGAGGAATGAAACGACTTTACCAAATTCTTGTCGCTCCACTATCTCAACAAAATATAAATGATAAATAAAATAGAATTCGCACAAACTAGATTTCAAAAACGTAAAATAATTATAAATCAAAAGAAACATTTATCAGCAAGAAAAAGAATTGTGATACCGCTACAGGCCGGTTCACAAAAGAAAAATTCCTCCTCAGTCCTGATCTGCATACGAAACAAGCGGATGACTTAAATTACCTAAGTATTTCCTAAGGATAAACATAGAAAGGTAATCAAGTCAGGTCCAAGTGACTCTGGTCACTTGCAAAAATAGCTTTAAAAGAAATCAAATTTTCTGTTATCAGAAAATACCACAAATATTCGTTCAACGTAATTTGTGAACTTAATTTATATTGTACAAAAATTGTTTGCAACATGTGAATTAACAATCGACATTTGCAAATTTTAATATTAACCAAAATCAAGTATTTCTCATTTGAGAATTCAAAAAGTAAATCAATAGTAGGATCAATAAAAATGTGACTCACCTAATTCACTAAATTTCACTTCAAAACTATATATTATGTTTTCAAATCGCCAATTACTGTTTTTGTGGTTTTATTGTTTGACGCTCTTGCACAACCATTTTTGATCGTGTCCTGAACGACCTTTTCTATCAACCACACAAAACCGTTGTATTTTTAAAATTGAAAAGTTACCTCGGCAACGCCATCTTTTAAATCAAAATAAAACAATATTTACAGAAATCTAAATAATTACCAAACCAAAATTAAACAAATTCAAAAAAAAATGTAACAATTGATTGTTACACAATTTGAAACAAGTAACTAAAGTGTGTATTAATTAATTTTTATAATAATTGGCAAATACTTTATTACAGTGAAATATTTAAATGAAAAATCTTATCCAATAAACAAATCACACTCTAAAAACATCTCCATCGGACTGGCTACATTTAATTTGCGACCTAGTTTTACAATTAGTGGTGTTAAACAGAAAGTGATATTATATGAAGAGGATTGGAAACGGCTTATTTATTACCGACGGTTAATAACTACAGAGTCACCCTAACCACAGGGCTAAGTGGGCTATAGCCCCGGGCGCAAGCTTTTTGGGGGCGGCAATTTTTATTTTGATCTTTTTTAGCCCTAAAAAGACTAAAAAATTATTTACGATCTTTTTGGGACAGAGTAAATTAAATAATATGAGTATTTTATATAATAGAGAATGACTTAATAACTTAAATACGAGTGAAATGATATTAATCTATTTGTTAAAAAAAAGCTAGAAAAATAAATATATAACATACTTTTGTTTTTTAACCGACTTCAAAAAAGGAGGAGGTAATCAATTCGGTTGTATTATTTTTTTTATGTTTGTTACCTCAGAACTCCGTCATTTATAAACCGATTTTTAAAATTCTTTCGGTGTTGAATCAAGTATAGTTTCAAGTTGGTCCCATTATAATTTCATTCGTATTGGACCTTGAACTTCGAAGATAAACCGGAAAAACCTTAAAATTTCTCCCCAACTCTCCTCAAAATCGGCTTAATAACGAATTTAGTACTGAGTACCTGTACTTTTTCCTGTGATTTTGCCCGGTGGGTCACAATCTTTTCTTAAGTACTCTACTTTTATTAATATTCTAAGTAGTACGTTAAGTATAAGGTAAATAGTAAATACATTTATATCAACTTTTATATCAACAAATACCAGCACTTAACCTAAGGTTAGCCGTCAGGCCAGCGATTGTGAAACACTTTTTCATAGGTTAAGTGAAGGTAACCACTAAACTGCAAGTTAACCAGACTTTGTGAAACCGGCCGTTAGTCACATATTCCCTTGTTTCAATATTTCCATTGCTTTTATATTTACCCTCGGTTTTCGTCAATTTAGGTTTGACAACTTTGAGGTTGCTTGGATTGTTTTGTTTAGTAGCCGGTGACGTAGGTTGCTTAATTACAGCTGCAAATGAAGCACAGTTCACACTATTCGCTGTATTTACAATTGTTGGCAACGTTGATATTTTTTCCGCGTTTCTCGAGATTTTTTCAAGTAGCAATTTGTTAACAAGAGATTTTTCGTTAATAAGCTCTTGCATCACTTTAATTTGCATTTTTAAACCGCAGATAACTTCAATACCTTCATTGCTGTCACTGGAGCCACTTGTCTTCATTAATTTCACAAAATCTGTTAAAATTTTGTTGTCTGGCCATTTCGCCATAAGGCTGCCATTTAATAGCAGATAGATGAGTTCGTATTTTAAAATCTTTTTCAGCTCATTTGCAATTTTATCTACTTCAATCATTTTTATGAGGTTATGTCTCCACGGTCGTCGGTCAGACGATAGTTTTTTTTTTATAAAATAAACGGTTAGTTTAATTAATTGCAGTAAAATGGATCTTACATTATTAAAAAATCTAAACCCGTAGCTTCTGGAAGAACCATTTATTCTTTCCCTGTTTATATCGCTCTTCCAGCTTTATTCTAAATTGGAAACGAACCTTCTTGCACTTTATTGGGTCTTTAATGTCTTTAGAAGCAACTTTTTGATAAAGCAAATGGTTGTAACTACCTTAATAAAAGCCTTTATTTTAGACCTTTTGTGGATCTTCGATTTGCCTATGCGTTTGTACACATTTGGTGGGTAGCGATCGATTCCTACAATCAATGCGTATCTATACGATTTATCGGGAGTACCATCATCATAGTTTTTAAAACCACGGTTTTGCTGCCTGCGTAACGGCAGCTCAGGACCAATACGACTTTACCGATTTTCATAATTTTTCCCATTTTCTACAAAGTTTTAATTTATCAATTAACATAAGCACGCCAATAACCGAAGCTATCAAGCAATAAGTACCGTCTACCGTGTACAGCTTCCCACCTTGTCCTGAGATCAGGATACTATTGAATATTATAGTAACTGCGGCCGCCATCCCGTGCGTGCGGAAACCCATTTTAGTCACGCCGTCCGGCACCGGCGCGCTCTTGTACTTTAGGTGCTGAATTTTTTTGATATTTCGGTGATCGTGATTGCCCACACTAGTTTGCAGCCAGTGTTGATGCGAGTCGCGAGAGGGTCACCCGTGCGACTCCAGAGTTTCACGTAAAACCGCTTTACTGAGTCGCAAGGGCGCTTGGGCTTAGTGGTTCCCGTGAGTTCGTGTGCGTTTCCCCCGACTAGCAGGCTTTCCAGCTGCTACGGATTTCTTTTGTAGAGTTTTTTGGTTTTTGCATATTTAGTTCTTTTCTCTGCCGTCCGCTTTGAGAAGTTTATCCCGTTTTGACCCCCGGTTGGTGGTCACGGGTTCCGTGTCGCCTTTTGCTAGTTCGACGAGGTGCGTACACGCTTTGAAGGGTTTTCACGAATGGCAGGGTAAGCGGAATTTAAAGATAAAAAAAAGATAAAGATAAATTTATCTTTATCTTTAACTTTATCTAAACAACTTTGGCCAAAAATAATTTGAATGTTGAAGTTTTATCGTTTGACTTCTAACAAAACTTGCCGCTTCCAGTGTCTTCTAGTAGAAAAGTGTTTTACAAAATTCAACTCTGGGTTTACAACTTTTGTATCCACGTAGGGAGCACTGGAAAAAGTTTCTTTTATGTTTATGACGAGACGTTAGCTGCCAAAGGACAAAATGATGTAGCCAGTATGCTTCTATATTTTCTTCAAAATAAAATTAGCTCAGAAGTAACCGATGTGTACATATTTTCTGATAATTGTTCTTCGCAGAATAAAAATTATGTACTGGTCCAATTTTTTCATACTCTAATGGCAACTTCCGAAAGGTTTAGACTGATACAACACAGGTACCCGCAACTCGGTCACAGTTTTTTCCCCTGTGACAGAAGTTTTGGGGCAATAGAAATACAAAAAAAGAAGTATGATAAAATATATTTACTTCAAGAATACTCAAAGATTATTGAAAACACGAGCAAACATTTTAAACTTATTAAAGTAACGCATTTATAAATTTTAAAGATCATTTGCAGAAGTTCTTTTTAAAGAATCCTTAAAAAAAAACAAATTCACCATCTCTAAATATCGTATCATGCAAACCAAAAACTGTATACGGAAATATCATTGAAATGTAGCATAACAGTATCATTTAAGTTGTTTACTGCTTTTAAAATACAAGATAAGAGAAACTTACAAGCGCTGACCTTACCGAATGCTGAAAATTTGTTGTATACCGAAAGAAGAAAGCTTAAAAAAAATAAATTCGAACATGTTATGACTAGCAAAAAATTATGTCCCACAATGCGATCAATGGTTTTATGATGACATCAAAAATTAACATCAAAGTTTTATGCTAGAAAATAAAGAAACTTCTGCTTCAGAATTTAGTGATGATGAATAAAAAAATATTATAACTTTGCATAAATTGCTTATTTGAACTTTTCTTTTGTTTACAAAAATAATTCTTTCAAGCATGAAATTACTTATTATTTTATTTTTAGCATAAAAAAAAATCAAAATACTTTGCATAAATCAGTCAAGTCAATTAGTTTTTTCCTCATACCTCCTCTATTTTTTCTATTGACGTGGTGCGTTTTGCAAAAACGCAATAATATCATCTTTTGCAATTAACAAAATATAAAAATTTGGTTACTGTTGCATATCCCATCCCACGATTTTAACTTTTTCCTATTGACTATTGGAAAGAGGACAATTTTCTGAGTATATTAACACAAAAATGGGGTACAGTCACTTAACCCTCATCACGATTTTCAAAATTTCAATTGCACTATAGGAAAGAGGACACTTTTATGGATATAATACATTAAAAAAAAGGGAGGATGTGGCATTAATTTTCGAAAAAACGGCATTTTAAAGTTATTAAAAGTAGGTAGTTGTAACCCGATACACCCCGTTGCAACGTGTCGAGCCACGGTCAACTTGCACGTTCCGTTGCCCCTAGTTTGGAAGTCATGCCTTCTCTTTTTGTTTTTTCAGTCATGAGGATGGTTTAATTAATAAACCGAAATGTCGACAGATTATTTGTTTTTATTGGCGTTCCAATATCCAGTTAATCCTTTATCTTGATACATAGCTTTGGACGAAATTATTTTTCTAATATATAATGAAAATGGAACATATTAATAAGAGAAAACACGGTGGTTCTGAAACTGATTTACAACAAGATGATACTAATTCCAAACAAAGTAAAAGTGACGTTCTTAATTTACTCGCACAGAAATTAATTCATTAATTTCTTCAAGAAGTGATTCACAAGTTTTATCGTTTTCTAAACGATCTAGTACATCTGGTTTAAGACGGCATAAATGTTCCAATAAAGAAAATAATAGTTTAGATTCGATGCCAATAAGACAGTATATGAATAGAAATGTATCGCAAGATACTAAACTGGAAATGGCTAACCATCTTGCTTATTGGTCAGCAGTGGATCTACGTCCATTCGATGTAAGCGCTGAAGATGGTTTTACGAAAATGGCACAATTTTTAATTAACAAAGCAGCTAGCAAAGATAGATTTGAAATAGTTGATATATTATCTACTCCGCAAACGGTTTCAATTACGGTTGCACGGAAAGCCGAAGAATTAGAAAAGATTTTAATTCAAGAATTTGAAAACATATCAAAGTTATCACTGACAACAGATCATTGGGATGATCAACATCTCGGTACATTTTTTACAGTTACAGTGCATTATGTACGAGATATGGAACTAGTATCACGGGTAATTGCAACTAAATCCACCCAATCAAAAACAAGTGTTGCAACTGAGCACGATTATAATGATATCTGTAAAAAGTTTTCTATTGAAAATAAGAAGATTATCGTTGTTACGGATAACTGCGCTGCCATAAAAACTTTAAAAAAATATATTTGGGTGGGCTGTGCTGCTCACAATTTAAACCTTGTACTCAAACATACGTTTGAAGAAAAAAAGAATTTAAAAGAATTTCAAGACACGTTGAAATATTGCAAAAAATTAGTGAGTGCTGTACATCACTCAAAGTATGAGCATATATTAGATTACACTTTACGACAAGAAGTGGCAGTTCGCTGGAATTCAAAGCATTCCATGCTAGAGTCTGTAGAAAAGAACTTGAAAAGGCTTACAGAATTAAGCACAACAAATGTCCATATTGCTGAATTACTGAACTATATCAATAAAACAACGGTGGTATATTTGAAGGAATTTTTAAAACCCATAAAAGCATTTCAAGAGCGATTATCCCAAGAGAAAGATGTTGCAATCAATGAAATTTTACCGATAAAATTACAATTAACTAGATACGCTGCAGCATCCGAAAAGGATATTAGTAGCAAGATAAGTCTTAAAGTTACTTTTATTAAAAATCTTAATAAATATTTTGTTTTGGGATCAATACATTTAGCAGCCACGTTCATAACTCCAAAATATCGTAAACTATTAAATGCAGAAGAAACAGAAAGTGCTAAAAGTTTTTTAAACAATCTCTTAATTGAAGAAAGAGAAACTAGTAGTAATTTACAAGATGAAGACAGACTTGATACCGCAACAAAAGATTTTGACAATTCGGTTTCAGGTCTGCCAAAAAATCTCAATTTACTGTATTCTGTGGCTGATTTTGAGGACGATTAAGATGTACATAAAATTGATAGTAAGCATTTGGATTTGGAATCATATTGTAATATTGCACTTACAAAAATTGATAAAACAATGCCAGTAATTCAATATTGGAAGACACTCGTCGGGAAATATCTTAAACTATCCGAAATTGCATTGTGGATACTAGGCAACTAGCGTACCAAGTGAACGCAATTTTAGTTACGCTGGTTTAAATGTAACCGATCGTCGTACTCGACTGGCTCCCGAGAAGTTAGATAATTTATTATTTTTTCGATCAAATAAAGATTTATTTAAAATGTATGTATATTGTAATGGAATTTTATAATTATTATTTGATTTATCTGCAACTTACGGTCTAGCTAATATCAGGAACAACCTCTTTAATCTCAGGAGCCGGTTCTATGATTGTCACACAATCAACTAACTACCAAAATTTTTGTAACTTGTATTAAAATTAAATGATTAATTTGAAAGCAAATAAGACCATTTATGAAAATAAAATAAAATCCTTTGTCCACAATCCGGACCTGAACGTAGGTTGTTTTAAAGATTACAAACATACAAATTAAATTGGCAATTATCTCAGCCTTTTTCAAATATTGTAATCGGGACTATTTATTATTATAAATATCTAAATATTATAATTACCTAAACTAAATATTGGACGGGATTTTTCCCATCTCGCGTTCTTCTCTAATTTATATCGTTGAACCTCCATAATTAATTAGTATAAATATAGTTCAGTTAGGGGTCAGTAATAAAACAATAAAATTGTCCGACGTTTCGAGTCTTTATTGACCCATTTTCAAGGCTACAAATAAATACTAATAATTAAAAATTATACATAAATTACAAAGTTGAAAATAATAAAAATAAAATACAATACAAAATAGTAAAATATTGAAATACAAAATTAAAAAGTACAAATTTTAATTTAATAAAAATAAGAAAGTGAACAATGAAAACAATTTGAAAATACTTTTGATGAAATATATTGTTATGTTCCCTAACCTCTCTTGCGTTGGCGTTAATTGCAAAGTATCGAATGCTCTTAATCGAAATCGCTGCTGATACGCTTATTGAAAGTGACATTAGGATGCTACTTGAACTTACGTGTATGGTGCAGGGACCTCGTATGTGAGACACGTTATCTGACTTGCGCGCCTTTTACTTACAATTTTACTTTAACCTCACTTTGGTCGTTGTGTAGCAGATAAAACTCTTTACTTACTTTAGTGGTGCTCTGATAAATAATAACGTCAAAGGTAAGTTGAATGAATAATAATTTATTTATAAAGATTATCTTGAATTTGTTTTTAGCAAATTTGAACATGTAAATAGGTCCTTGATCTAACAATTTAAACAATATTATAAGGTTAGTGTTCAAAAATAATTGTGTACCCTACAGTACATGGAACCTATGTTTATCAGCTGATAATTAATTTTGGCCACAATACCTTAAATAATAAATCCGTGGGGACATCTGCGAACATTCGCCAGGTACAGGATGGGTAACATAAAGTCTTACACTTAATGATTAATAATAATTGTTAAATAACTTCGAATTGTTCACACTACACAATTTATGATGGTTTCTTTTTTTTTCAGTAGCACTCATCTACAAACGCGTTCTAATTCGGGTCCAAATTACTTCCCTTATTTTCACTCGGTGACTTGACTTTTTATTTAAATTTGGAAAAGTTTGGTTAAGGTCTATACAGCCTTCCAACACCGCTCGTGAAAATGGACTGAAAACAACGATTTACGGCACTGCTATTTATAGGAAAAACGAAAAATTTGCAAAAATCATGACGGCCTTGGAATTTGAAAATTTCAACTTCAACGGATCTTGATGAAATGTTCCAAATATCTTCCTTTTATGTCCATGAATACTTATACCAGATTTGGTTCCATTAGGTCTTACCATTCTTCCACAATATTTAATTTTATAACCAAAACTTTTGAACATGTGTAACTTTTAACTTTTTTTTTTCTTAAATTTTGGTTTTGACAACCAATATTGTCCTCAAAAATTCGGGCTTCCAATTCTCCTTCTTTTGATATATGATAGAACCACATAACATCTTTCGTTCTTCCTAAACTTCAAATAAACTTCTCCAAAATCTGAGAGCTCGTATTTAAAGTTGTTATTTGCAAATTTTACTATTAATTCTAACTTTTATGGACTTCCAACCAAATCATTCCTCCTCTGGGTGCCTCCAGCTATCCCTTGCAGCTATTTTCGAATCTCCAAGTGCAAAACTACGACTTAGGGAAATCTCACGTGTTCCAGCTACATGAGCCTCCCAGCTGATCACAATACTGTCCGAAATTAAGAAATTGCCATGTATAAAGTTCAATATCAGTATGTTCCACTATCTAATTACAATTTACATCTTGAACTACACATCTTTAATCTTTTCCTTTTACAGATATCGGAGAATATTGGATTCACCAAATTTTGACGTTATTACCTACCAAAAACCATATTTGACAAAAACAAAAATTGAATAATGATTTACATCATCTACCACATCTTTCTACCAAGTTGAAGTATAATTTTTGTCCAACTTTGTGGATTCCATTAATAAATATGTGAAATTTAGCATCCGCTGCCTACTTTCATAACTACGTTTCATGATCTTACATGCCCGATGTGCGGACAATTTAAGTGTGTATTCAAAGTTTCTCCCGAGTGTTGTGGGATTGTAACACTGCAATATATAATATATTTGCGAATTGTTTACAATTTGTTTAATCGTATTTCGCACCCTTCGCGCCAAGCCTTTCGGTTATTCCAACCGCCCTCTGCGAGGCCTCGGGAGCTCATTGAGTTTTGGACATCTTTCTGCCAAGTTAGTTTTGGTCTTTCTCTTCTTCTTTTTGTTGGGGATTCCCATTCCCATATTCTTTTTGGCCATCTGAAGTGTTCCATTCTTTGCAAGTGGCCGTACCACATCAGACGTTTCTTATCTATGGTGTCTATTATTGTGTGTTCGACACCCATTTTTTTGCGAATTTTTAAGTTTTTTACGTGCTCCAGCTTAGATACGCCACAAGAGCGTCTCCAGTAATCCATTTCCAAAGCTTTTAGCCGTTCTGTATTTCTTTTGGATAATTCCCACACTTCTGCTCCATATGTGCATATACTCTCTACTATCGCTGAATATATCATGGTTTTGGTTTTCTTCGTGACGTGTTTATTCCAAAAGATTGAATTTAGCTGGCGTATTCCTTGAATAATTTTGTTTTTGATATCTGCTTCGCTGCTTCCCCTGTTGGAGAGAGTTACCCCCAAGTACTTAAAGCATTCACAATTCCCGATCACTTCTGATTCTAGTATCAGGTCTTGCCCAGGTTCTCCAATTGTTAGGTGTTCAGTTTTGGTGAAATTTATTTCAAGGCCCCACTTTTCGTATTCTTCTTTTAATTTTCTTACCATGTAATTTGCGTCCTGCTCGTCTTCGGCTACGATTACCTGATCATCAGCGAACAGCAAAGTATAGAGGATTGAGTTCCCTATCGGGGTTCCAATTCTATGGCATTTTCTTTTCCATTTGTTCATTGCTTCATTAATATAGATTTTAAATAAAGTGGGAGCCAGGCAGCATCCTTTACGCAAGCCTTTTAAAATTTCAAATTCCTTAGATAACATACCGCGTAATTTTACAGCACTAGTTCCTCCTATGTATAGATTACGAATGGCATTTATATTGTGGTGTTACAAAATACGTACGGGAGTATTTAAATTAAAAATTGATAGGGGGGATAATCTCGGGAAGATAAAGCAGATGGACAAGGTCTTCGAGAGCGCTTCGAGGCGGTGGAGACGCATAAAATTGGCGTAATAAATTTTAATTTGCGAGTAGGAAAATTTTACTTGGAAACCAAGTAGAAATTAGTTTTTTTTTGACCAATAAAGTGATATCTGGTGAAGAGTCATCGATTCCAATAGCGAATTGCTAAAAGTAAATAAGTTTGAAGAGATCGTAACTATAATTTTACGAAGGTCGAAGATAAAGGGAAGCCATTTTGAGAAGAAATGAAAATTTGAATGCGAGTACAATTTTCACTTACCTGCATTAAATTTGAAGTTGTTCAAGTTGGATAACATTGAAGATTGGATCAACGGTTTTTTTGGATTGATGGGTTTCAATCTAATTGAGTTCAGAAATAATTTATGCACCAGATGGTTTGCTGAGATTCGGTGGTTGCAACACGTGTGATATTCTCTACGTACGGGAGTGAATGGTGATAGATGAGACGAGCTACTTGGTCGGATGCGCTCAGGATATGTATAAGGTATTTCAAAGATAAAAGCATCATAGTTAAAAACATTTCTTTATTTTTATACTACATAAAATTTTGTTATTATTTGCTACACATTAAACACACCGGCAAATGGTTTTGAAATTTAGCAGGATTTCAAGTATAGTAAATAAAATTTCCAAATCAGTGGCCGAACATTTTTACACGAAAAGCCTAATAGCGAGATCTGTCGCTACAATATTTTTCTTTGAATAAATTAACAATTTTTTCGTTAGTCAAAGAAACGAGTTTTTATTCTGCTCACAAGACAGGCGGTGTGGCTGAAAGGAACTTACTACTGGGTGTCTCTTGTTTTCCGGTATCCACTGAGCTAGTCGAGGTTTTAAAAGACAGGGTAGAACAAAAATATTTGTAATATCACTACAATATATACTCTACTAATTCCTCCTCTGTCTAGGCTTCCTCACAGCTTACTTAATGGCATACTCTCGTAGACTTTGCAGAGATCTATAAATGTTAGATGTTGTAGCACGACTAATTTGCCTTTCCTAAATGGAAAGGTGAAAACGCAGCTATTGGGTAGCTACGGAAGCTTGAGTCAGGGGGTGGACTAACTTGTCGATTTTTCTTGCTATCACACTCTCTTCTTTTTACGGAAACCTGGTGCGTGGGCGCCAATTCGAATAAGTAGAATACAATGACTGGAACGGGGGGTTTAAATAAACAATTGATTCGAAAAACAATAACAAAAATATTTATTAATAAAGAAAAAAAATATATTTACAAACTTAAACTGAATTATAAAACTACAAGGAAATAGTACTGCGTACGGCACTGGTTGTTTATTTACAAGTTTAATAAAAATGGCGTGTGTATATTGGTGTCGATTTTAGTCTTCTGCACTTTTAGTTTCAACAAGGGGAAGTTACAGGTAAATACGGAGAATCTAATTTTAATGTTGTTACTGAAATATCAAACTAAAAGTTCCTTTCTTAGATTTTTAGAAGGACTACTAGTGCCTAACTGAATTGCTGGTTAATTCAAAGTTACGACTAAAATATTACTATTGCGGGATCTGGATTACGAGTAGCTGTGTCTGTATCGCTGAATACTACTGGTTTGGTTATCTGGGATCTAATATAACCTATACCCGTCTTTGATTGTCGTTTCTACTGGTAACCTAATTATGACTACTTAGATGGTTTTTTACCGGTGGGAATTTCTTCACAATAACAGGTAGAAACGATCGCCAAGCAGGCACGTTTCCGAAGTATCGAATGCAACACTCTTTGAAATGATCGCCAAGCATTTCGAAAGCATTAACGGAACAATACTTGCCTTGGAAAGGAAAATTTAGACCAAACCAAAACATTGAATGAAAACTTAACTGGTTAGTTTTTCTAATAGAATCCTGTGTCATCTTTACCAGTAGTCAATGTATTACAGGTAATTGTAAACATCTAACAGGTTTCTTTTAACCCACCAAGATTGATAAAACTTAATCAGCAACATGGGTTGCCTATCATTTAAATTTTACATTTTAAAAAGGTTGTTTTACAATTTTAAATAAAATTTTATCCAAAAATGGTAGTTTCATTACAATGTACAGCTGCATTCCTTGCTAATTTTTTGTCTATTAGTTGCCTTAACACAAAGACGTTGTCAATACAAGAGCGATCTGCCCGAAATCCGCTCTGTTCTTCGGTCGTAACATCTCATTCTCTATCCTATTTTTTATTATTTTTCCATATAATTTTCCGATTGAACTCAATACTTTAGATGAAATACTAATTTTTATATGAGATAAATGAAGGTAAGAACACCATATTTCAAAAAATTAACGTTCTTTTTCCAATACCCGTACGATATCTCATTCCTTCGTTTTGGAATTGTAAACAAACTAACATCCAAACCAAAGCGATGAAATAGAAATGAAATGAGTATAAAACGACATAGAATGAGGTTACCAACTCCTGGGTTAGCAAAGTGTAAATCAGGCATTAAGTTGGTAACTAACAGGAGAGGATAGACAAGAAAAGGAAGATAACGGAAGCTATTCACATCTACACGCAAGGATCGTCAATGAATGATAAAAGAGATGTGGAATTTTTTGATAGAGGCTATAAGCGCGTTTTGGACATGATGAACATGGCTCTTTAAATTGTTAGACTTTGGATGAAATACTAATTTTTTGTTTCGGTTTATTTAATTTTTGTTTCGGTTTTTTAATTTTTTCTTACGGTAAATTTTTTACAGTTAAAACTTTGTACCAAATATTTTACAGTGGGACATGGTTTAACACTAGAAGCGCCAAAGGAGTCATTTTGACACTTTTCAAATATAATTGTTTTGAATCTTCAAATGCGCCAAATAGACCATAAGCTATTATTTCAATCTGAGTTTTTCAATATATAAACAAAAATAGATTGCAGTGTTTTATTTTTTATCCATCCAACAAAATTTATACAATAGAAAACGACAGAGTCAAAATGACCTCTGTCGCGTTAATAGGTATGCAGCTAAGCACGGCACTTCTAGTGTTAAAAATATTTTTATGTCACGTGACGTCATATCGTTTGTATGCAAATTTTTATAGTGGCTTTAAAGCTTCTGTGGATACTTTGTTTCTAATTTTGGTTTTGTTTTAATTTATTTCTCAAAAAATTATCTCCACAGTGGCACTTGAATGTGGCAAACACATAACACTTAATACAAAATTGAAAAGTGTGAGAAACATTAACATTAGGGAATTATCAGCACATTTTATTTCTGATATTTTTATCCAAAATTCAGACCTGTTAGGATTATAAAATTTTTAGAAATCTAAATTTCTTAATTGGCGCCATTCTCGGTCAAAATCGTTCAATTTATTTCGGGGAATTATATTTAGAAAATATCTGGCTAGAAGTGAAATTGAATTATGTTCTTTGGAAATAAACTGCTCGGGACTTAACATTATTAACTGTTTTAAAATTTTTGTTGGGGTACTCTTTCAAGGCGCATCAAATCGTTTATAAATCTGAACCCATTATATATTGGCCAAATATAGGCCATATATGACACAAATACAGATTTTCAATTGGCACAAAATTTTGATGGTGTTTATATTGTATTTCTCTACAGGTGTTCTTTCAAAATATTGTTTATCAATGTAACAATCTAATAAGTATACTTTTGAGAACATTTTCAATCTTTTAGAACAAAATATGAATTTGAATGCTTTCAGATTGCATTTCCAAGTTTAAATTATTGAATAGCGGTAAAACAAAATCTAAAAAATGATAATACAATTTTACAGATGGATCTTGCATCTCTATTAGAATTTATTCTGCTTTATCAATGTTGTAGGTTAGCTGGTCTGTAAAATATAATATTAGAGCATCACACTGCTCTAACAGCCGTGATACCACTTGATGCAAAGATAACCATCTTGTTTGAGACGGTTGAAATATTTTATGGGATTTTACTCGAACAAATTCTAGATATTCGTCAAATTCCGTTTGCATTTTAAAACTTTACTGTAAATAAGTATAAACATCTCTTGAAAGATTTTCAACCATCCCAGGCAATTTTGCACATGCATAATTGGCACACAATATAAAATATAATATTAGAGCATCATACTGCTCTAACAGCCGTGATACCACTTGATGCAAAGATAACTATCTTGTTTGAGATGGTTGAAATATTTTGTGGGGTTTTACTCGAACAAATTCCAGATATTCGCCAAATTCCGTTTGCATTTCAAAACTTTACTGTAAATTGTCACGGTCCAGAACGTGGCCAAGAGGCACACGCGCGAAACCTACCTTTTGTACTACCCTAGCTAGCTCGTGGCGATGAGTCGCGGGGGTGTATCGAAAGGATACCGCGGAAATACAAAAGATAGGGGGGTCGAAATACTTGTTGAGTCGTCACAATCGGGAACAATCAATCTCGTGGGCGCCACTCGAACTAAATGAAACCTCCCACCAATAACAAGCTCTGCTATGCTTGTTCGAGAAAGCGTTACGGAACCGGAAGCATACGCGAGTCCTTTCTTGTTTTTCTGCAACCAGCCTTTGAATGCCTCTTCTTGTTCCCAATTTACCTGATACTTCTGTTTATAAGACTTCTTTTTCTTTTTCTTTGTTGTAAATCCGAAGTCTCTTCAGATGAAGACGGCGATATATATGAGCAGCAGCTTTTGTTGTCGACGGTTTAGAAGTCATTTCATCAGCTGAATTTCAAGTGTTCATAAGTATTTTTATTAAACAATTTTTTTGAAAAAGCTTTACTTCCCAAAATTATCGATCCTAGAAAGTCCTAGGTCCTAGATCCTAGTAAAGTTAACACCAGTTATTGCATAATTTAAAAATAAAAAATGATATATTACAGTAAAGACTAAACAATAACAAATTTATTCTTGGCAAAAAAAAATTTTTTAATTTCTGTAATTTTTTTTAGCCATTTTTGGATTTAAATTCCTAAATAAGAGGGCAGCAAATTTAACTTACTCGCCGGGCGGCTTTTAAATTAAATTTAAATTTCCACAAACACCACTGGGGCTTATTTGGTAAACTGAATAATGGATAACAAAAAGAAAACGCAAAGGAGGAGCAAAAAAACTTAGACTAAAGAAACGGAAACTGTTTTGTGTGAAAAATGTGTTAAATCGATAAATGTTTTTGCATGTACACATTCGTCTACATCTAATGCAGTGGTGGGAACGGTGGCGGTAACTGAAATTAGAGTTACTAATAGTTCATATCAAGAAACTACAATGCAAATCTTGATAATTTACTATTTTATAATCAAATGTCTTTACACCGAGTACAAGTACGAAAAAGAAGAGAAAATTTGCAGTGAATAATAGATATTGCTAAATTTATTGAAAAACGAGGATTAAGTAATAGAGGCGATAAGCTAAAAGCTGCCTATAGTTTGGAAGACATGTTGTTTCCATGTAGATCATGGAAACTTTTTGGAACTAGTTCTTCTTAGCAAATATGTTATTAATTTAAACCATTTAAAGACCATTTAAAAGATTGTATTGGAAACAGTAAAAAAAACTTCAAGAGTCTCAAAAAGGTAAAGGCAGAGGATCTTTGTTAACATTTCTTTTAAAATCCACCATTAATAAAATTATTCAAGCAATCGGACAGCTTATAACACGGAATATTAGTATGCCAGTAGCTGGTATGTTTCCTTTATAAGTGGGAACAAACTAAAAAAAACGGAAACAGGAAAAGACTCTCAACTATTGGAAAAACACGTTGTCGGTCTAAAGATACAGAGTTGAAAAAAATGCAACTTTAGCTTAAATAAACAAAATACATAAGCGAGAAAAATAATTTTTAAGAGCCAGGGGGAAAGATTCCACATAGGAACAAAGAAAGTAAAATTATAAAAATGCGATGTTAAGGTTGGAACGACAAATTACTTTGTGATACGTCATAGAACTCAACTGGGACCGGGATTTCAAATTTCGATAGAATTTGTGTTGACTCTTAAAAATCAAGAAGCGCTACAATAAGTTCGGTAGCCGTTCTCAAAATATTCACTTCATACAAAGGCTGAACTAAATTTGAAATTAAAGTAAATAGTTACGTTTTCTTAAGCAAGTCAAGTTTTTTGTTAGTTCGGAGGTGACAAGTGACCAGTTTTGTTACGGTGGCGCTATTGAAAAAAGGTCAGATTTATTTTAATTTTATGTTATTGTTTATTTACAAAGCTGCAACCCAGGAGCTGAGCTATCTTGTTTGTTATGTATTAGTTTTAAAAGTTTGTTATTTTATGGTTTTTTTGTTAACATTTGTTAACAATAGAAAAAGAAGTAAAATCTGCAGAGCTTACATTAGTGGCACTTCATGCTACTAATAATTTACCATTTTCGTTAATGGACACTTTGCCAAAATTATGTTCTACAATATTTCACGATTCTGAAATTGCTAGAAAGTTATCTTCACAAAAGCAACAGCAATAATGACTGGGTCTTTAGGTATGAATTTTAAAAAAACTTTATTTGCAAAATTGTCTATCCCAGGGTGTTTTTTTTCATTAATAATGGATGAGACTACAGATGTCGGTGTGATTAAGCAGTGTGCATTTACTGTAATTTTTTTTGATACTGAACATAATAATGTAGTAACAAATTTATTTGATATGGTTGAAGTATCAGAGGGGAATGCAGAAAACTTGTATAAGAAATTGAGAGTTTGTCTCGCAAAAAAGAAAACAATCCCGTAAACAATTTAGTAGGGTTTTCCAGCGACACAACCAACGTGATGGTAGGAAACCAAAAGTCAGTTTTTACGTTCTTAAAAAACGACTTTCTTCACATTGCGTGTATTAAATGTTCATGCCACATAATAACATTTGGCATCTTCAAAAGCATGCTTATCATTTCCACGTTCCGTTGAAGACTTGTTGAGAAATTTAGGAGCACACCTTTCTATTCCAGAATAGAAAAATTAAAAAATTTCCAACTATTTTTTAAAGCTGAGATACATAAAATTCTTTTGCCTTCCATAACACGGTGGCTTTCACTGAAAAACTGTGTCAACAGAGTGCTGGAGCAGTTTGATCCACTAAAAGCATATCTTCGCGAAACAGTATTTTCGGACCCTTCAAAAACTACTGAGGACATGTTAAGTGTTATGGAAAATTCTTTTACAAAAATATATTTTCAATTTATGTCTTATATTCTTGGACTTTTGACGGATTTTAATTGTATGTTTCAAAGCAAAATTCCTCTTCTTCATAAATTAAAACCGGAAATTTGTAAACTTTTGAAAAATGTGTGTAGCAATTATATTAATATTTCTCATATTCGAAGTGTTGCGGATATTTTAAATGTTGAACATGAAAATCCTAGAAATTTTGTTGTACTTGATAAAATTTATGTTGGAATGAGTGCACATGAAAGCACAGAAACACTTAAAAGTGATCCAAACTTTTCATTACCGGAATTAACAATTTTTTTCAAATCTTGCTTGCGCTTTTATATTGAATTATTGTCTCAAATTAAGAAAAGATTTGTGTTCGAGGACGAATTATTCAATTTAATTTCAGTAGTGGATCCACAAACCGCTCAAAAATTTGAAATATCATCACTGCAGCCAGTCGTTCAAAGATTTCCATTTTTGAAGAAGTTTGTGGATGTACAAAAACTAGATAATGAGTGGAAAATGCATGCTCTTCTTGATCACTCTGATTTAGAATTAAATCCGAATTTGAATGCGAATGAATATTGGAAGCGAGTTTTCAACTTAAAAGATGCTACTGGTGTAATAATATATTCCAACTTAAAAGTTGTGATAAATCTACTTTTAGTTCTTCCTTTCTCGAACGCCTCAGTAGAAAGGGTTTTTAGTTCATTAAACAATTTAAAAACCGAACATAGAAATAAACTGAAAACTGAAACTATCAGTGCTATTTTGACTACCAAAGACGGGGTGAAACAAGAAGGCAGTGTGCCTTCAAAAGAAATGATTGCTACAAATTATTGGTCCAAAGAGCCTAAGTAGGTTAAGTTAAATTTATGTTTTTCTTTTGATAAATATTTTTGTATTATTTACCTCTGGTGCAAATCTCCAACAAAGCCCAACATAAAAAAAACTGTTGGGCTCTGTTCTCTTTATTACGTTAACTACAAAAAAATGTATTGTGTATAATTATGTATTTTTTGAAATTACGGATGTATAATTAAGTTAGTCAAGGCTCAAACAATATAATTTCGCACTCGGTAAAGCTTCCAGCCATTCCAATCCCTAGGTTTAATGGAAAGCCAGAATCCTGGTTAGAATTTCGAGATCTTTATCAATCATTAATTCACAACGATGAGTCAATTAGTAACATTATCAAATTCTTTTATCTTCGCGGTGCTTTAACTGGAAAGGCCGTGGAAGCAATTAGTTCGTTCAATTTTTGCGCCCAAAATTATATTCCCGCATGGGACTGACTGTCTTTGTGCAAGGTATAATTGTTGGAAATCATATTATAATTGTTTCGTTACCACTGTAATGCCGATAATTCAGGGTTCTGATCATAAAATATGTCATTCGCTATTCTGTTGGTTAAGGTGGCAAATACCAATGTTATTTGGCCATAAGAGCTACTGACGATTAAAAACAGAGTACAGATGACATATTGTCCTGTGGTTTGCGATATCATATTATTTCAACTGTTATTGACAATGTGTTACAATTAGAGATAAAAAGCATTTTTAGTTAATGCACAAATAAATAAACAAAAGAGACCTGTGAAACGATCTACTTCTTTAGTTATTGTAATAAAAGTAGTAAAGTAATCGTGCTGTATTTACAATATGTCGTTACAGAACATATGTAGAGAAGAATACATTTTGAAAATCTGTTATTAATACCTCCAGTAACGAAATTTTTCGGCAGTCTTGTAATGCCTATGTTACTAATGTAATTTGTAACTTTCAAAATGTTTACTAGATGGCGTGTGCATAACACATTCATTTTGTGTTATTTTATAACAACGCTATTTTGAAAACGCTGTACAAAATTTAAAGAAGTTGGAAGAAAGTATTGTCTTATCTATATCGCGTAAATAATAGATAAGTATAATATGTATATCGACGACATACGTGGAAAACCTCCTACTTCGACTTTTACTGATAATGAGATATTTTTAACGTTTCAACGTTTTCTAAGAATTTAAATTATAAAGTAGGGTAATTTATTCAAAAAGTTATTTGTAGTACGTGTACAAGTTTATTTTTATTTGATTATTTAAAATTTTTGCAAAATGGTTAAGGTAAAACTTGTGAATAATAATAAAATAGTTCATAAATCATGGCGAAACAGAAGAAAATACTCGAGAAGATCCCGCATGGCGCGTGAGCGCATTCTAAGGTATAAGTATAATTAATAAAATTCGTAGCGACACTTTAGGTGCTGAGCACAATATTATATGCATATATTTAGATCTCTGCAGAATGTAAAAGAAGCAGCTGTAATTTCCGAAGATCCAGAAAACCACTTAAACCCGATTTTGACATCTTGTGATTCAAACCTCAACTCAAACCTAGATTACAGTAAAGTTGAAAATGCAAACATGGTATCTGTTACAATTGAAAAAGTAATTCGTCGCGACCATTATTTAAAAAAAAAACTTTAAGACAAATTAAAGAAAAAGTATATATGCCAGAGGAAGATGATGACTCTCATGACGAAGAAAGAATCAGCAACAATGATGAAAGAGATGAGAGTGAGAACACTAATGATAAAACATTTGAATCGGAAACACCATCACGTTCGAATTCTAATAAAGGTAATTTATAATTGTTAATCAATAAATTATAATTGTGTAAGTAAAAATTAGGTAATTGTCCGCCCTCACTTCATTCAGATATAATTTGATTAATTGAAAAATAATTTTGTTTAACAAGACCATATTAAAAAAAAAACATTCTTTACCAATGCCAGCATTGTTGATGAAATTAAAATAAAAAAAAGTTAAATTATTTGCAAAAAAGGTAACTCAAAAATTTCCAGTAGATACTCAAATTAAAATTTAATCTATTAAAAAATTAATTTTATTCAACAAATTCATTCAACACTATTATAGATTCAGCAGATTTATCGAAAATCGTCAGCGATTTAAAAATTTTTTTCCAATCGGAGATGCATAAGATGAAGCGAAGCATTATGTACGAACTACGTCAAAGTCTAGATGAAATAAAGGCAATAACTGCGACTCAAAGTCCTGATGATCCTAATCGACCGCATTATTGGCAAGTTCTTGGGGCAGACTTACCATTTGATGATATTGATCAATTTTTAAATTTTGAAACAAATTTAATATTGGATGTTCCCAAACAAAATGCGTTGGTATGTACTATATTATTACTTGCAGAATAAGCATACACTATTTATTCGACTTTATTTTGTATTATATTTAAATATTAATTTATTGTATAATTTATAGAAAGATGTTTTTCGATTGGCTACCGCTGGATCAAATAATTATATTAACGATGTTGCCTCAATCGTTAAAAAAATAATTACGAAAACGGTTCAACTCGAATACAGCGGATGTGGAAAAAAAGTTTTGGGGACGGGGAAACGGAGCTTCCAGGATACGCAAGTATTCAAATTCATGAGTGGTAAGTCGATATTATTGAAAAGAGGAATTTTTACTTTAAATAATACTATTTTAAATTCTTCTAATTGAATTATCGTTATAATTTCAGAGTTTCTGATTTTGAAATACGAGAAAAGTGGGGAGAAGCTAAAAGTACTTACAGCTGTAAGTAATTTTTTATCCGGCGCAAAAGATAGAGAAGGTGGCCGGGCACAGCGCCAAAAACAGGGACACATTAATAAACCCTAAACAATTTATTTATAATTTTAAAATACTGTAGTATTAATAAATTAACATACTCTGTACTATATCTATAACATTACCTCTACATTTATATTATTAATAAATATTCAAAATGAATTTATTTTATGAAATTCGTAAACAAATAATTAACTTTAAACATATTTTTATGTTTGGTCCTATCATTTATCCTTATAAGCACGGTTCAATCTGATACTTCAAGTTTGTTCAACCTTGGTTCGATCTTGTATTCCAAGCTTGGCCCAATTTCGCAAACCATCGTTGGATCATCTCTGGTATAACTAGGAAATGATAACTGGGGGCTAAGCCTGGTAAACACTACGGGCCAATCCTGTATATCAAGTTAGACCCGATCTTGTATCCCAAGCTTGGACCATGTCTTGTACGCCAGCTTTGGGCTATCTCTGGTAGAACTAGGGAATGAAAATTGGGGGCCAAGCCTGGCCGACACGACTGGGCCAAGCTTGTATTCGAAGCTCGGCCCAATCTTGTATCTCAAGTTAGGCCCGATCTTGTATCTTGTATGTAGGGCCGTGCTAGTGCAATTGGTGCTACACGAAATTGGCGCCCAACGTGGGGCTCGAAAATTTCGTGTAGCACCAATTGCACTAGCACGGCCCTATTAGCGTTCGTGGGTGTACTTTACGTAACGGCTAATTCAGAAAATTCGGTGGCTATTGCCCGTTTTCACCAACATTTATTTACGAATTCCTTAGTAAAGAATTCTTAACGCTAGGTATTCCGTAAAGTGAAATTTGCATTTCACCAACATAAGAGTTTCTTAACCAGCAGTTCCCTTGCTAGGTATTCTTTAAGGAGGACAAATGAACTAATGCGGGTCATAAATGTCATATTTGAATTTGTAGGTTATATTTAATGGCGGCATTACGGTTGTGTATGATTATTATGTAGTTAATTTTGTTAATTATGAAGCCAGTACTGTAAAGGATTATATAAACCGTTAAGTAGTAAGTAGTAAAACTGATAAGTTTACCAACAAAAGCAAATTAGATACTTGGACGGATATTACAAATTCTTTTAATGTTATTGGTATTATCAAAAGGTAAGTAAAATTTTCTATATATAATAATTATAAATAATATATCATATTAATGTTGTTACAGAAATACACCAAGTTTAAAAAAGATGTGGGACAAGTTAAAATCCGATACGATACAAAGCCAAGCAGAGGATTGAAATTAGTGCAACTGGTGGAGGATCTAATCCGGTTAAAGCCGATAAATTGTTAGAAGAAATGTTGTGTATTTTAGGAAGAGGTGGTGTTGGTATTAGCCATGTGAACGATAGCGATGCCGATTTGATACAAGGTAAGATTCATATTACGAAAGAGTTTAAACTTTGTTCTTGCAATTGTTTGTTGTTTTATAGAAGAACATAATATGGAATTCGAGTTCGTGGGTGAAGATGAATATGCTGTACCTAGTTTGAGTGTAACGTACTTAGCTGATCTTAGTGCAACCCCAAGTAACATCGCTACCCCTGTTAATTCAGAGTTGAAGTACACTTCGGGTACGTTACCCCTACTAGAAGAAACCACTAATATACCACCAACACCACCTGCTAGAGTATTACCTTCTAGAAGAAGACCATTACATAAAAAAAACGATAGGGACAAACTAGTAGCTGCAAAGCTAGAATGCGAAGAGAAAAAAAAAGCGTTAATTGAGGAGGAACATAAACATGCAATAGAAATGAATAAACTAAAAAAACGGAAATTATTGCAAGAAATTGAAATTAATGATTTAATTATAGAAAAACTGAAAGGTAAATACTTGCATTATCTAAACACACGCCACTTGGGTAGTAATTTAAATTGAAATTTTTTTCAGATAACAATGTGAATCCTCAAGTGATGGCAACTGCACTTTTCAAAAATATAACAAGTAACGACCATGTTAAATAAATAAACCATAAATTGTTAATATTACATTTATTATTTCTTAATATATAAACTATAAAAACACACAGAAGTTATGGTTGATTAAAATAATTATTTACAATAATGTCTCGCGTTCCACCATATCTTGCATTATTTTGAATTTCTGCAGTCACTTGACCATTCTCGATCAAGTGATTTATTTCCTCAACTTCATTTGGTGGAATTGGAATCGAACTGTTTTGAAAAATAGCAGAGTCGTGAGTTGAGCCTGGCCAACGGCATACTATGTTAAGAATTTTTAGGTCAGCCGAAGACAGAGTTTGAACATTTAATGAAAAGTAACCTTTTCTGTTACGGAATATTTCTGCATCAGGACCTCCTTTAAAAATATTATGTAAAAAATGCCTAAAGTAGGTACAATATAATAATGTAATATATAATGAAGTTACCTGGAGAATGCAATTTAATGTGTGTACAATCGATTGTTGCTAACACATTTGGAAAACCACATATTTGGTAGTAATTTATGAGCGATACTGATTGATTTCTAAAATAATAATAATAATACCCAAAATAATATAATATGCACATTTATAAATATGTAAGTACTATATTTATTTATAATTACCTATCATCGATAAACTCCAGGGATCCTTCTATTAATCGTAAAACCTCCAAAACAGTTTGTTTTCTTAACCGAAATCTTGCGGCAAATTCCACTTCATTGAAACTATCAAAATAATTTGCCCGCTTTTTAATGGTTCTGAAGTGTACAACTTCATCATCTGATGAATCATCATATCTTTCTATTCTATCAAAAAGTCGAATAGCATCCATGGCTAGAGAAGAGTGTAGAATAATGCACGACTATTCAAAATCAACAAGCACAAACACTAATTTATAACCTATAAATAGTATAATACAACCGCTAAGGAATACCTAACAGTTAGGGATTTCTTAATACCACTAAGGAATTCTTAGCGCTTGGTGAAAACCAAATTTGACATAAGAGTTTCTTATCTCAAGTTAAGAAACTCTTAACGTTAGGAATTTGTTGGTGAAAACGGGCATATGAGATGTTACCTCAGGGAGTGAGATTTGTTTGGCTTCTGCTTGTGTTTAAAATGGTTGACGATCCACCTAGAAGAATTGCGGCGCCAAAACTCAAAATAAAACAAATAGAACAGGAAAAGAGATTTATTTTTCGTATTATTAAATGAAATGGAAAGATAGTTACAAGATGGATAACTGGCACTGGTATTCGTAGACGTAACAATTTTATAATGATTGGAAAATTCCAATCCACACTCGTGTATCACTTCTGGATGGTGGTAGTATTGTTGCAGGCAGTGTGACAAAATTACCAGTAGCGATTGGCAATGTAAACGGATAATCAGTTGCTCAAAAAAAGAAATAACAAAAAAGTCTAAATGGAGACCAGTGAAGTAGCAACTCACAGTACCAACTTGTATAGCAGTGCAATATGCACAAAATTAAAGCAACGCAGCTAATAAATGACAACAAATATGCTAAAATAGAATCTTGCAAGCCACTTACCCAGTTTACCTTAGAGGTGACAAAAGGTTCTTTCGATACAGATCTGCCTCGATTCCTTGGTATTCAAATTGGTAACTGTTGGTAATCTACAAAATAAATAGCTGCAAAATAACCATTAAAGCACATTATCGTCCACTGCGTGTATGTGAAGTAGCTGATACACAGTATTGGTACAGGAGCCAACCTCCACTAATATTATCTCCGACTTCACGGAAGCAATCGAGATGATATTTGCTACTGATTGAGTCACACTGATCGATGTATAATACTGATACCAAGTTGATGTTATTTCATATAATTGATTGTCATCGGTAGGGATTCGCAGTGACGGGAAGAGCTCCAGAATTATGAATATTTTCCAAAATTAAAATTTCAAAATTGCTCTCCAAAATGGCGTCCACAGCTGGATGTTATCTCTACCCCAATAATTCAAATAGTCATCCAAACGATGATTCCAAAATAACGGAAACTAATCGGCTTAAAAAAATATCTCAATACCCTTAAGAATCCACAGGAAGGATTTCTTAATTGCAAATTTACGGGCTCTTGATATTCTACCGTGTTCAACTATTCGACTCTATGAATATATTCCGAATTCTTGTCTTATCACCAAGTGAAAAATGTGTTTCGTTAGGCGAAGTTCATACCTAACTTTAAATAAAGCCGAGTAAACATATCAAGCGGAGAACGTAATTGTAACATGCAAAATGCATGTTACAAAAGACATTAAAAAAGTGGAATGTACAAATCATGTTGTCAAGTGTTACGGTAAAGCCCTTTACAATATAGCCAAAAATAACAAAAATGATATAATAGACGTTAAAACTCGCAAATTAATAAGTAATTTATATATAAAACGACTTGAAAGTGCTATCAAAGGTGCAATAGTTTACAATAGCACTGAAGGAAGTATCGAAGAATTACGAGAAGATCTTGCAAATGGACCTAATCATGTGTATGGGAATCATACACAGTGTAAACCATACTTCTGCACAAAAGAAAACGACACCGACAACACCGAATATTTAAAAGCAGTGGGAGTTTGGCATAAAATCCATGATGCTTTAGACCAAGTAATACGAAAGGCTTCTAGATTAATTTACAACGAAACCAATAATTATTCCGAAAGTTATATGAACATTGTATCACGTTGTAATTCTGGAAAACGACTAAATTTAATATGTAGAGGTTCTTTTCAAAATAGATGCTACTTGGCAGGCCTTCGATATAATTATGGTGTAAAATGGCATGTTGGTGCTTGGATAAAACGACATGGTATCTATAATTTATAAAATTTTTGCAAATTTATGTTTTAACAAGTTTTATGTAGATTGTACTATAGGAAAGACTGCAATAGAATATATTGCGAAGTACGAGAACCAAGAGAAATGTCGGAATCTGCGTCGACAAAAATATCCCAATTGCGATAGAGTAACAAAAGTACCTATTGCACCTAGTGATAATAATTATGGACCTTCAGCAGATGATGTTGAATTGGAAGGAGACGAACTAGCTCACGAATGCGCTAGAAAATTGAAAAGCTTGCAGGTAAAAAATAATCAAAATTACATACATAATTATTTTTATATTAGATGCAATTTAAGGTTTCAGAAGATGATGTCAAACGGATAGCTGCTAGTACTGTTGGTCAATTTGGAAATCCTGTGTATGAAATGGAGAGAAAGGATCGATTAATGGCTTCAATGTTTGGTCGCATAGTTTGCAAAAGACCTTCGACAAGTTGTCACAACATTGTCAAAGATGTGCTATATTGCAAAAAAGGTAACGCTGACATGGAATACGGCAAAGTTCACGAGCAAGTAGCTCTTGATCAATTTGTTGCCGATAAAAAAGAGGAAGGCATACATTTAGAAGTTAAACCAAGTGGTTTGTTTGTCCATCCAAAATATGGATTTCTTGGAGCCAGTCCCGATGGTAAGCAAACTTGCACTTATTATATTTACACTTTATTTTTAGATTACATTTATATAGTATTTGTTGCTTTTAGGATTAATTGGAGATGACTCAATAGCGGAGGTAAAATGCGTCCCTTCGCTTATAAGGAAGAAGTTAAGCTTAGAGGAAGCTGCGGCTACTCAAAAGAGCTTCTTTTTGGAAAAGAAGGGTTTAAACCTAAAGCTAAAAGAAACCCACAAATACTTTTATCAGGTATGGAAATGTATAATCTATGGAAAAGTATTACTTTTTTGTAATACTTTAATTCTAATACAATTGAATATTTGTAATCGGAAATATTGTTATTTTATAGTATTTAATGGAAGGAAAAATAAATTATTTATAGAAGTCATTAAAAGAAACAAGGACTTCTGGAACGATAAAATGTTGCCGACACTAAACGATTTTTACAGAAATTGTATACTCCCTGAATTAGTTCTAAATAGAATTCCGAGAGGCCATAAATGCAAGGAGCCTTTTTCCATATTGAAAGCGATAAAGGAAAAAGGGTCAGACAAAAAGAAAAAAAAATAATATTTTTAGTATTTTATTAAATTGAATAAATTTTTAAAACGTTGGTTGGTTTTATTCTTTTCAGTTATTTTTTATTATTATTATTTAATAATATATTATTTAATAATATATTTAAAACTGCTAAAACTTAATGTTACATAAATAAATAAGTTTGCTCAAGAATTATATTGGTTAATTTCAACTAGAAATATTATTATCGATTGCTCATTGATAATACACTATTATAATAACCATTTTATAATAAATAACAAAATAAGTCGCCGTCGGTAGTTTATATTCTGTACCTATTAGTAAAATTTAAAAATCTCGATATGCTCCGTTTTATAAAAAGTAAATATCTGATGGTTGAATTCTTTCACCGGCACCGATTGTCTACTTGAGCATATTTGTACTCAAAACTACTTTCTAAATATGTAAGCGGCAATAAAAGCACGAACTAATGTAGACATCGGTAAGTTTTGCCGCTCGCATTTTATAACGATCAATTATGACAGAGTCATCTACCAATAGCGTTTAATAATAATTCATACTTTTTGCCACCTTAAGATCGTATGGTATTAAATAGACTTATATAAACGTTCTGGGATCTGTCGGAATTCCTATCACACGATTTTAACTTTTTCCTATTGAATATTGGTAAAAGGACACTTTTCTAAGCATACTAAAACAAAAATTTTGTAGGATTATGCAAAAGTTTTCGAAAAAAATTGATTTTAAAAATGTAAAATTTACATGTATTTTAGATACACCTTTTAACACGGCTGCATGATTAGACATTTTGGTTACTGTCAGACAACCCTCATCACGAATTTCAAAATTTCAACTACACTATAGGAAAGAGGACAATTTTCTGTGTATAATGCAACAAAAATATCTGCGAACCATGCATTAGTTTTCGAAAAAACGGCATTTTAAAGTTATTAAAAGTAGGTAGTTGTAACCCGATACACCCCGTTGCAACGTGTCGAGCCACGGTCAACTGGCACGTTCCGTTCCTATTCTTCATTTTGTTGACGGTACGAGTGCTTTAATACACTCTTAATGTTGTTGTCATTTGGGATCGATACCCGTACGAGTTCTATGGCTTCGAGTTCCACCCTTGGCGAGTTCTGTCATTTTTCAGGGATATTTTTAATTTTTTTTGCGTAAGGTGAAAAAATAAAACAGGCCCGGAGGGCGCCGAAGGCGTCCGGAGGGTCTGTTTTATTTTTTTGCCTTACACAAAATCGGCTAATCATGCAGCCGTGTTAAAAGGTGTATTTAAAATACATGTAAATTTAACTTTTTCAAATTCGATTTTTTCGAGAACTAATGCATGGTTCGCAAAATTTTTTGTTCTAATATGCTTAGAAAAGTGTCCTCTTTCCTATAGTGCAGTTGAAATTTTGAAATTCGTGATGAGGGTTGTCTGACAGTTCCCGACATTTTTGTGTAAGGCAAAAAAATAAAACAGACCCTCCGGACGCCTTCGGCGCCCTCCGGGCCTGTTTTATTTTTTCACCTTACGCAAAATAATTAAAAAAAATCCCTGAAGAATGACAGAACTCGCCAAGGGTGGAACTCGAAGCCATAGAACTCGTCCAGGTGTCGACCTCAACTGACAACAAAATTAAGAGTATATCAAAGCACACGTACCGTCAACAAAATGAGCTGTCACCGACGAGACCGTACCTCAACGTGAGACCGACCGTCACGCATCGGGGTATATCATATTACATCTCCCTGCCTTTCGTAGTTTTAAAATGCCGTTATTTCGATAACTATTGCATAATCCTAAAAAAATTTTGTCTTAATATACTCAGAAAATTGTCCTCTTTCTAATAGTCAATAGGAAAAAGTTAAATTCTTGTGATAGGAATTCCGACAGTAACCAACGTTCTTTTAGTAAAAAGCATAAATCCTTTTCCATCACAACAGGTTTTGGACCCAGATTACGTTTGTTTTTAAAAAAGGATTCTGAAAGTGTTTGTGAATTACGATGGCATCGAATAATTTGCCGATGTTCGAAAAATTGAAAGGTAGAGACAATTTTAGCACATGGCAATTTGCTATGAAGACTTATCTGGAACACGAAGATTTATGGTGCTGTGTAGAGGGTACTGATCTAACATCCGATGTAATTGTAAAGACACGTCGTGAAACTAAAGCAAAATCAAAAATAATATTGATGGTTGATCCGATAAATCAACACCCATATACAAACCATATACAAACTGCGACCACCGCAAAGGAAGTATGGGAGAAATTGCAATCAATTTATCAAGATTCCGGCTTATCACGTAAAGTATATCTAATGAAATCTTTAATTACCACAAAATTGGAAAATAGTAATTCGGTAGAAGATTATGTTAATCAAATTATGACTACGGCACAAAAGTTAAATAATATAAACTTTAACATTACTGATGAATGGTTAGCAACATGTTTATTGGCTGGTTTGACGGAAGAATTTAAGCCCATGATTATGGCAATCGAAAGCTCAGGCGTACCATTAACATCCGACTTTGTTAAAACAAAATTGTTACAGGAAGTGAAGCAAGATAGCAAATCGACAGTTGCTCTGTATAATAAAGGTAAAGCAAGTAAATTTTACAAAGGTCCTCGATGTTATAAATGCAACAAATATGGACACATATCAAAAAACTGCAATAAAAGTAAATCAAAGAACAAATTGTTAAATTCCAGTGCATCGTCTGATAATGGCTCAAAGCATACATCTTTATTTTCTTGTTTAAATACAGTTCAAAGAAGAGAAGAAAGTGATTGGTATGTCGATTCGGGTGCATCTGCTCATATGACTAATGGAAGTAATTTAAGTAATTTAAGACCTTCAATACAGAACGAAATAACAGTTGCGAACAGTGAAAAAATTACAGTTGCAGGTATCGGAGATATACAACTGAAGATAAATAACAACTTTATTGATATCAGAAATGTTCTACAAGTTCCAGGTTTGACCACAAATTTATTGTCCGTTAGTCAAACCGTAAAAAATGAAAACAAAGTTTTCTTTGACGAATCAGGTTGTCGAATTTATAATAAGAATTTGGAAGTTATAGCTACAGCAAATTTAATAAACGATATTTATAAACTTAATTGTGGAAATCATTTAAAAATTTCTTAGTGCAAACGGACGATTACGAATTATGGCATCGGCGTCTTGGTCACTTAAATTTTCGGTATATGATGGAATTAAAACATATGACTGCTCCGAATAGCTTAAACTTTGGTGAAATAATCAGTGAAAAATGTGTTACTTGTATTAAAGGAAAACAATCCATACAACCGTTCAAAAATAAAGGCACACGAGCATGCAAGTGCATGCAGGAGAAATGCAGGGTTCTGATCATAAAATATGTCATTCGCTATTCTGTTGGTTAAGATCGTATGGTATTAAATAGACTTATATAAACGTTCTTTTACTAAAAAGCATAAATCCTTTTCCATTACAACAATAAGAACAGCGCGGGCGTGGGAAGAGGACAAAACGAGAGATGAATTGTCCACTCTTGACGACATGAAATCATTTTTAAAAAACAAAGCAGAATTACTCGAAAACATAGAAAATAAGCAAGCACCAATTGAGTACAAAACCGATTATAAAAATAAACGAGTAAAATTTCAAACTAAACATTCGCGATCGTTATTAGTCAATAGCAATACCTCAAATTGTGACATATGCAACGTAGCACATTATATAAACGAATGTCCTGTCTTTACTAAATTAAATATTTAGGACCGAATTAACAAAATAAAGGAGCTGAAGTTATGTCTAAACTGCTTCCGAAAAGGTCATTTTATTGGTAATTGTCGAGCGAGTAGTTGCAAAACATGCCAAAAAAGGCGCAATACAATGTTACACTTATCAAACGTGAATGATTCACATACGGCACATTAAGGAAACCAAGACTACGCAATTAAGTTTAAAGTAAATAAAACAGAAGAATTAATTGCATACAGTGACGCAGATTACGCTGAAGATCTCGACTCGAGGAAAAGTACAACCGGATACCTAAAGGTGGCGACTGACTTGTAACTGAACGTTGTAACGTAATATAATGTAACATTCGCGGCAAGCATTGCATTACAAAGCTCGTTCGACTAAATAAACGAATTGCTCAAAACAAATACGTCGCGATGTGATGTAACAATCAAAGGAATTCGTCAAATAACCGACAGTCAAGTGGAGCACGGATGCAAATGTTTGCTTAGTATTGTAACCAGTGATGTATTTACCATAGGGCCATGAGGGCCATGGCCCGGGGCGCAAGGATTCGAGGGGCGGCGCAAGCCGTCCCTCGCACTCGTTTTGGGGCGCCTTTTATAATCGTTACCTACACTGAGAGAAAAAATAACTTTTTTAAAATTAAACTATAATAAAAGAAATAAACAAAATGTTATTGAAAAAAAAAAAAAGATTTTATACCAAATCACCAAATGGCCATATAAAGTAACCGAAAGCAAACTTGCATTTTTACAATAGTCAGACGCATCAATTGATGCAAATTCATGTTCTGTCGAAAATGATCCAGCTCTGTGGTTAGTAAATGAAAACTTAATAGATCATTTTTCAAAAAATGGCTTTGAACAAAATATTGAAGACGAAAATTTTTCAAAATCTAAACGAAGAGCCGATGACCGATATCGCTATTTACACAAAGATTGTTTTAAAGCAAATCTTATAAACGGGGAAAAGGTTTCTAGAAATTACTTAATTTACTCGAAGTCACTTGGGTCTGTATTTTGCGGACCATGTCGTCTTTTTGATAGCGGAAAAAGTCCACTTGCTTCGGATCAAGGCTTCAGCGATTGGTAAAATCTCTACCTACGCGTGGTCTTTCGTTCCGTGGCCATACAGATAAATTTGGATCTACAAATAACGGAAATTTTATGATGATTTTAGAAGCAATTTCCGAATTTGATCCGTTCCTGGCAAAACATATACAAAGTTTTGGCAATCCCGGGAAAGGCCACACGTCATATTTGTCTTTTGCAACGTATGAAAAATTAATAAAAATTATGGCAGATAAAGTCACAGCAACAATATTGGAACAACTTCGAAAGGCTAAATACTTTTCGTTCAGCGTAGATTCAACCCCCGATATTACAAACGTAGATCAGCCATCTTTAATTGTGAGATTTGTTCAAGATAATGCAGAACCAGTTGAACGATTTCTTTACTTTCTGCCAAACACTAGTCTCAAAGCAGAAGACATGTTGCTAGCTGTTATGGACACCTTTAAAACGCTTAATATCAATATTGACAATTGCAGAGGTCAATCTTATGACAACGCTAGCAATATGTCAGGGCAATATAATGACCTACAGGCTAAGATCAAAGAAAAATGCCAGCATGCAATATATGTACCTTGCGCCGCACATTCATTAAATTTGGTTGGATCATCGGCAGCGAATGTTGCCCAGAAGCTACAAAGTTTTTCGGATTCCAGCAAAATTTATACGTGTTTTTTACAGCCTCAACAGAACGTACAAAATTATTGCAATCGTTTTTGACTGAACCTGAAAATGTAACTGTAAAAAATTTGTCACATACGCGATGGTCAGCTAGGGACGACGCCTGTTACTAGCCTTAATAAACATTAGAATCAAATGATAGCGGTTCTTGAAGCTATAAAAAATGACTCTGTTCACCAAAAAGCTTTGGTTAAAAATGAAGCTATAGGATTATTGCTTCAACTAAATTCTCTAGAAACGGCCATATTATCGGAATTTTGGGGATCTATACTAAAACAATAATTTAATATAGTTTCTAAAATTCTACAAGGTGTCGACACAGACGTAGAGGTAGTTTTTAGACTCTACGAGTCCCTAATCACTTTTGTAGAAAATAAACGGTAATCTTTTGATGCTTTTGAAGAGGCTGGTAAAAGAAAATCCTCAGAAGAATACAAAAGTGATTACAAAAGAATTATAAAGAGGAAAAAACAAGAAGACGAGGATCACGAAGGAGAAGTACTGTTACAAGGACGTGATAATTTCAGAGTTAATACGTTCATCTCAATATGTGATCAATTATTGAACGAGTTGAGAAGACAAAAATCTTCGTATGACGTAGTAACCGCCAATTTTTTATTTTTATGTAAATTAGATACAATGTCTGAAGCGGAAGTACGAGTTAACGCCATGAAACTGCAAGAATTGTATCCAAGCGATCTTGCGGATGATTTCCAAGAAGAATGTGTTCTTTTAAAACACTTCTTGAAATCTCATGAAAAAAAATGAGTTTAAGGCAACTTAACCTCCTCATTAAACAAAAGGATTTGAAGGAAGCATTTCCATACACAGAAATAGCTTTACCTATGTTCCTGTGCACTGCAGTGACAAATTGCAGTGCTGAACGTTCATTTTCAGTACTCAAAAGAATAAAAAATTATCTACGTTCCCGGATACGTTTGATAACGTTTGAACAGTTTAGCCATCTTGAACATAGAAGCTGATGTAACAAATTCAAGTAATTATAACAGTGTTATTGACGATTTTGTTAACCAATTTGTGCATCGTAAGAACATGTAAATATTTAATATATTAATTTAAAACATTTAAAAGGTTTTTTTTATTTTTTTTTTATATTAATTAATGGGACGGCAAACCATTTAGGCCCAGGGCGCAAAATTTTAAAATACGCCACTGATTGTAACTGTGATATTACCTGCTTATTTCAATTTTCAACACTTTCTGCTTCAAAATAAACAATTTATGAAGTTTTTTGTGTTTCCTGTAAATTTACCATTAAGTATAGGA
The DNA here is from genome assembly GCA_911387805.1 of Cantharis rustica. Classification (NCBI taxonomy): domain Eukaryota; kingdom Metazoa; phylum Arthropoda; class Insecta; order Coleoptera; family Cantharidae; genus Cantharis; species Cantharis rustica. The sequence goes on from OU426880.1 coordinate 28,113,358, forward strand.
CTTAACAAAATATACATCTTAGCCTATTGGTTTGTACATAAGAAAATATGCAAAACAATTAATCCAGCAAATGACAATTTGGTTGTAAGTTAAAGCTGAGAATGTGAAACATATTAACACCCTCGTTCAAAGAACGGAAACCATAAATTCTTATATATGCCAACCATACCGCCCCAACTTGCAACTTGAAAACTGCAAGTGTGAAATCATTATTAAAGTAACCGCTCTTGACCATACAAGTGTGTAGATGCATTTTTGCTAAATAAAATATTAAACTTGAACTATTCTTTTATTGAAAATAATTCTCGCTACGCCACCTTTACCCAATATAGCCCGATAAAATAACGATACACCAATCAAACTCATATAAATTATAGTCAATTACCTTAAAGGTAGAACAATCATTGTCCAAGTCGATCAAGCCCGGTACCAAATTTTACACATACCAGTGGGTGTCGCACAATGTTCCTTATTGGGTCGGATTCTATTCAGAATTTTTATCAACCATATTCCACGTCAGGCTTTGTAATTTATGCAGATGACACCGTTATCTTCTGTCATTCCGTAAATACCTAGAACACATCGAGTCAATTTTAGAATATTTTGAGCATTGAAAACTAGAGATCAACAAACCTAAGACTGAGGTCATTCATTTTTAATGCAAGACAAAGTCTCTGGTGGTAGTTTGGGATCAGAATTGCAAAGAACCACATCCCTTGACAAAACTCCATCAAATACCTGAATCAATAACAGACTCAAAACTAACTTTCAAATAGGAAATCTCAAACCATTCGAACAAGACCAGCTTTGCCATCAAATTGTTGTATCCTTTCATTGATCCCAGCTCTAAAATTTCAAAACAATGAAAATCCACTACACAAAACCTGCGCTAGATCGGTACTCACCTACAATTCACACATACACTACCGTCCGAATAAGTCAGGATAAAAATTTTGGTATTAGCCTCTTTTTGTTTATCTTGAACATTTAGTTTGGGGTTACCCCTTTAACAGGGGTTGTTTTGCTCATGCATGCTATTGCAGAAAATACAGTTTTTATTCAATACAACTAGTTGCAATTAATATTTCAACAAAAATACATCATTAATAAAGTTATTTAAAATAACTTAAGTTTTACTTAAAAAAATCAGTTGTAATTTTACAATACTCAGAAAATTAATTTTTTTTTAATCAAAAATATAAACAACGCATGATTTGTTGTTATCAATGACTTAAGGAATATATTAAAATATTATTATAGATCATTTCAAATAAATATAGTTTTCAAAGTGTGGTATAACTACGTTATTTCTAACATTTCATCTACCTGCCTCAAACTTTTGGACGGTAGTGTATGAGCCATTGCCTGACAGTTTAGCATAAAGCAACTACAGGTCATGCAAAACAAATTCTTGGACATTACTGGAAATTAGCTCAGATACACTTGAATTGTGGACATGCAGGTTGACTTCCAGATCAAATTATCAATACCATGCCATTCTTATGAAGAACTTCACGAAACAAATTGAACAAGATTAGATCGAGTGGTAAGTTTTAGGCTCGTTGGCAATAACAGTAATAAACTACTTTGAGTGCCAATCATACACCACACTCAGAATTAATCATTGTCACCTGCACGACCATCGTATTTAGGGCTTTCAATACTAAATTTTATGTACCTTTATTATAATTTTAATACATATTAATAAATTTCCACAGATCTTATCGTCGCCTTCACATCATTTTTAATATAAAGTTTGTAACACTTTCATTGATCCTACCTTGTGTGTTTATATTCAAATTTATTCTTATTTCAACCCTCTAAAAATGTAACTGTAAGATTATGTCCACTTAATTATGTATGTAAATTTTACAGCTACATTTGTCACTTTCCAGTGCATCTTGTAAACGATTTACTTGTTAACCTTAAACTTCATTTTCATACTGTAAAATTTAACTTTATTTACAATTAGGATTAATTTATAATTTACGTGCATTTGTTTTATGTATTTACCTGTGTATGTACAAAATGTACTTCTATGATGTACATAATAAATTATACAATGTTGTCAAAGTTACCGACCACAGTTTCCTGTAACTTCAATGCAATAATTAAATTTATAAAGCCGAAGCCACACAGAAATTTGAAATATAACAAAATTTTACAAATATTTTTCACTTAATTTCTCAAATCTCAATAACATGGGTCAGTGCTACCCCGTAAACTTGTAAATTTTTCTAATTTCTAAAAGTATTTAACTACAGCTTATTATTATTACAATTTTAGGCTGATGCTGAATAGCTAGCACATATTATACTCTTCAAATTTATGCGATAATTTGTTTCTTCTTTATTTTCAGATTTAACCAAAATAATTTTTGCTTCAGACGGTATTCTAGTCTAGAAGCATAAATTATAGGTATTTTTTTTAAGTGCTATAAAAAAACAGACAATATTTTTATAATCCATTATTTTACAAGATGTTTATTATCCTTTAAAGAATACGTAAAAAAAATAAGTGAAAAAATTCAAAATTCACAAAGCTACAGGCTGATAAAGTGGGAGGTCTCAAAAAAATGGCGCGCAAAGTTTGCCACGATTGTAACTCTTCTAGTAATCCGAAACAAAAAAAGAAAAAGATTTATTAATCTAGAAGAATACTGCTATGGTACTAACTAATAAAAAGTTGAAAAAAAATGTTTTCTCGCAAAATTACGGCTGTCTGAAAAGAAAAGAAGTATTTTTACAATTTTTTTTACTTTTCCGAATTTTTTAAAAATAGTGAGAATTTAAAGATTGTTATAATTTTAGTTAGTACGATAGAGAAATGAATACAGAAGATTCACGCCAAATATTAAGTAAATCGGTTCAGTAGAACATGAGAAATCATTTACAACCCTCGTGGGGGCCATATTGGATTTTTTTGATGTTGGACGCTCTTCGGCAATCTTCGGAAACGCGTAATTGGAGATTCTCGTGTTGTTATTGACAGTAACAGCCCCGAGCCAAGGGAAAAATTTGAAAATACAACTTTCCCGACGAATCTTAATCCAATAACAAATCACGATCAACTTTATGACAACTCTGTATGTAAAAAATTTTTGAGATTGTAACCAATGGCAATCTTTGTTAGCATTTGTTTATTTTTATATTTGTACAATCATGAATAATGTTATTTTACTATACCGGATTGGTGGCCAAAAAAACTAAACAGGGAAATAACATGGGATATTGATTTTTTTAAATTCCTGCTTCCCTTTATAACAGATTAGAATGAAAAAGGTATCAAATTAAAGAGATGTTTCTTCCAGATATTTTATTCTTTAATTATTGTTAAAAACTCAACAATAAAATTACAAAATAAATTTAAAAAAACTTTTTAAACAAAGTTCTTTCTAGAAATTAAATATAAATAAAAATATGCACTAAAAAGTAAAAATAAGAACAAACAAAGCTCCCCGAAAACATCAATATAAAAAGCGTGAGGCTATTATGGTCATAGTTATTATAATCATAGCCCCACGCTTTTTATATTGATGTTTTCATGAAGCTTTGTTTGTTCTTATTTGAAAAATTATTTTTACATTTTTATGCATATTTTTATTTATATTTAATTTCTAGAAAAATCTTTGTTTAAAAGGTTTTTTTAAATTTATTTTATTTTCTACTTTTAATTATTTTTTTTCTTTATTATATTATTATTTTATATTATTTTTTATGTTGGTAATGACTTTGACTAAGTTTCTTTCTTTAATTAAATTTTTTTGATTGAAACCCGTAGGTAGAAATATAGTGCAGTGATTCTTTCAAAAAATTGTTGCTCTTCACATGCACTTTAAGTGCTCTAGACTAACCTCTAAATTGCGGAAGATGAGACTATCGATTTTAGCTTATCCAAATCGCCTTGTTATTAGTTTCGCACATTTGCTCGCACTTTTACACGTATAATTTTTAATTTTCCAATATAATTTTTGAAATCCAATTCACAACTCTAAGTAGTACTGTTGTTTTTCTAAATCAATCAAACCAAATCCAATATACACTACCGTTTGGTAGTAACTTATCAAAAATATCCAAATCAATCCAAATATCAAAAATAATGCAATAATGCATATGCATAAAAACACTTTATTTAAATCAAATTCAAAATGTTACTCACAACTTTACAATAATCAAAATCTCAAAAAAATTTCATCAAACCAAAATTAACGAGCCAAAAGTTGCACCACCTGCTCGTGCTGCCACTCCTAGCAAAAAACCTTTAATTTTTCCTCTTTCGTCCCATCTAACAAATTTACAATCTTACCAGTTAACTTATTAAAATAAAATTTTACCAAAATGCACAGGGTGGGTGCGAATCACTTTGAAACCACAATAGATACATAAAATGTATACCAATACCGATGTGGAAAAAACAAGTAATTCGAGATTGACGGGGAGAGGGGGCTCTTACAAATTTTTTTTCTGCAAAGGGTGCAATAGAGTAAATAAGTTTGGGAACCACTGATCTAAACTATCGAAATATAAAAAAAAATTGATTTTTTTAACAATCTAGACTAGAACACCGCCTTAAACTTTTGACACAACGTTAGCAACCCCCCACTCCAAAAGATGTGGTAGAGCACTCAAGCGTTCTAAATGTTCTGCGAAATCGTAAAAAGGGGCTAACGCTTTAAGTGCCACAGTAAGGTATTCTCGTGCCACTTATTTGATCAAAATTTTTATAAATTGTCTGTTTTTAATAAACTAGAAGTTCACTATTAATTTATTTATCACAAATAATGAATGTTATGATAAATTAATTATTACTTGAAATTAATTTATTTTAAAGTTAGTTGGCTTTTTAAACAATAAATTATTGATGGATAAGCAATAAAAGATATCAAGTGAAAATTTTATAGTAATCCGATGCTGAATTTGAAGAAGTAAATATCGAAATTAAATTAACTTTTAGATGAACGGAGGCCGCATACGAAGATAATGCCAAAGTGATATGAAGGTACTAGATTTTGATTAAAAAGTTGACCATATTAATTTATGTAGGAATTAATTTATAAAATTTTAATAATTTGAATAACTCTGAGCCTAATCTGTCTGGCTGTAACTGGAGTGATGCGAACAGCTCCCACTACGGCGCTTGAGATCCTTCTCTGCCTCCCACCATTTGATCTTCTTGTGCAGGAGATAGCGGTTAAAGCTGCTTTCAGGCTACGTAGCTGGCAACTTTGGAATAATAGGCGAAGAACTGTGGGTCACATGCGGATCTTAGAGGAATACTCCTTGAAGGTGCCTCTTTTGCATCTTGAACCTGACAGAATTCTCCCTAAATACATATTCAATAGGAAGATAAAAGTATCCGTGACAAAAATATTCAGATATTGACAGACAGCAAGGCCGTTTTTATGGCACTTGGAAGCCATAGGATTGCCACAGTTGGGTCAAAGAACACCAAGAAAACAAAGGTAATGAGAGGGCAGATGAGTTGGCGAGGCACGGCTCGAACTGTCTTCCTTGCGGACCCGAGCCGATGGTTTCCCCATCCGTAAAAACCCTCAACATCCTTTTAAACGAATACACCTTAAAACTGCATTTAAGCAGATGGGCAAAAGAAACTGCCCTATAGAGCAAACATTCAAAATACTATCTGCAGTTGTCTGCACGGGCAATTTCAGGAATTCTAACTGGGCACTTCAAGTTAAATAAGTACCTTAACACGCTGGGAATCGTGGATAGCCCTATGTGTTGCGAATTCAAAGAATCAGACGAAATGGCGGAGCATGTGCTTTGCCACTATCCAGCCCTAGCGTTAAAAAGAGGTATCATGCTGGGAGACTTCTGGCATGACATGGTCAGAATCAGCGGCATTCCGCCTGCCAGAATTCTCGAGTTTACCATAAGCTTCATCCACAACCTCCAAATTAACCGAAGAATTAGTACATAAATTAATACTTAAAATTTGAACATAAATTAATGTTTTGGTAGCATTCACAATGCTTAAATTAATGCGCAAATTAGTGTGACTCCATCTAGTGTTAATGTTTGGAATTTAAGTATTTCGGTCTGGTAAACTGTTATTGCTAGATAACCTATCTTTCTATTTAAATCGGGCACATGTTAATACCATAGCGTTGTACTTTTAATATTAAATGTAATTCAGGTAACAAAAGTTCACGGGTTTTAGGTTAGAAATCACAGATGACACTTGAATGATTTTGAGGCATGCGTAATAGCGACTTGACAACTAATTTACGTGAAAAAGCTTGGACCTTGCAAGGTTCTGCATTAAGTACTAAGTACTAATTTTGCGTTAAGTACTAATTTCGAGGTTGTTAACAACCGCATAGGTTTTAAATGCGGCAAATTTCTACGTTTAATTCTAATTACTAATTCTACGGTTAATTTGGTGGTTGTGGATGATGCTTTAAGGTTGGGTTGGTTTGGGGAGTGATGGAACGGATGCCGCTGAATTGGAGGTAGTACAATGAGCCCGATCAAGAAGCCTATGTGCGTGTGAGGTTTATTCCTTGTTCTTTTACCTAGAATTCAGAATCCTATCATTTATTGTGAAATGTAAAAACAGTCAAATAAAATTCATAATTAGGATTTATTATAGTCTTTTTATTTAGCAACTACTAAAGAAGAAAATTGAATTTCATTCTAGACGTATGAAAATTGACATTGGCCATTAATATTCGCGAATATTTTTCGCCTTTAAGCCTGTTTGACACGATGTTAAATTTTACATAAAATTTACATGTAAATTTTTATAAAAATATTTAACACCGTTGCATACAGAAAATTTATCAACAAGTTTTGTGTTAAATTTTTATGGGAAAAATTTAGAACATGTTCTAAATTTGGTGATAAAAATGCGTGTAAATGTGCGCATCAGACATTTTTAAGCCTAGAGTCCGCCCAGTTTGAATTTTGAAGTTTACGAACATTTCACCGAAATTTCATAAAAATGAAATGAAACTAAAGCACTCAAATAATACCAAACAAGCAATAAAATAAAAACCTTGCACTCGAAAACAATTTTTAGGTTAGGTTTGTGACAAAAATTTATAAGTAAATTTTAAGTTAAATTTTCATGTAAAAAAAATAAAACCGACTTAAAAAAAACAACTGTGAAAAAAATGCACTAAAAAGTAAAAAATAATTACGTTATTTAGTTGAACTTCAACTAGCTGGCATAGGCGGCCAACATAGAGGTATATATTAAAACTACTGGAGGAACCACTAGGTGCAACAAAACGGTCCGACGTAAGTTTACGCTTTCCCCACTCCTTAAAGGATTCGGTTCAAATTTTGTAATGCAAAATCATAGGATAAATGATGTTTAAACGTTTAAATAAACGAATTATAAGAAATTAGGATGTGATAAATAATTAAAATAATTGTAGACATATTATATATGATTTTTAATTAAAAATTCACATGCTAATTTAAAAAATATATATAATTATTTTCAAAAAAAAAATATCCTGTATATTTCACTAAGTTCGCATACACATGAAATCTTGAAATTGGGGCAATCTACAACTTTTGTAATTTTTAATTACAACTAACGTTTCATTTTAGGTTTTTTATTTGGGTTTGTTTAGTTTTCCAATTTAGAATTTTTCAAAATAAGTTTATTTATTCATTTTGGCTTCAAGTAGGTATAATTTTTGTTTTTACTAAAGTCAAATAAATTTGACTTTTAATCAAGTTTGAATTTTGAATTTAATAGCATAGCTTTTCAATCATTTTAATAATTTTTCTAGGTTTGCCTGAGGAGATTCCAAAAATCGAAACATATGATTATATAACAGCGTGTCGCAAGCTAAATTATTCGTTTAAGACGGCGGCCGCTGCGAATTTAACCGCTACGAGCGCTACATGTACAAAATTAGACAAATTTTTATGAATGCACAAATGTTCAACACTTTAAAATTTTTTGCATCTGATTGAAAATATATGAAAACAATAGATCTATTTAGGTCACGAAAAAATTTCATTACGAAATTCGGCCGTGGTGTATTGTTTATTGTTAATTGAAATTTGAAAATTTAGGAATTTTTTTGTTAATAAAGTGAACTTTTTTTATTTCGTACCCAAGCTACCATTATAAATGTGCTAATTTAAAAGTATAAACGTTAACAGTTCATTAATAAAGTTTTTCTGTATGTTTTTGCGATAATTAAAATATTTCAAATTTAGATTCTAATCATGAGTAGCACATGTAATTTTTCTAGTTCGGCCATTAGTTCATAGGGTAATAATACAGAATTCTGTACTTTGCTTTCATAATGTTATAAAAAAGTAAAATTTATGGTATATATAGATTAAGCATGTTTATGAGGCAATTATGACCCTAAGAAAATAAATCGGGCACCTACTTTGTGGTAATTCGAACACATTTTTTTATCTAAATTTGACTTTACTTTTGCATTACAAACTCGAACAATTTTTATTTACAGCTAAATTATGTAAGATTTCGGTAACTTCACATTAATATAAAAGATAAGCAGATATTTTTTTACAACATCGAATATAAAGAAAAACAAAGGGTCACTTTTTTAAAGTATAAAATAAATAAACACAATTTAAAAAGTAAATTCTTTATTAATAATCGTATGTTCGCAGATGAGAAACAGTGGACGGGTCAAACCTTCGGAGGCGATTTTTACAGTTGTACCACAGAATAAGTATATACAAGCGTCACTCCGGACGGAACCTTTGATATTTAGATGCGATCGCCAGTGACCTTGGACCTTTAAATTGGTAGTTGACGAACATAACCACACAAATTTTATATGGTATTGACAATGAATAATAAACGTAACAGTTGTTATTTATGACAAAATTTTGTTAATTCGTAAAGAAAATGTTAATAATACAGTTGGCGCAATTTTCTTTAAATCTAAAATATTTATTTTTACTTTTATAATTTCAAATAAAACGGGCAATCGTTTTTTCTCACCTGGGTTATACGTTGTTTATACGAGTATTGACGGGTCTGCACGAGAAGCCCTTTAACTTGGTAGTGCAATTTATCTCTCTCTAATTTTAAGTTCTTTGTTCAAGTGAAGCTTCTGTATATACTTATTCTGTGGTTGTACTACCCTGCATTATTTTTTGTATTTGTTTTAACACTTTTTGGTAATTTCCTTTTATTATTTTCAGCAATAGCATCTTGAATGTATGGTTGATCTATACATTTTTTGTTTTTCTTTAAATTGTTGCGAATTAATTCAGGAGCTACACATTCAGTGTAAAATTGTTGTAATTTAGGCAACATAGAATTATTCCAGAACTGTTCTTTTTTGTAAATTTCTTCTATGAATACTGGTATCATGTCGTTGATATAAACAACGAAATAACATTTTTCCTTTTTGGTGATATTTAGTTGTCCTTGAACCTAAAAATATTTTATTAGTACTTTGACATCTACATAAAGTTTAAAAGTACCTGATAATAATAATTGTGATTTAATTGTATCTGGCATTGTTTTCGGGTTTTTTTAAACAAATCTTCAATTTCTTTATCTCGATTAGCTCTAACAAAGAAGTAACTTGTGTATCGGGTGAATAAATGCATTTGATTTCTAAAATTGCATTTTCTCCTATCAAACCTGTTATAATAAATTAAGGTTATGTTATTTCTTTGAATAGCTAATACTATAATCTATTTTTACCATCGGGTGAAGCAGCTAAGAAACCATGATCTTCGTCAATCCAGAGACCCGATTTTTGAACTTTCTTTCCAGTTGCTTTCAAAAATAGTGATGCAGCCACAGTCTCTTTTGATATACCATATTCGGTTGCCAGAGAATAAAATGAATTGTGATTTAAGCACAGTTTGACTAGGTTATGGCACGATGTATGTTGCCGACGTTTTACAACATTTCCAAATATTGATGCCGTTAATCTGGGATGTCTTTCGTACTCATACATTTTGTTTCTTCCGTAGTAACCTAGAAAATGAACAAAATCAGAACTAGCTTATAAATTTTATTATGTTAATATTTTTACTTGTAACCGTAGTGTTTGCTGTTTAGCTTCCGTCAGAATAAATTGTGAATTCTCAATATCCTCTGATTCATTTGCAAACTGTCCATAATCTGTGTTTTTACTCACACTTGGTGTTTTACAACTCCGTTTGCTTTTTTTAATTGCAGGAAATAATTTTTTTTGGCAAGTAACCGTTTTTCGTTGGTGCTTTTTAATAGTTTTTAAAGTGACGGCCTGGACTACTTTTAACGCATTTCTTCCACGGACTCACATGCCACGAAAACTTTTATTGTTTATTTTATTAACTTTTATTAAATAATTAAATTATATTTTTTTTATCAAAAAACTATAGTAACTTAAAGAAAATTTTATTATATTTCGTTCTAAAAATATCAGTTGAGTACGATTGATATCAACATATGGTTAAAGAGAGACAAATAATAATGCTTGCTTTAATAGCTCAAATATTTTCGAGTTTTAAAGTGTATATGGTCGCCCCCTTCTGATTAATAGTTTAAGGTTGGTGGTGATCTTAGCTAATTTCGATAAAAGCTTCGCTAATGTCATCCTCTTAAATAGTTTTTGAACAATTTTATGTAAGTTATAAATTAAATTATTCTTCAATTTCATGTAACATGTAAAAATTTATTTTATAAAAAGATATAATTATTTTTTTATAAACACAAAAATAGAATTGTGAATTAAATTAAAAATACATAGCAAATAAAATTATAAAACACCGAAAGAGAAACAATTATACATTTTTTAATAAAATTAGTTTTGTAAGTTTACTTCTTACAGAACTGCCCTGCAAGACTTTAGAAATTGTTAGCCTTTTTCCTGCAATAAAATATAATATATCGATACGAAGAGAATACTCTAACAATTCAAAATTCATAGTTTTGAGAAAAACATTAATTGAAATAAACAATTATTAAAGGTTTATTCTAAAGGTTCTATTGTTTATTACTAAATTTTTACATTATTATTATGTAATAATTGTGGAGCTTATTACTGAAAGGAAAACTTACCTTTCATCAAAAGAAAACAACAAAAAAACTAAAGTTGTTATGGTATTGCCGTCAAATATAAAATAACTATTCATAATTGTTACTTACGAAACTCAAGATAGGTACTTAATTTTTATTAAACAAACATTTTTTTATTCCATGCTATAAAATCATTTATTTTCTATAACATGGCACATATAACTCCAAATCAGCATTTTTTGAGTTATAACATTGTTTTTTTAATGTTTATCAACATTATATTATATTATTATAATATTATCAACATAATAAGTCTGTGTTGTATTTAATTTTGAGGAGTACTCGTATATATAAATCTTATTTACTACGTTATTATAGAATGTCAAATCGAGTTTATACCTTTAAGGAGTGGGGGAACGCCATGTAAAATCGGACCGTTTTCTTTTAATAGGGATTATATGCAAGTGGTGCCTCCAGTAGTTCTAATATGTACCTCTATGGCGGCCAATTATTGTTATTTTTGGAGTCGGTGCTAGTCAATCTGGCTAAAATTACTAAAACTAAATTTCTTAAAAGCTTGGCTGGCACCGACTGCAAAGATTACAATAATTGACCGATTAATAATTCACCGAAAAATACTGTATTAAATTTTTCTATCACAGAAAAATACTTTATTTACAATTGCCATTGCTCGACAATTATCATCTCACTACATGAATAATTAAATTGATTTTTAATTATCAAAAAAAATTTTCTCAAGTTTTTCTAACACCGAAAAATACTGTATTAAATTTTTTTCTAACACCGAAAATTACTTTATTAAATTTTTCTATCACCGAAAAGTACTTTATTTAAATTTGCCAATTTATCGGGTTCCGGGTTGCTGCTCCCGCAGCAATCAGTCCAAAAATTGGAAACGAACTCACTTATTTTTACAAACGCACCTCCTTTTATACGAAATCCGGGCCAAATTATTCGTTTTATGGCTAATTGACCAATGTCTATCGATTATGCCATTTACCAATAATAATCCACTAAATCACATATAAATTTAGGGTGGTGGGTGATCTTCGCGTCGGCCAATGATAATTCGCGGTTCCATAGGATGCCAAAATTTTGCATTTCTGTACTAACTAAAGTACTTAATTTCACTTGGTGTTTCCACCAACACAATTTTCTTGAGATTAAAAGTTATCTAAAGTCATTAACTTTTAATCCCGCATCTTTTGGTATAAATTTTCCTATCCTAAATGTTTTCGGTCGGACTCCAGCTTCAATTAAAAAGTTCAAATTGTCCAGATCCGTCTACATTCTCGGATGGAATCTCTTCTTATACTCTTAATTTTCATCATCGGATCTTCAAATTGTCCTAAATTAAAGAGAATTTCCTGCTCTTTCCGATGATGTTTTCCATTTCTCGTTTGACTCTTTTTTCGTAAGTCCAAACGACTTTTTGTTGAATTCCGATGCAACCGTTTTTCTTACAGGCATTTGCACCACAAAAATCCTAATTTTTCACAAACCCGTGAACAATCGCGAACCTAATCGTCTTTCGTCGCACCTTTATAATATTTTGGTCAATATAATCGTCCCAAAATGTAACCACTTAAATCTATTCTTAACCTAACAATAATACACAAATTTTATACAATTTTCACTCCAGCATGTTTAATATTTTCAATTTTCAGCACAACGATTTTTTTATGGTGGAAACAATCCAACTTTGCAATATTGGAATGTCCAGATTGACTTTAACCATAACAAAATTTGCAATGCCAGACCGAACGTAGCTGAAGGTTCTCCGATAACAAATATCTGGTACGTTGCTTAAATTAACTTTATAAATTAATAAACATTTTATTTTCAGTTGAATCTCCCCCAATGAAGACTTGGAAAGAAATTGTAAAAAAATAATTCTAAGATGATTTCCCTATTTAACCCAATGGTTTCGACCAAAGTCGTTGTACATGAATTTTACCCGAACTATGGATAATTCAAGATTTTAGTGTCATGGGCAAGAATAAACATAGCAATATTTTTATATGTTTGTGTCACCATATCTCTCGAACGGTTACAGGTAGCGACGTACATTTTTGACAGCATGTTTGTAAAGATCAGGAGAGTGTTCCTGGCTGGTCAAATACAATTTTTACTAATGAGAAGAAATGCTATCTCATAAAACTATCTCTACACCCCCCCCCCCTCATTCCCAAAATTTATGCACTCGCCCTTGCACAATCCTCTGTATTAAATAACTAATAACTAATATTAATATAAATTTACTACCATTTTGGCTGAAAATTCACCACCATTATGGCTGTTAAATTCATATCATTCGCTAACTATTCGCGCTACCATATCGGCTGACTGGATCACGAAGCGGTTTAAAACATATATTACTTTCTCTATACATTTTGACAAAATATACTCTAAAAAGAGTGAAATAAAATAAAAATTAAAAGTTTTAAAAACCCCTGACTGTAAAAAAATTCTAAAAATAAAAATTAATAATAAAAGCACCTTACTTTAAAAAGAAAAAAATAATTTTTTCTTCGTCATTCAACAACAAATTCTCAGTTCCTTTATTCAAAAAATTAACTTATCATCCACCACCCGCCCCCCCCCCCCACCGCGACAAAATTTGAACATTTATTTTGAAGTCAGGGAAAACGAAGAATGTTTAATATGGAATGTATAAACAGGTTTCGTAAATGGAACAAATCTCCGTTTCCCCTGACTTCAAAATTAATGTTTAAATTTTGAAGCGGTGGGGGGGGGGCGGAGGATGATAAGTTAATTTTTCGAGTAAAGAGACTGAGAATTTGTTGTTGAATGAAAAAGAAAAAATTATTTTTTTCTTTTTAAAGTAAGGTGCTTTTATTATTAATTTTTATTTTCAGAATTTTTTACCTACTAAAATTGTATCAAAAATATGAGCAAATTTACATAAAAATTTACATGTAAATTTTATATAAAATTTAAAGTCGTGTCAAACAGGCTTTAGAATAACTAAAATCCAAGCTTTATAAATTTAAATTTTTTTGCAGCGCTACCTAGACGAAAACTAGCTAACAAATAATATGAGATAGAGTTTCCATAGTACTATCATGTTTCGGGGTTATGTATTGTTTTGTAATGGCTAACACACATTTTGTAACATGATTTTTTTTGTAATGGGATCGGTGATCGGTAAAGGCAGGTTAGTATTAAGAGTTAACTTAAATATGAAAGTTTTTCTACAAATTTATTTGTATTTCAGTGCGTCGAGTAAAGTCATACAAAAGAAATCAAACGCGTGATTAAATGTAGATGTCGACCGTAATTACACCAGGCTTGTATAACCAACAAAAGTTTCAATTGTGAAAAGAATTAAAACATGGTATTTACTGAAAGATTTCTGGCGTTTCATGCAACGTAATTAAAATAGAACCATTGGAAATCAAATTGGAAGATATGCATTGTTGCATTGACAATTAAGAAGAGTATTGGACCGAAGAATATTAATTGAATTGGAATTGCGAAACACAAATGAGCAACGAATTAATTTATGCTTGCCGGGTATGTAACGCAATAGCTGTAAATAAATTTAAATTTCGAGGACATGAAAAAATTTTATCTCGATTCG